>JBBMOI010000015.1:3227500-3367500 GCA_038088405.1 Porites divaricata | reverse complement strand
GGTTGTCCAAATCGATCTTGGAGAACTTGGAGAGCTTTTGTTAAGCCACCCGGAACGGACTCGTATCTCTGAACAGCTAAATAGTGAATTCCTTAATCTTTTGATCATAGAGGTGCTTTCGCAATTCCTGAGAGACGTACTGATCATTCACTTCGTGAATCTCCATGCTGTTTCCGTCCACAAGACTTCGAAAACGTGCGGTGCTTTCTTGATAATTGTTCCATGTCTTATCCAAGCTAGCTTGAAGAGCTTTTACGCTCGACAGATTCCCGTAATCGATGAGGAGAGGATCACTTTGTTGACAAGCTCTTGTCATTGCCGAAACATATCCTGCCCGTGACTGTCGTAAGCTGCATAAAGCTTCTTGTAATGCTTCTTCTTGAAATGAACTCGCCATTTTCCTCCGCGAGCTTGAGCGGGTATTCGAGGCTGTCCATAGATGTGCCATACGTTATTCCCTCATTTGGAATTTACAAAATGAACGGGCAAGGGCCAGTTCCAAAACACAACACGTTCACGATCAGCAAATGTTTTACTATTAACGAACCATAAAAGTAAATTCCTCCAAAGAGCGAAAATAATAGTTACAATACAGAAAAAAAAACTACTTTAAAGCGACTACAAAATGAAATTAATGGAAAATTATGAAAACGAAACTGCTTACCAAATGCTGAGGACAACAGGGGTTGGTGGTTAGGGAAACCGAGAAAGGTTCTACTGCAAGAACACTGTTACACTGGTAAAACACGTTAAAACACTGGCAAAGGCGCGAGATAACAAACTATAACCGAATTTACATACAGCACGTAACCAAGGAGCGTAATTAACAAAATACCGGAGAGCGAAAGGAAAATAATACACGATAACAAGTAAGTGTGAAAACCAAAGGAAAACATTTGCCCCAACAGTTTAAGTCATTTCAAAAATGACCAAATACGGCCAATTTTACAACACAAAACAATACCTATTTTTTTCGAATTGGACTCGCTTTTCTTGATACGAAATCCAAGATGGTGGCCAAGAAGGCGACCATGTTTAGTGATGTCACAGGACTCCAGCAGCGCCACTACCCATAAAATATACCTCGTCTTGTTGAGAAGATCAAAGGCTTTCCATTGAAGGCAATATCCTTTCGAATACTGCAACATATAAAAAACTCAGGGGAGGGGTTTCATCAACCCCCACCCCTTGTATAACGGTGGGGGTATGACTTTGCGTGTACGTCCGAGGGTTAAGCCTTGGGAGGGATGAGTATAAGTTACGAACTGACTTACATGTCAATGCAACAAAATGAGCACGCGTCCTCATTACAGGTTTCTTTTTAAACCACTGTCAAAGCCCTAACTGTAGAAGAACCCCTGGTCGAGAACGGAGTTTTGTGGAATCCGGGCTGAAGAGAGCCTGAGTTGGCATAAATTATGGTGTCTAGAAAAACGACTTCGTTTTCTTTCCCACCAACAGTTTATTGACTGAACAAACTAAATATACATTAGTGCCAAATGAAATTAGAATCAATCGCGTTTAAAAATGATATCGTCGCTTGTGTGCCGAATTGAGGAACACTCAACGACCGTTTTCTGTAATCAGCCAAGTTAAACTACTCTATTTATCTGAGAATTTTGGAAAACTGGGTTTTCGCATTTACTTTCTAGATTCGGCGACGATTCGTATAAAATGACCTCCTACAATTGTCGGTTTTAAAAACAATGAAGGAAATTGGTATCAGAAAGATTTCGCTATTTCAACTTTCTAAAGGTATAGCCTAAGTAAAACTACCTAATGTATTAAGAATCCAAGATTGAAACTAATTTTTCATACATCTCATTACAAAACGTGGCGAACCAGTTTAAAAGAGAGACCCCCCTAACCGGGTCAACTTTTTCTGATGGTAGTAGGGTCACCCTCTGAGCCGGGCCATTTTTTTCCATGTAAAAGACTTTGGCTCGCCCAGCCGGGTCAACTCGGGCTTAACGGGGCAATCAGAGCACCTGGGAGCATTGTTAGTTCGCACAAAGGGATCAACTTCTTATTCAGTTCCCATATAAACGTTCGCTAAAGTTGACTCAGCTGGGAAATGGGGTTCCCTCGATATAAACCGGACTGCATTTTCCGAGCATTAAAAACGCTTGAACAGAATATTCATATAATCAATTTTGTAAAGCGGTCGTTGGCTGCTCCTGGCAATTTGCGGTTTCCTTTTAGTATAATCTCTAAAAAAGTGTCTCTTAAGGCTGCTTTTTAGACACAGTCAAACCCCGCATTGCGGACACCCGCTTAGTACGGACAGTTTTATTTGTCACAGGGAAAAGAAAGCCCTCAGTTTTCCCTAAAATCAACCCCCTTAATAAGGACACCCCGTTCGTATGGACATGCAGTCTTTCTATGCCCCCTCAGTGTCCAGAGTGTCCGTATTAACGGGGTTTGACTAAAAAAATGTTACAGTGCCTGTTTATGACTACCATTATAATTACTGCTGGGGTTTTCTTCATCTGTCTCATTACACACAGGGTTGGTACTAATTGTTATTTGTGACGGAATAAACAGTGCGGTCATTCTGTGGTTGGATTGGTCTGTAGTTGTCGCACATGAGAGGAGGCTTTATACCATGTTCACCCTTAAGTTTCCTGAACTTCTTAAGCTGAAACATCGAAATATATCATCATCTGGTTTAAGTTAATTGTTTCTAGCACAATTTGAACTAACATTCTCGATGTCTATACTATGCAACTTAAAAGTTAAGACGCCGGTAAGATATGAAAATTTAACGCACGATGCATCATAGACTGTTTTACACCCAGTTTATGTAGTGCATTGACAATTTCAATGTATCCTGGGATGGTCTGTATAGTAGCTAACGCAATACATGCGTAGAATTGGCTCCGGTCATCGCTATTGTGACACTGATGGTGTTTGAATATCTATTTTTTAATTGAAAATCAATTTTTGTGTATTTAATGTAAAGAAAGCTCAGTTGATTGTACAAGCGCATTAATGTTTGTCTTATCCATCCTAAAGTTGTCCAGGAATGCTATTGAATGACAATTAGTGTCATAAATAGTGTTTGCACTTTAATGTTTTTCTATTGTCCCTAATGATTTTCAAGATAATGTTAATGACTCGACTGTTGGCGTTAATGAAAGTATATTTTTCTCTTCTGTATGCCGAATAACGTATATGAATGCCCAAAAGTGTTATTGATTGTTGATTAAAATGCAAAAATCGTTATTGAATCTGATTTATGCGCAAACTGTTCGTATTTTCGCGCTAATGAATGCATGTTTCCACTATTGCTCGCCGTTTCACGCAAATGATTGCGTATTTTCTCGTAATGAACAGCAAAAGGTGTACTTGAACCGTGAAACAGATACTAACAAATAGTGCAAAAAAGCAAGAGGTAAACAAAAGAAGACAACAGAAATAGTGCAAAATAGTGCTTAGCCTTCTACTACCTTTTTCACGGTTCAAGTAAAATCACTAGTATACCTGTAGAGTGTCATACACTCTTAGTTGTAAACCTAAGTTATTCAAGTTAGTGAGCATTACATACCTGGCTGGTAGAGGAGGGGAGATAATCTTTAACAACTATCCAGTGTACTGTTTCAAAGCAAGGAGGCGTAGTGAGGGAACCCTCGTAACCGTAGTAACATTCTAAAGTCAAACTTTTGGGATCCTTATTGTTGCCGTTGCCATTGCCTTTATCATTGCCATTACCATTGTCATAACCATTGCCATTACCGTTGCCATTACCATTACCATTACCATTACCATTACCATTGCCATTACCGTTGTCATTACCATTACCATTACAATTGCCATTGTCATTACCGTTGCCATAGCCATTGCCATTACCGTTGCCATAACCATTGCCATTACCGTTGCCATAACCATTGCCATTACCATTGCCATTGTCATTGCCTTTACCATTGCCATTAACGTTGCCATAACCATTACCATTGCCATTGCCATTGTCATTGACTTCACCATTGCCATTACCATTGCCATAACTATTGCCATTACCGTTGCCATAACCATTGCCATTACCGTTGCCATAACCATTGCCATTACCATTGCCATTGTCATTGACTTCACCATTGCCATTACCATTGCCATTACCGTTGCCGTTACCGTTTGGAAAATGTTTGGGAATCAGATCCATAAGATAAATTCCATCAGTCTTGTCCACAGTATGAGTCTTATCTGTAAAATAGGGTGACATTAAATTGTTTCCTTGCACATTCAAGCAGCTGAGCCACACATCGCTCTACGAGTGAAAGATTTCAACTGCCTCGAACCAAAATCTTTTTACTAATAATATCAATGCACAAACAAGAGGAAAGGTCATAATCACTGAAGGAATTATTTGATTTACACATATTTGCCCGCGGCAAAGATAGCGCAAAAAATTCAAACTAAGAGGAAATCAAAGGCAAAAATGGGTTGTAAGTTCGAGGGTAAATGAGGTATTTAACATCTCTGCCCTTCATTTAACCATAAAATTGCACTTTTTTGCACCATATTTGCACTCTGAGTAAATTTGGCGTAAATTAAATTTTTGAGGCAGTGAATTAATAAAATGATTGCAAACAGAAAGTGCGTTGATGATCTCTTTTTAAAATCCTCGACCTATTATTTAAGAAAATGCATGAAGATCGGTCTGGAGAATTTTTTCGTGGATATTGGACCTTAAAGGATAAAATGATTGCTGATAAACTGTGCAAGTGTGGGAAGAAGCTAAGGGGGTGGGCGCGTCGCTGATCGACAATAGGGACCTTAAGATACCCTGGACGCGGCCGAGGAGGACGTCATCCGGAAGTGAAATGTTCAATTCTTGGAACTAAATAGCATAATGCCACAGCGTCGACCTGAAGTCGTGACGGTGAAAACTAGAAGTTTGGCCGCCTCGTTAAACGGTGAGTTGATTTTCTTGGTTTCAGTGCGGAAATTGCTTTTCGTACAGGATTTTCGATCCATTTTACTTCAAGAGACACATTGAAGTGTTTTTAGTGTGGTGTTCTCAAGATTGACTCTGGCAACTGAGAATGAAAGCGCAGAGTCTTTCGACCCAAATGTAACACTATAAGTGCTTATTTTTAAGGGGACAAGTTTCTCGCTTTAGAATAATATTTGAAAACTTTAAGAGACGAGAAGAATAAAAATTGTTGGAAAACAAAAATCTAGGCTTGTAATAAACTTGAACATGTCTGAGAAAATTGAGATCTTGGTTCATTTATGGCTTTCATAATTTTACTTTGTTCACTTTTAGTTCAGCGATGGAGTGGTCTGAAGATCAAAATCTCGCTTTAGTACGGGAAGTTCTCATAACAGAACCATATCGTTTTAAAGCAAGAACAACGGAAAGGGGAAAAGTCTGGCAACAAATAGCTGATAACCTGAACTACGCGCCGATCATACCGTCAAGCCGTTCCCTCCAAGAAATTCGGGAGTTTTTAGAGAAACTGGAGTTATAGCCGGCAGCACCAATTTTTCTTCCAATAAAAGATCGTTAAGGTATCAATCAAGGAAGAGTTTACAAGTTCTAAAAGACGTCATGGAATGAAAACACGAAAGCATTACTTTATCCTCTCTTGTCAGGCGAGCACTAAACGCAACCTGCTCAATCTTAATTTGTTTTTCCCGCCAAGTTGGCGGCGTCCTCGCTCCAGGCCTTTTCAGGAAAACCCACGTTCTCTTTACCGCCGCGTCCAGGGTATCTTAAGGTCCCTAATAAACAGAGAATAAAAGCGAGAAGAGACGGTAGAGATTTGATTTGACATGTTCTTCGTGTTTGACCTTTTTTTTTTAAGTATTCTGATATTACCTACCAACTTCGAGGATGTATTGTGTCAGAGTTGCTAACTTTCCAAAAATTTTGTTTCCTTTGGAGGGCGCCTGTAAATAATTCAATAGATCGAACTTTATGTGATTTGTAACATTTTATTTATCCCCCTTCTACTTCTACATTTTTCTTAGGTGCAGCCATGAAAGCTGAAATGTTATTCGTTATTGCCAATTTATTTAATTGTCTTTTTAAACAATTAAATATCATTTTTTTCCTGAGATCAATTTGTAGCAGCAAGCATATTCGGTGAAAAAACCTGGAACTAGAAAGTCTCCGTACCCACTACATTTTTTTTTACTTTACAAGGACACAGTATAGGCATTCTTGCATAAATTGACAAACAGCAATTTTAATTTTTAACCATGAAGCATTGGACTTTTTTTTCCGGTGGGTCATATAAACCGCATTTTTTTCTAAAAACAATTGACTTCTTGAAAAAATTTTTATTTTGACGCTAACTTATTCAACTAAAGAAACGCAAACCTGCATCACGATTTGTTCACATATTTTTTATTGCTAGGGATATACGAAACGTAACCAGAGAAGTAGACGGGGTGTACCTTAATCCAAAGGGCTACAACTGCTAGTTCTTCCCCAGGGCCGTCAAATACCATATGAAGCTGAGGAAAAGAGCAAAAGCTCACAGTTATTCACAATGAGTTTATTCCATTAAGGGCACGCGTATATCACGTGCGTATAGATACTACGAGAAATTCCATTCAATTGAAATTAAAACCTCTTGGAGGGCCATGCTTCACTCATACTTTCGCATCCCAGCGTGTCACCCTTTGCGAAAATCATGTGTTGCAAACAAAAACTAACGTAGCCCATCTGGCCAATCACATTGCAGACGTAGACATGCTAACTGGTCAATCAAAAGTGGAAGCAAAAGCACGTGTTCGGCGCCAGGCAAGATAAAACCTTTCGTTCGTTTTAAGTCGCAAGACAATTGGTTCTTGCATCTAGATAAGTATTTGCCGCGCCCAGGGGCTGGAGTTGGGGGGGGGGGGGGGGGGTGGGTGGGAGGGCACCTCCTAGTAATTGGCTAATGGGGATGTGCCGCTGGGTGGAGTCTGTGGTATTATTTGTGCAATTGGCGTAATAACTAGCCCATTCCACCAACATTCATTTTTTGGAAAAAGTGTCATCAGCGCCTTAATGTCTTTTAATAACACGCTTGACTTCCGTGATCACTCAACGAGCTTCCCAAGCAGACTTTCTCAGGGCTAAGAACTCTTCTTCTTAAGACTTTATATCCATGTAGACGATCTGAATGGGGATTTTAAAAGGAATTTTATTATTTTATTATAATTTATTATTACTATTTTGTTATAATTTTATAATTGTAATTTTATTATATTTTAAAAGGAATTTTAAAAGGAATTTTATTGACTTTATGTTTTAAAAAGAAATTTGAATGCAAATATCAGCCTGCTAAAAAGGTTGAACGACCCCTTTACGATCGAGAACTCCGAGAACTTTCAGCGTGTTTATCAAGTGTTTAAAAGCCGTTTCACAATTGCTAATTAAGCCGCTTTGAAATGGCTCCAGAAGCAAACAGACCGTAAGGAACAATGTAGACACAATTAGACTGCGTGTCGTATACCTCAGAATAATTTCCTCCTTTCTAGTCAAATAAGCAGCAAATATTGCACTAGAGCCTACGTCCTGTTCGAGGCGTGCATGAATAAGAACTCAAAATTCACCGTACACTTTCGGCCAATCAGAAAAGAGATAGTAAGTTGAATGTATAATAAATTTCATTAAATGAAATTTCATGTAATGAAATTTGTATAGGTAATAACATGATTTGTAGTGATATTTGGCATAAATACCACGAGTGATATTTCGAAGTTGTTATACGTATCACGAGTGGTATTTATGCCAAATATCACGTACAAATCATGCTATTATTTGTTTATACTTCTACCCACAAAAGGTTTGTAATTTTCACAAGTAGGTGTTTCAAGTTAAGCTGAAATACCACTGCTCTAAACCAATCAAATTGCAGAAATTTCTCATGTAGTAGTATAAATAGAGTTACTGATAATTTATCAGTAACTCTGTTTGATTCAGAGGCGTTATGCTCGGCCTCTCTCACTCTCATCAGGTCGAGTTACATCTGCGCGCAAACCGACTCTGTTTAATATGACTCCATACAGCCCAGACTGTTGAGGAGGTTTTGGGAGATCAGCTGCTAGACGTAAGTTTCAACAAAAAATATTAACCCGGTTTGAGTTCCCATGCAGACAAAAAATTGCTGGGAGCAAACCTGCTGAACCATTCGGCTGCGAGCGAAAGCTTAAACGCCAGTATTACGGCGTATCACCACCGGCATCCCCATTTGTTGCTACTTTGCTAGCAACAAATCTACTTGTTTTTTCTAGTATTGTAAACTTCTTTAAATATTTTTTTAGTAACTTAGTCTTCCCATTTAGCTTGTATTACCTAAAGATCTCGACACTTAAATAAAGTTGTTATGTTATGTTACGTTCTATATTTTCAGTTACTTACAAATTGTACTTAGTCTAGTATTTAGTATTAGGGCCCACCCTCAAAAGTGATTGACGTGCTGAAGTAAAGAAAATTCGGTTATGGCGGAACAATATTCGCTGTAAGGAAGTGAAAGTTCATAGCTAACCAACATTAGAAGTTAACTGAGAATAGGCGAAAAAAATAGTAGTTAACTGATATTTAGCCGAAAAAAATAGTATAGTTAACTGAGAATTGGGTACCCCCATTAGCAGCCTCAGCCCGAGGCTGATACGTCTTTGTAAGGGGTTTTACATATTAAGGCTTACAAACGGAGGAGCTTATATCTGAGGGGGCTTTAACCGGAAAAGGAAAAGTGCTTCGAAACAAGTGAGGGTAGTGCTAAAATACTTTTTCCATTAACTGATTTTTAATTAAGCTTCAAACTTCATATCACATGAAATCATTTCTCTATCAATTCATTTTCGAGGGGGCTTATATCCCGGGGGGTGCTTGTAATCGGATGTATTTTTTTATTATTATTTAATATTTTATTCTATCTTTTCTTACGCTATATAGGTTTATAACTGGGAGGTAGGGCTTATAAGCGAAAGCTTACGGTATGTATATTTTATTTTGATTTGTACTGTTAATTAACGTTGGTACTGCTATAGAATGATCACAAGTGTCTTTTGTGAGTAACTATGTTTAGTGATAGAATACAAATTACTTCACTACTCTGTTACTTTTAAGTTATATGCTCAGGAGCCTGCCTTAGTCTTAGTTAAGACCCTGCTTAATTAATCGGCAAAAACCCTGATAATGAAGTGATGTCTCGATCTCTGTGGCGTCAATTGATCTGAACCGGTGGTAACTACCGCCAAAACCACAGAGGCCCGGGTTGCATATGGATGCCTTGAGCACCCCTGCATTTTACCATTGAACTCCCCATTTATATTTAGCTCCCAGATTATCCACGATTGTAAGCACGTGGTTACGCTCTGAGCTAAGGTTGTGATTTTTACTGATCAACTAAAGGTACTTTATCAATATCATATGTTCTTGGTTCACAAAAATTTATTTGGGAACTTTAAATTTTGTCTGAATATTTAAGTTCAGGTATCAACTTGTCGGTGCCATTTGTCAATGACAATTTTGTTGGAGCATGCACAAGAAGCCATTTTAAATGTAAAGGCCATACAGAGTGTTTAACTCACGTGGCCAGCATCTATGCAAATTTATTGGAACAAAAGAGTTCAGCTCCAACAGGACTGGTCTGGGACACAAACATGGCTGCCGTTTCATTGTTTTGGGACACAAATATGGCCGCCATGGCGTCATGTGAAAACACACAATATTCTACTTTTGTATAATACTCAAGTCTCAAGCCCTAGCAATATTTTAAAAAGCATTCTTGAGGTTTGCTTTCGACTCGGTAAGTTTAATTCACTACTTTAAAATTACGAGACCTTGAGACTAGAGTTATTATGCAAGTATTAGAGGAGCTGTCTCACGAAAATCAGCCAAATTAGGTAATTAGAAAATGCCCGTTAAATTAAGAGAAAAGTAAAAATAGCCGCTTAAAACATTAAAGGAAGGTTAAAATAACACAGAGATACAACAGATGCTACGGAAGGGCAAAACTAAAGAAGATTGAAAAGGATTGAAATTAGGGTTTTTGAAGACTGTTCAACCTAACAGTTTTTCAAGGTTGATCTCTGTGGGGGGGGGGGGGGGGACAGGGGGCGGGAGCCCGGGAGAACAGGGGGCGGAAGGGGTACGGGAGACGGGAGAAGAAAGGGCGGGAGGCGGGATCTCTACGATGGCGGGAAGCGGGAGAGAAATTCAAAAAGTCAAGCCTTTTTTATTGTTACTGCTTACTTCCAGTCAAAGAAACGAACCCAACAACGTTTCTTGACTTCCATTTAACGTTTTCCGAGGCTTAAAGCAAAATTTTATACACGAGAAAAGTTAAAAAACGAAAATTCGTGCTCGGGATAAAAAAAAGACGGCATTACTTCCTGTGAAATTAGAAACCTTTCCAAGTCGCTTACATCATAGGACATGAATGAGATAGCATGATATATGTACACGTGTGTCGACTGTGTCAGTCGTGTCAGTGTCTCGTCTGTCTCGCTAGCCGTCGAAATTCTCCGTAAGAACGACAAAGCGAGTCAGGTCAAATGTCGTTAAAGACCATTTTGATCGGTCTTAGTATTTTTCGGTTTGGTGGGGAAAAATCCTTCCATGGAAGACCTTCCTTGGAGCTCGTTCCTTACGACTGTAGCTCACAAAACACTGTCAGTGAAAATTTTGCCGCGCGGTGTAAACTTGTGTCGAAGGAATTGCGCTTCAATTATTTGATTGCGCTGGAAAGTGCGGAGTGGTTCGATTTCAAAAGTAGGTTGAGTTTGATCGTCCGGGTGAACGTAGTCCTGAATAGGACTGTTGTTGTTGACAGTGACTGACGTTTCGACAACCTTAGACTGCGCGCAGACGAAATTAAACTCTGGTTAACTCCGTCTGCGAAACAGCGCCGAAATCCTTGTTCTGGACTTCCAGCTGTGTACCCAGATTTGAGTACGCGCCACGATTGGCCAGTTAAAAAAGGCCTTTGTTTTGTTTGTCGTGATCGCCAATCAGGTTGAAAAGAAATTCGAAACGCACTTCCGGTAATTCGTTGAGTCCGTTGGGGGTCCAGAACAAGGATCTCTGCGCTGCTTCGCAGACGGTACTAATCAGAGTTTAGTTATCGTCTGCGCGCAGGCTACGACAACCTGTGCGGTAGTCATCTTCAGAGTCAAAGTGAGTTGTATCACGTCAGTTGATGGTATTATACTCTTGTTATTGATCTGATTGGTCAATTACGTCACGATGTTATTGGCTATGAAGACTCGTAATCAGTAATTGGTGCATCCTCGGAGACCCAGGGGCAGATAGTAGGGGCGAGGGAAAGTCTAAGCGGGCGGAAAATAATGGCACGAAGAAAAGTAAAGAACGGCGAGAGCCCCTGGGGACAATGTGTTTTCTGGCACCAATCAGAAGCCAGAACGGCGGCGACCGTTTGGAACTGGTCTGGTAAGACATTGTCTCCAGCTGGGGCTCTTCTCGCCGTTCTTTACTTTTCTTCGTGCCGTTATTTTCCGCCCATATAGTAGTAGGCGACTACTACTGATAGTACGGGGCGACTGATAGTACTACGACTGATAGTAGGGGCGACTTTCCCTCGCCCCTACTATCTGCCCCTGGGTCTCCGAGGATATAATTGGTGCGTTTCGATCCGTCTATTGTCACAGTTAAACAGTCGTCTGTTGTTAGTCAAAATGTCAGTTCTCCAGTCGTTCTCTCGTAGTTAGTTCTGCTTGATCTCCTCAATAAGTTGTTTGTACGGCGCTGGAAACTGTTGGCTACGATTCAGTGGCGTTTGTTCTAAGTTAGTAAACCAGCTTTCTAAAGTAAGACGTTGATAGTAGTCTGAGTACCAGTCAATTTGATGTTTCGTCTGTAAATGATGCTCAGCAATGTGATTGTTGACGTCACCATTCCTCGTCACTTTTTTGTGTTCGGTCAGTCGCGTGCTAAGGTTTCTGCCGGTTTTACCAATGTAAGAAGCCTGGCAGTCGCAGTATTTGATCTTGTATACTGCTCCCTGTTTGTCCTCCGGTTTGCCTTTGTCCTTGACCTTAGTAAGCAGACGTCGTAAGGTGGTTATGGGTTTGTGTGCAACACGTATATTGTAATAATATAGGTGCCTCTGATGTACGGTAAAGTCGCTGTCGTAACAGGGCCAGAGTTGACGTTCGTCTGAGTGTTCGAATTACAGCACAATTTCTTACAACACATTTTTTTATTTTAAACAAGACCAAAGCACTCCTAATAGAATCTGAATAGGGAGTCAAACAGCGTCATTTACACGATAACGGGAGAAACACAATAAAGGGCGGGAGCCGGGAGACAAAGGGACAAAAAGGTACGGGTGGCGGGAGAACGGGGTACGGGAGGCGGGAGATTGTGACCCCCCTGTCCCCCCCCCCCCCCACAAAATAATGCTCAGGAGACATATTTGTTTGTCTCGAATCTCGGATTTTGTCATTTCCATGTAATTCCTTTGCTTACTTTAAGTTCCATAGCGATTGAGGGCGAATAATTGGCAAAATTAAACAAAATGAACTGGACTGCCGTGACACAGCTTCTTTAAACTCCAAGGATGAGCATTGGTCAAGAATGAGCATTGACAGGATGTTTTAAGTTATGTCTGGAAATTTGCCCTAAGCCTCTGTTTCAAAACGAGAGTAACAGCTAATTGTTTGATATAAAAATGACTATAATAGATGGGATTTTTTTTTATTGATTTTAGAGCGACCCTCTGTCAAAAAACTCAGGTACTGTCATTTTAATCGTAAACATAACGGAAACTTTGGCATTTAGGCCTAGCTTTAGCCTGTATGTTTTGTTTTCCCAATGTACGTCATACACGACAACAGTCTAGAGAACTGTTTCATTTAAACTTCGTCTTATTCCCTTTCATTGATGTACGCATCATTTATGAAAAGACGAAGGTGCAAATCCCCCAGAGACCTTCATTGGGGAAACAAAACAGACAAGGTAAAGAGGTCTATGATAAGACAAGTCGAGGTTACGTTAGGCCTTGGGAGTGATGGGTACAAGTTACGAGTCACTTAGACGCCAATGCAACAAAATAAGAATGCAGGTTGTTTTTCAGTAAACCACCGTCAAAACCCGAACTGTAGTACAAACCCTGGTCAAGAACGGAGTTATGTGGACTCCAGGCTGAAGACAGCCAAGATGTTTAGCTGGCATAAATTACTTTGTCTAGAAAACAGACTTCGTTATCTTTGACACCAACAGTTTATTGACTTACAAAACTAGATACATCAGTGCCAAATGAAATTAGAATCCATCGCGTTTAAAAGCGATATCGTCGCTTATGTACTAAGCAATTGAGGAACGCCCAACGACCGTTTTCTGTAATCAGCCAAGAATGACTACTCCATTTATCTGAGATTCTGTAAAACTGGGTTTTTGCATTTACTTCCTATACTAAATTCGTCCATTATTCGTATGAAATGATCTCCTACAATTTTCGGTTTAGAAAACAGTGACGGAAATTGATATCAGAACGATTTCACTGTTTCACCTTTTTTAAGGTTTAGTCGTAAAGAAAAACTCCCCAGGAATCCAAGATTAAAACATCATAGGGTAAGTCTAGTAAATAAGGCAAGGCGTAAAAGCTTACCATCTGATGACTGAAAAGATAAAATACAAAGTTATAGCGCTCAGGCACCGTTTTATGGAGAAAAGGTGTCCCAGGAAGAAGGATCACTTGCCTACCCGAGCTACCCTGGCGGACGAGCCCCCCAACTTTTCATACATCTCTTTCCAAACGTGGCAAACCAGTTTGCATGTTTCGGCTAGAAGGTACGGACCCACCCAGCTGCGCATGCGTCAACATTATGTGACTGATAGTAATAGGGTCAACCTCTAAGCCGGGGTAACGTTTCTCCATGTAAACACTTTTGCTCGCCCAGCCGGGTCAACTCGGTCTTAACGAGACAATCAGAGCGTGTGGGAGTGTTGTTAATTCGGAAAAGGCGATCAACTTCCTATTTCTCATATAAACGTTCGCTAAAGCTGACTCGGCTGGGAGAGTGACCCTAGGTTACCCGGGAAATCCGGAGGTTCTCTCGATGTAAACGGGGCCTTAGAATGCATTTTCCGAACATTAAAAACGATTGAACATACTATCCATAGAATCAATTTGGTAAAGCGGTCGTTGGCTACTCCAGGCAATTTGAGGTTTTCTTTTAGTATAATCTCTAAAAAATGTCTCTTAGGGCTGCTGTTTAGATACAGTCAAACCCCGCTTAATACCGACACCTTATTTTTACGGACAGTTTTCTTTGTTCTAGGGAAAGAAAGCCCGTAGTTTCCCCTCAATTCAACCCGCTTAATACGGACACCCCGTTAGTACGGGTAGTCTACCTATGCCCCTCAGTGTCCTTATTAACAAGGATTGACTGAACGAATATTACAGTGCGTGCTTACAGTATGTTCACAGTTATAACTACTGCTGGTGTTTTCTTCATCTGTGTCATTACACATAGAGTTAATACTAATCGTTATTAGTGACGGAGTAAACTGTGCGGTCATTCAGTGGTTGGATTGGTCTGTAGTTGTCGCACATGAGAGGAGGGTTTCTACCATGTTCACCCTTAAGTTTCCTGAACTTCTTAAGCTGAAACACCAAAAAATATATTAAGCAAGGAAAATTATGACCCATCATAATCTGTTTTAAGTTAGTTGTTTCTAGCACAAATTGATCATTCTTGATGTCTATAGCTATGTAACTGAAAATTCGAGACGCCGGTGTGAAAAGAAAATTTAACCTTCCATGCATCATCTGTTTCAAACCCAGTTTGTTGATAGTATATTGACAATTTCAATGTATCCTGGAATGGTCTGTAATTAACGCAAATACAGGTGGCTCCTCTAACCTGCTGAACCACAAAAAGGAACTGTCCAGGAGTGGGAGAGTGCGCAGTTAGATTCCCAAGTTCTCCACCAATAGGCTATTGCATTTTATATCCGTAGCTTCCCCTCCCCCCCCCCCCCCCGGGTTGAGAACTTACCTTTTCTTCTTACCCTTGACAAATTCCATAATAAAGACTTCCATGAAATATTGTCCTATCCCCGAATACTATCCCCTGAAGAATTTTGTAAAAATGTTGTGTTTCCTTTTTTACCCCTGAAGAGTTTGTTAAAAATTAAAGTTTCACCCCTCAAGAATTCCATTTTTTTTTTTACTTTACCCCCCAAAGAAATCCTGAATACCTACTCTTGAAGAGTTCCATGGATCGTTAACCGGGAGTGATATTAAATGCGTTAGCCCAACCCTGTCGCGTACTCCCTCTTAGATGCCGTCTAAGTCAGGGCTAATCAACTACCCTCAGTTGGGGGAAAACTCAGCCCTTCTTGTTTACGCTATTGGGGTTACAGTCCCCTATTCTTTCGTAAGATCATCAGGATTATAGGATCGTCAGCACTTACCGGTACGAGAAGCCATCTTGGTTTCACTGATATGTACCGAGGGGGATGGCGTCGGGGTATATATGGATTTGATACTCATCCCCAGGCTAGACGCGGAACATTTCAAACCAAGATGGCCGCCCGTAAAGCAAAGCGCTCGTTCTCGACCATCTCACGGAAAAATAGGGGAGTGTGAACAGTCTAGGTTGTACCGTTTGGGAATTGCGTCTGTGACAGCCTGCTTCGCAGACGTAATTTAACCACGGTCATTAACGTCTGCAAAGTAGCGCTGATTTCCATGTTCAGTGGGGCCCCAAAGGACTCAACGAATTACTGGAAGTACGTTTCGAATTTCGTTTCATCGTGATTGGCAAACTGACAATGGCTTTTTAACAGGTCAATCATGGCACGTACTCACATCCTCGTACTCAGGTGGGGGCCCAGAAAAGAATTTCGGCGCTGTGTCGCAGACGGACTTCACCAGAGTTAAGTCTCGTCGGTGACGCAGGGTACCCCTATGGTCCCCCTCAAAACTTGTGAGCCACCTCATTAAACTCTGCCCTTAACGATGTCCTGAGGCTTAAGACTGTCGATATGGCCACATCCGATCGCGAATGGCTCTCTCGCTCCAATCTCCCTCTGATACAGCTCAAACGCGTTACGACGACGCAATTGCAGCCCCATCCAGTTCCCAATGTATGTCTGGCTGATCTCTTCCCATATAACAAAACGAAGACCAATCAATGCTATTCTGGCACTGACGGTCTTAACCAAATTCGATATTTTAGTAAACCCCTGTAGAGTGTCCACTCTTAATTGTAAAATACATCCTGTCAAAGGCCAAGTCAGTTATTTAATTATAAGTTAGTGACAATTACATACCTGCCTGGTAGAAGCCAGGAGGTAATCTTTCAAAACTATCCAGTGTACTGTTTCTAAGCATGGAGGCGTAGTCAAGGAACCCTCGTAACTGTAGTAACATTCTAAAGTCAAACTTTTGGAGTCCTTCTTATTGTCGTTGCCATTGCCTCCATTGCCATTACCATTGTCATTATCATTGCCACCATTGCCATTACCATTGTCATTACCATTGCCACCATTGCCATTACCATTGTCATTACCATTGTCACCATTGCCATTACCATTGTCATTATCATTGCCACCATTGCCATTACCATTGTCATTACCATTGCCACCATTGCCATTACCATTGTCATTACCATTGTCACCATTGCCATTACCATTGTCATTATCATTGCTACCATTGCCATCACCACTGACATTACCATTGCCACCATTGCCATTACCATTGTCATTACCATTGCCACCATTGCCATTACCATTGTCATTATCATTGCTACCATTGCCATCACCATTGTCATTACCATTGCCACCATTGCCATTACCATTGTCATTACCATTGTCACCATTGCCATTACCATTGTCGTTACCATTGTCACCATTGCCATTACCATTGTCACCATTGCCATCACCATTGTCATTATCATTGCTACCATTGCCATCACCATTGTCATTACCATTGCCACCATTGCCATTACCATTGTCATTACCATTGCCACCATTGCCATTATCATTGTCATTATCATTGCCACCATTGCCATTACCATTGTCATTACCATTGCGACCATTGCCATTACCATTGTCATTACCATTGTCACCATTGCCATTACCATTGTCATTATCATTGCTACCATTGCCATCACCATTGTCATTATCATTGCTACCATTGCCATCACCATTGTCATTACCATTGCCTCCATTGCCATTACCGTTGCCATTTCCGTAACCATTTCCATTACCATTGCCATTACCGTTGCTATAACCATTGCCATTACCATTACCATTGCCGTTACCGTTGCCGTAACCGTTTGGACAATGTTTGGGAATCAGATCCATAAGATAAATTTCATCCGTCTTGTCGACAGTATGAGTCTTATCTGTAAAATAGGGTGACATTAAATTGTTTCCTTAAACGTTCAAGCAGCTGTCAACCTCGCATCTTTCTACGTACCTCGTCAGGTGCGCTTTACCGCGGGGATAGGTGATCGAGATCGACTGGAGCGATTTTAAAGCCGCGCAAGGGATCATGGGAAAAGCGAAGAAAAAAACACCCATCCTTCCCAGAGTCTTTGGGCTAACACACCTTCCTGTGGACTTTGATCGCTCGCAGCCGCGTTTTCTACCAAACACTTGAGACGCCTAGGAAAGAGGCAGAGATCTGACGTGTTCTCAAGTCTTGTTTAAAAATTCTTTTGGCAAATTTGGGTTCTTCTTTTCAAAGTGGCCAGAAAAGCAGCTAAATAACTTTCATTTATTGTTTAGTTTTTGCACTTAATGATTATTTTTACTGGCGTTTTTTAGTGATTTTTTAACATGGTAAAACAACAAGACATAACTAAAATTGTACCAAGCTAAAATTAAAATTATAGTACCATGTAAGCAACGAGAGCAACGACATTCTCCCTTACTGAGCTGTGACATCAGCATTATTTCCCAAGGGTAACTAATATCATCTTTCTACTAGCAGAATATATCAATGCACAGACAAGAGAATCAGGTCGTGAGAATCACTGAACGAAAAATTTAATCTACAATTTCCACATATTTGCTCGCGGCAAATATAGTAGAAAAAATTGCAAAGTAGGAGGAAATCATAGATGGTAAATACCGTATTTGCATCCCAGTTTAAATGGCTTGTAAATTCGAGGGCAAATGTGGTATTACCATCTTTGCCCTTGATTGTACCGTAAACTGATTTTTGTTTGCACTTTATTTGCACTGAGTAAATTTGGTGTAAAGAATTTTTTTTTTTTTTTTTGGGGGGGGGGGGGTAATATTGAATTAAGAAAATGTTTGCTAAACAGAGATTGCTTTGATCTTCTAACAATTCTCGACCTCTTCTTAATCAGCATAAAGATCGGCCTGGAGAATTTGTTCCTGGGTATTGGAGCTTAAAGGATAAAATGATGGTTGATAAAGTGTGCAAGTGTGGGAGTGAGAGTGGTGTGGGTGGGGTGGGTCATTGCTGATTGCCAATAAACAGAGAGCAAAACCGAGAAGGGACAGAAGGATTTGTTCGCATGTACTTCGTGTTTGGCCTTTTTTTCTTAAGTATTCTGATATACCTACCAACTTCGAGGATGTATTGTGTCAGAGTTGCCAACTTTCCAAAAATTTTGTTTCCTTTGGATGGTGCCTGTTAGTGATTCAATAGGTCGAATTTCATATGATTTGCAACATTTTATTTATCACCTTTCTACTTCTACACTGTTCTTAGATGCAGCTAACTAGGACTCTCATAACAAATATTATTCGTGATTGCCAATTTATTTAATTGCTTTATTAATATCCTTTTTTCCTGAGATCAATTTCGAGTGGTAGACATCGGTGGGAAAACCTGTAGCTGTAAAGTCTTCGTGGACTAGTTTCGGTCTCTTTTTTTTAATTAAAAGGACACAATAAGTATTTTTTTTTTCCTAGAGGGTCATATAAACCGCGTATTTTGCGGAAAAGAAATTGGCATCTTGAGACTATAGATAGAAAACTATATAAAGACTGTATAAAGAAATGCAAAACAGCATTAGATTTATATTTGTTCACGAGGATTATAAGGAAAAGTAGGCAGAGACGTAGATGCCAGGTTTACCTTAATCCAAAGGGCCACGACTGCTAGTTCTTCTCCAGGGCCGTCAAATACCATATGAAGCTGGGGAAAGCAGCAAACGTTCATAGTTATTCACAGTCAGTGGAACTACCCCCCTTTGAGAGTCTAAACCAAAGGAGATGATTGCCTTTGAAATCACCATTTTTTAGCTTAGTTATTATTATTATCAGTACAGTAGTTAGAACAGTTAATTAACGAAACAGACCTCGCCCAGCTCCTAATACAGGGAAAAAGCCGGCAAGCAGGCAATCTTATCGTGGGCCATCGTTTTGGCCAGCGGATTTGTCCCCCTGACCCACAATAGTGGCCTCATGGGTACAAGAAGACTTAAATAGTTCATGTCATTCGCCACCTTAGAAACCGAAATGTGTCCCATAATTGTTCCTGGGATCGTTACTGGGGATGTGCCTGTCAGATATTGACCAAATGTTTCTCTCTGTCCTTTAAAAGTCCCAGAAGTCTTTGCAAAAGTAAACTCGGTCCAATTTCCCTGTAGTTTCTAAAGTAGGTGGTAAATAGACCTTATTCACGATACCCGTCATCTTTCCAAGCGCTCTAGGATTGATGGGATAAAAGCAATGTCACTGTGGTCACAGTTCAGGGGGTAAGCAAGTGACAAAGGTCTCAATACGAGTAATCGCGATCGAGTTTGTTATCCTCTCAAAACGATCAGGCAATTTTAAATTTGCAAAATCTACAGTTCAAGTTTCCACAAGTTTTACGCATGCTTTACGTTGTTATTGTTTGTTGTGAGGACATCTACGGTCGCTACTACATACGTTAAAAAAATAACAAAGATAACTTCCACCCATAATTTGCCATTATTGTCTTAATAAGACAAAAAGTTCTTCATTTTCTGTTGGCTAAAATAAACAAACACAACAGAATTTCTTTTATTTGCAAATTTTATCGCTTTTTTTGCCCCCTGACAAACCAAGTAACATTAATTAAATTTAATAATAATAATAATAGTAATAACGACTTCGAGGTAGCACATCCACATAACGTGGTTCTTCGTCTAACTGATTCCTGATCGAATTGGAATTTGAAAATGTTGGTTTTTGAGGAGAGGAATAACCGTAGTACCCGGAGAATAACCTGTCGAAGCAAGGAAGAGAACCAACAACAAACTCAACCCACAATTGGCGTCGACGCCGGGATTTGAACCCGGGCCACATTAGTGTGAGGCGAGTGCTCTTGCCACTGCGGCAGCCTTACATTTATCCCATCAGTCCTTATGCGCGTGCAAAGATGGAAGGTATCGTGAATAAGGTGTACTGCTGTTACTTACCTGACCAGAAAATCGTTTTCCATCTAAGGTGTGCTCAGATCCGCGATCATTAGCGCAGCCAAAGTGAACATGAAACTGGAGTAATTCAAAAGTTTTATCCCCCAGGGGACCCCCTGTTAGTGAAGCTCCATTGGAATCAGCAATTTCAAGTTTAGGTGAATGTCCAGTATTTTTAAACGTTCCAGTAACCAGTCCCCTTGCATTGTCGAAAGTGATCTTTAGAGGACTGAAGCTCTTCTCGACGGTCTCGCTTTTAACGATGTTTATTGGGGATTGCTTTCCATGACCGCAGTCCTCATATTTATCTTTCCAGTCTGGTGGGCCTAGCACTGTAATTAATTACAATAAAGGATCTCATTTATTAACCCTTTAAGCCCCAGTATTCACATACAAATTCTCCAAACTGAGCTCCATACATTTCCTTAAAGAATTAGTTGAGAGAATTTGTTCAAAGATCAAAGTATTTTCTCTTGGGTGATCATTTTATTGATTCTCAAAACTTATCTCTTTACAGTGTATGGATAATTGTAAGGAGAAAATTGATCTTGGACACTATTGGGACTTAAAGGGTTAATTAAAAGGAACGGTCTTTCCAGTGTGGTCTATTCAGTTTAGGTCCCAAGAATCCGACTGTGAAACATATGTAACAATTAAAAGCAATCATGTCTATATCATGAAAACACCGTGTTATATTATAGCGATCAGAAATGTCTCCCGACCGTTAAAACTGAATTACTCACAAACAAAAATAACCAGCTTTAAAAATGTTGGAAGGAACAGTTCTCAAAATTCCCAATTGCAATCCGTTTTAATCGTCTTCAATTTTATCCGCTCATTCGTCCGTTTTGGGGTGCAATTACTAATTACAAGATTGAATAAATTCATGACTCCTGTTCCTCTTTTTACAAAAAGGTTTTAGATGGATTGCTGGCAATTACTCTGGCTAATCATCACAGAAGCTGGCAACTCAATTAAGAAATAAGACCTCGAAGAAAACATATAAGTCAGCCCTTTCTTTTGGTGAAAGCGCATGCAAGCAAGTGACGCCGCCTTTCTTCTCGCTAATTGAGTCGAATAGATGGGGCGAGACTTTTTTATTTCAGCCAGTGGCAGATAAACACAACGAATTAATTCCCAAAACAGATCATTGATTTCATAATGAATTTCTTTCTAGATCTTGCACTGAGCTCAGAAGAAATTGTGAAGGTTTCTCAAAATCTCAAGGAACATAAACAAATTACATTTTGCGTAGCTAAAAAGACCAAGACGTCAGTACTTATATCTTGCTCTATTATTTTACATAGTTCATGTATAATACTACAAATTGCCTCTAACATTAAAAGCAATTCGGGTTTCTTAACTGAGGTGATTAATATCATTGCTGCTTTATACAAACCATCATTTTTCGTGTCTCCATATCCCCATTCTTCGTGTGTAGCTGAAAAAAGGTACAAATTATAAAATAACAAATTTTTTTTTTTTTTGGAAACCTACTAACGCTTAATCTGATCGTAATAAATTACAAAGAAACTCGTCGGCAAATATTGTATGTCGTTCTCAAATACAAAACATTATCTTAGTAGTAAACGAGGTAAAGGGTCCTTACTTAACTTCGGTTTGAAATGCTCGGAATACGTCATCAGCTAACTAAACCAAGCTTAAGGCCTTCAGTAGGTAGATAGGTAGAATTGTAATAGATAGGTAGGTAGATATAATACATCAATTAAAAAAAATTAAATTGAAAGAGAAAAACGTATGCTAACCCCATAAATACATGGCTGGTTTCCATAAAGGGCGTGCTGACACATCAAGACCGCAAATTGGTTAGGACAATTGTAAATTAATTATAATTAGCTGCTTCTACAATTACTTCAACTGCTACCACTACTACAGACAGACAGACAGACAGACAACAGGTAAACAGACAGATAGACCTGAGACAGACAGATATACAGGACATACACAGAGTGGCAAGAACCAGCTACATTCTAATGAAGGGAGTGTCTCGGAGAGATTTGCCTCATTAGACAGTTGTTCTCAAAGCACAACACCGCTAAACTTAAAAGTTCTTTTTAGAAACTCTCTATTCGACGCTCATTTAATCTACCGCCTCTCATCAGTCCGGCTACGGTTAATAAAAGGGTATCTAAAGCTCAGAATTACAACTACACGGAAAGGAAAAAGCTGTAACAAGGATTTGACGTCACACTCGGGCGGATCGAACCCTGAACCTCTTGCAGAGGACACCACGCACTAACACAGTGTGCTCAAAAAATCCTTGCTTCTTTAATAGGAGACTTCAAGAAAAACGTTTGATTGCCACGAAGGTAAGTTTGTAAAGAAGCTCTTTTAATTCCTCTAGTCTACGGTGAAGCAGGGTTGACTTCAAGGACAGCCTAGCTTTATTCATAGAGCTACTGCGTGTGTTTCACCATTAACAACATTCAAATGAAAAACAACACTTACATGGCCTCTTCGATTCTGGGCACGCAGGTGATTGACAATTTTTTCGATAATAAAGAGAAACACGCGCACTCAATTGGATTGAATCGCCTGTTAGGATGGTACTTAAAATTTACCCACACTTGTGCTATACTATCTGTCTCGCATCTTATAAAAAGTATTTCGAACTAATTAGCTATATATTGATTAACTATTCTTCATTTTTAAAGCAGTATTTCAAACAAATATCATGCTAGTTGATATTTAGTATATGTTTCAGAGCAACATGAAAAATATTGCCAGTCCTCGGGACACTTAAAAGTCCTAGAATCAATATAATTAGTTGCAGCAAATGTCAGGTACAAAATTTTGTTGTTGTAAGTTGTTTTTGTTGTTGTTATTGTTATTGTAAAATTGTTTGTATCTTCTAAATTAGTTAATTAGATACTCACACTTCTCGCTTATTGCGATGACACCAAAGGTAGTGAACAACAGGAAAAACCTCATCTGTTGTAACTGATGCCTTCAACTATCAAATTTTCTGAAATTCAATCATAAACAAAAAAACTTAAAACAGCAGATCTAACTAAAAGTAACAATAATATGTTGGCAAAAAGAGGTTAAGTCGTATCTTAAAGCGAAACCGAAACATGTCAAAGTGGATACAAAATAATATAGTGGAACAACGTTAATGGAAACACTGTTTTACCACAAAATCTCTAAGTTTACTGTTTGGGAAATCCTTCTTGATTTTAGAATTTTACATCCTCGCTTTTGTCTCAAATAAACTATGAAAATGTTAGTTGATTGTTAAAGAGCTGAATACCAAATGCCCAGTGTTTTGAGGATGATGATGAAAGAAAACCAGGAAAGTTAATGTAGAGGGTCACGGTATTTAGACGCAAAGACTATTGTTCTTTTCCAAGATTGTAACTAAAAAGCCATCAAGTTCCTAAACAAATTCTATGCAAGTAGTCTTTTGTCTTGAGTGCAATCGTTTTTGCTGCTGATCTGAAGACAAGAAATCCTGACCTGATACGAGGAGCATGGAACTGTGTGCTAGAAGAGGTATAATCAACATGGGTCATGATGTTTGATTCTTCAGTAATCTTCGTTTCCAGTACAGTGTTCATGGCGACTGACGTGTTGTCAGGGAATGAGAGAAATTGACCCCCAATTGACTCCTAGTAGTATTAAGTAACGATCCAGGTAAGAAGGGAAGCAATTTCTTTTGTTGTGGCGCAATACGCTTTCCTCACATAGAAATGTTTTCATTTTTTACGCAGAGAATGCATAAACCTACAAAAAGGCAGTTTACGAAAGAAAATGTATTTAAACTCCACTTTTAAAGAGTGTATTTTTGTGTTAAAACATTTCGACCAATCACAAGAGAGTTGCAAACAATAGCCAAGAAATGTTTACAATTTCACATGATCCGCACATACGATTTCTGTGTTACTTAGACTAAGACGAGATTTTGTTATAAGGAAGTTGAATAGAAAAAAAAGGGATGCATGCTGCTTTGCCAAGATTTCGTAAAATTTGATGTTTAAACCAATCAGAACCATAGTAGAGACAATAGTGATTGTTTTCTGCACCTCAAAAGTGGTCCCCCGTTGGTCATTAAGAGCAGTTGTCTGTAAGATTCGAGTCATTCGAACTATATTGAAAAGTCGCTGCCACACTATCTCACCGAATTGGCTAAAAATTGGCCTGTAGACTTGATTTGGGGTCTTTAATAAGGAATAGGTAACTTTAGGTTCTAATTCCTCCTATTTCGGAAATTACCGACACAGCCGGTTTTGGGGTGCTTCGGACCGGCGCCATATTGGTTAATAGAAGATGTTTTTGAGCCTTCGACTACAACCCTGTCTTCAAAGCTTATCTTCCTTTGCCGATACACATTGAAAGAACTATCCCTCTTCATTGTATTTTTAGAAACTATTTCGAAATTGACAACATTTTCGCAACGGTCGATTAAACTTTTGGTGGGTATATATTTTGAATTTTTTACACCCGTAAAATTAACAGAAATTCAAAGGCGTATATCTCTCTTGCCACATCGCTTTGAAGGTTGCCACTCAACCTGAATACTCATCGTTTGTAGTTAAATCTAGTTCGTTAATAAAAAAATTGGGCAAATTTAATGGAGCAGAAACAAAAGTAATGAATGGAAGAGTGTTCTAGCGACTTTGTCAATGAGCTTTACACCGATTACTCGCCAGGTGTTGTCAAAATTACAATCGATCATAGAAATTCTGTCACTAAATCTGAGTGGTCTATACAACAGAATTAGCCTGTGTAATATAAGCGATAGCTCTGCTGCGAAAAATAGTATAAAAAGGCAGATTGTATGAGGAAAAGGAAAATGAATTTATATTTATGCTACGACGCGTAAGCAAAATGCAGCCATCACAGTCAAACTGGAATTTTCCTGATTTTCCTCCAGTTCCTTTATCGAAAACAGAGCTTTTAAAATTAGCCATAATAATGAAAATTGAAATGTATTACCTTACTCGACGACAAAGATGCCAATTTCCACCTTGATCGAAAAAAAGTAAAATATTTTCCCACGCATATCGTCACGTTCCTTGCATGGCGTTACAACTCGTGTGAAACCGCCTGGTTTCAAACAACTGAACTGAAGAATCCGTGAAAATCATAGCCAGGCAATAAATAATGGCATTGATATAAGTTATCATTATTAGTGAGCGAGGATGCGATGATAGTTCCAGCTACATGTATTTACAGCGTTTGAAGATTCAGTCAAGCTCATGAGACATGAGCCCTTGAAATAAACATCATTACTTCCGGTTTTGCAAATTGGGCGTAGCAAAGTAATAAATAGACTCATTCTGTCTTGTACACCATTAACAACAGTTTCAGTTATTTTGTTTCAATCACGCAACTCGTTTTGAGGAGATTCTTGGTCTTTCCATAAAGTGTTTTGTGATAAACAGGAAAATTGGTTTGGAAGAGGTTGAGAAGAATGAGGGATGATCACAGGAGATAAGAAAAGTCCCCAGTCACCCCACCGAGGGGCTTCAAAACTGTGCGCAAATGCCCCACCCTAGGGACAATTCCAGACTTTAGTTTTCTTGAAAAAGCTTAAAATCGCTTGTCCATGTATGGATAACTCAAGAGAGTCCTAATTCTAAATAAAGGAAACAGCAAAGAAAATTCAGTTAGCGACCAGAGTGTTTATCCGATATCGCGAATAGTAAGGGTGTTCTTTCACGGAGTGACTGAAGATGTGTCTGCAGTTTAATGTAAAATAATTCACCATGCTCACAGACCTTTCGACAATATAAGTGTACCGATTGATAATATCAGTGGTAAAAAACGAACGCTTTTTACTGTAGGACGATGACGTCATCATACAAAAGGCATCCTCATTTTCTAACGGTCAAAAACTAATTTTCTCTGCTCGTAAACTCAAAGCGCCTCTGAAGACAAGTAGTAGTAATGTGCTTGTTAGTGAGACGTCCACCAAGCTGTGCCCATCGTACATAACCTATTGCATTTTCCATGTTAAAGGTGCGGCGCTTATTAGGGAGCGGCGCTTATTTCAACTACGGGTAAAAACACTAAGGGGAATATAGAGAGAACTCAGACTTCGACAAGAAAAAGGACAAATATGCACACCTCGAACTGCTATATGAACCTGGTTTCGAAAGTTCCCGTACATTAAAACTTTAGAACTCACTAGTAGGTCGTGGTCTTGTTTGTCAAGCAATATGGTTTTGGTATCTTTTTACATCAAGTGCCGTAACAAAGGTAGGACGTTTATTTGTAAATGAAATTAGCGCTACGGCGCCTATTCCGTAGCGGCGTTTATTCGAGAAGCAGTGCTTAATCGATCATTTAGGTAACTGCTTGAAAAAAAAAGAAAAAATGAAAGATATATTCAGTCACTTGGGAAGATAACCTTGATTTCATAGGTCCGTTGGTGTCAAACAGGTAACGTAGTGCTTTCATCATTTGAAAAATTGGAAATTTTTGCTCTATTTTCCTTTGGCTTGGTGCCTTAGTGGTATATGCTTCTTTGGTCTTTATGTGAGCTCGGCGGAATTCATTATAGCTTTTCTTTCAAATATATACTAGAGAAAAAAACGTTGCTCAGTTTCTATTTTTAGAGCACTGTCCAGTCAATTAAGAAGATCGTTTTTTGTTAACCTGTATAGATTTTTTTACGCATGTACGAGCCTGAGGAAATGTTACCTGAAAAGAAGCTACGATCCTAACTTTCTACCTTCGAGTCTCGACCTTTTCCCTAGCAATAAGTTTTTCCCTCAAGGAATTTTTCTTTGTTTTACATAATGATTGTTCTTGCATGCTTATCCTGCGATTTTTAAGGCTTAGTCCTGTGCCGTATTCTGATGAGATCTACTTTATGTGGCTTTCCCCGATCTAACAGCTCCTCACTGAACAAAAACGGTTTTAGTTGTGTCTATTCAGGGAACTAGCTAATATTTTTCCAGCGGTACGCACGTTGTTCCCAATTACCCATAGTCCCTGTCTTAAGCGCTTTCATATTCATTGGTTAAATTTTCTATTCATAAGCCTACTATGGTTGTAATCGCGCGCGCATTCTGGCATCATTTATCCTTTAAAAATTAGTTTATTGAAGAAAGGCTGAAGTAAAGGTGTCATGAGGCGTTCGTGTTTTTATGAATTATTTGACGCGGTCCTCTTTTTACGGCTTATGTCCGTTGGTGAAATTGCTACTTGGGTTTTCTTGGATTGAAAAGGGCGGGCTCTTTCTAAATGCTGCCGTAGTTTATGGGACCTTGGTATTCGGAACAGAATCAGTCGATGGCAACAACGAAAATACTTTTATGTGGTAAGTTACAGTGATGAACTTTGCCTTGAGATGGTCATTTTTTGTTTGTACCTTCAGTGTTGATCCGAAAATTTTTTGCTATGGATGGGGGAGGGAGGGGTGGGCAGAGATCAGAACATGCACCACCTGTTGTTTACGAGACATTAAAGATATGGAAACTGTTAAACAGTCTTCTATATACAAATCAGAATAGTTGCAAATGCTTAAGGGAGGCCCTAACTATACAATGATTAGAAGGGCAATATTTGGAAAGGTGCATGGCCATGGAGTTTAGGAGATTTGACTAAGCAGCCAATTTCCCGCCAAACATACTGGCGTGGAGTGACGCCAAAATTGTGTTCGCTCGCCCCGGGCTGGCTCGACTTTTGGGATACGGTCATAGAGTTTAATATAAACAATGAGTTCATCATCTATATAGCCTGCTCTCCCCAAGGTGATTGCATTTTGCTTTTCAGAGACCCATCAGTTACTTTTTTACCCTCTCCAGAATCAGAATTTATGTCCGTGTGGTGTAATACTGGTGGTGAGGTCAGTCTACAAGCCGAGTCGTGAAAAACGCAAACACTTTAGCCTTTACGTTCAAAACATTTCTGGCTATCAGGAAAAAAAAGAAGGAGCTTAATATACCAAAATAAAATTTCATTTCAAATTTCACTTTGTGACCGTTCAAAAATTATTGTGAATCAGACTGAGTGAAAGTTCACTCAAATAAAGGGGCGAGGGGGTGGGGGAAGGAATTCTTAACAGTTATAGTTTGCTAGAAAATTAAAAGGTACGAGAAAAAACTGGGCGAAATGCAGAATACACGCAAGAAAGAGAAAGAGAATAAAAAAAACTTTCTGTTCAAAGTCGGGTGAAACGTTTAATAGCGTCAAGAAGACTGAATTGGATTAAGGTTGTTCATTTCACTTCCGTTCCAGCGTGCAGTTGCGCTTGACCTCCTAAAAATAGCTTCGTTTCCCACCGATCATTCCACGTCATATTTTTCCGACTTTTATTCAGTAATGACGGTACGATAACGTAATTTGACTTGATGAGTTCTTTAACTTCATTTCATGAACTAGTTTTATATCTTACGCCGGAAAGATCTGCCAAATGTGCATAGAAGCAAAGGTAGGTTCCTGTTTACACTTTGTTGTATTTCCGTAGTTACTTTATTTAGAAGACTAGCTCGACTTACAGCTTAAGAAACAAACATGGCGGCTGTGGAAAGCACGAGGTTCAGAACCCTAAAGTTGACATCATGTAAAAGTCATGAAATGTAACGAAACGTTCATTAGCATTATATAACATGTCCCCTTTTAAGATGGTTTTAGAACCGAAGTGTACAAAAGTGTTCATATGGAACCGAACTAGTTTTATATCTTACGCCGGAAAGATCTGCCAAATGTGCATAGAAGCAAAGGTAGGTTCCTGTTTACACGTGTAATATCGAATACCATATAATTCGCATAAAGCCGCAGTGCACGGTTTGTTTTTC
Source organism: Porites divaricata (assembly GCA_038088405.1). Classification (NCBI taxonomy): domain Eukaryota; kingdom Metazoa; phylum Cnidaria; class Anthozoa; order Scleractinia; family Poritidae; genus Porites; species Porites divaricata. The sequence goes on along the minus strand of JBBMOI010000015.1, from coordinate 3,338,401 downwards.
TAGCCTTTTGATAAAAATTGACAAAGTTTACGTTATCTTTGCCTGAGAAAATATGTAAGTTGTAGCTTTATACAGCGAAATACTACAGAGAAAATTGTAACTGTGCACACGAGCGGCTCCCAATTGGACTGGCAAATCGAAGAGCGAACTTGAGCTAGTACTGTGTGTAACAAAATGTATAATTTTCATTTTAGCGCATATTTCCAAGCTCTTCGCAAGATCAGAAACAAAAGATCATCTTTTTTACATTACAAGTGAAGGTTTTTTTAAGCGATAGATAGGCTTCAAGAGGCACGATCAATTTTTAAGAATTTTCTTTTCAAATATTCACCGAATTTCGTTTGGGAGTTTTAGCGGCCAAATGGCTGAACCATTGCGCATTCATGCAATTATAGTTCTGCTACATTACATTTGCCCAATTATTTTATTCAGCAGTCTAACTTATCTATAAACAAACTATATTTAGTTAAAATGGCTTAGTCTAAATCGATGTGGCATGGGTGATATTGACCTTCCAATTTCTACCAAATTTGTGTACCTTTTAAGTACCGAAAAAGTGCCGTGAGAAGCTATAGCCGTTCGTAGCTCAGGCTTAACCATTTTCAGATAAGAGTAGGTAAATGAAAGGAGGAAGGATAGTTCTTTGTGACTGTATGAGTCACGATTAAGTTATTTCAATGATAAGGCTAGAATTAATTATAGCAAACCTCTTTCAGTTCACCAACATGGCGGCCCCTTGAGGCCTCGTCAAAACTGTCATTCCTGTATCTTTGAAACCAAAGAGAATTCGAACCTTAGAATATGCATTCAGTATTTAGGACACCATTCTAAGACTACATGCCAAAAATCAGCCAAATCGATGAGGTACCGTGTCAGGCCGAAGTTCGAATTTTACAGACAATCACTCTTAAATATCCACAAGGCGAAAAAGCTAGAATATAACCAGTCAGGCAATATGAGCGAAGTTGCATGACGTTAGCGAAGGTCACATCATTTTTTTTTTTTTTTATGAATTTTTCAACCCTGGGACGTCACGAATGCAGCTGATACAGCCAAAAGTGGATAATATTATTATGAGGAATAATATTTATTGCTAATGCTTATAAGCAAAACAAAAAAATTGTCGGTCCCTGTAGCTATGTACAAGTCTGCTAGCAATACGATAAGACTTACGCTAAATCATAAAATATCTACTTAAAAAGTCCAGATATCTCTTAAAAGATTTTTTAGCACCATTAAAGTGAATCAAATCGCTTTACAAATGGCATTACAAAATTCAAGTAAATACGGGCGACAAGGCCGGGGTGGGAACCCCGGAGAGTAGTGGCAAGAGGAGGATGAGTAGGTATGTTTCAGCTAGAGACCGAGAAGAAGTTACTTGGAGGAAACTCCTTGGGTGCTGCTGTTGTTTACACTTGGATTGCAATCTGTCGGTGTTGGTGAGTTTTAAAATCATGGGTGGCTTCAAATCGTTTCAAGTTTGTCTGTATTTTTACGCCGAGAAGATTTCTTTTTGTTCACACCTATAGGAGATGGAATATTTGCCTCTCTCGATCTTGTATAGTTCAATGTCCGTTCAACTTTTTGCATCGGCTAGTGTACCTAACTTTCAGCGTCATTTGCACGAAAAGTTAAAAAACATGCATGTTGTAGTATACTGCCCTGCCTTGGTTATATTATGGAAGTTGGAGTTATAAGCATAATGTACATGCATGAAATCGATCGCAAAAAATGATTTCTTAAAAATACCGTAAATTCCGAAAATAAGCCCCGTGACTTACATTTTTCAAAGGCCCTTTTTGAGGGAAATTTGAGTTTCAAAATCAGTTGGGCTAGCCACATAATTGGAAGTAAATTTACCGTTTTTGCTTTGTTTTACTTTGCATTTGAGGGCAATTTTCCAAGTACAAGCCCCCTTGGAGCTTATATTTGGAAGGGCGATTTAACGGAGGGTTTTTTGCGTTAACGGTTTGGGGGCTTATATTTGGAGGGGCTTATACATGGAGGGGCTTATTTTCGGAATTTTACCTTATATGAATGACAGTATTAGCCGCTTCATCCAAAAACAAAAACAAAAACAAATTAAAACAAAATTTTAAAAAAGCCAAGTAGGAAATGGTTAGCGAAGCAATTACATCATTCTTCAATGATATTTCAATAATCCGGAATAAACTTTGGCATCACTGTATAATACTTCAGTTTATCTCTATAGATCAGTGGCGGATCCACCCCCGCAAAAGAAAGGCAAAGCAAAATTAAACTGTTTTCCCCTCTTTTTCGACATCTAAACAGTCTGTCTTCAGGGTCACCCAACGAGAATGTAGTTCAAAACCACTTAAACATAGCATTGTTGAACGTATTTTAGTATTTAAACGGTAGATGTAGGCATATTTTTATCCCCTAAAAATTTGTCATCTGTTCGGATTTCCTGGGATCAAAACTTACCTTTTCGAAAATTTCAGCCAGAAAAGTGGCTCCCGAAAGTTCTAGGTGACCTTTTTAGGGTAAAAATCCGTTAAAAATGGGCAATTATACCATTTTTGGGGGGTTCGAAAATCCCAGGAGAGGCAGGCAAGCAAGAAATTTAACCCGGAACATGGAACATTCCGGAACATGCCGGAACATTCCAGAACATCCCGGAACATGAAAAAATAAAAAAAAAATTCATAAAAAAAAAATAAAGAAAGAAAATAAAAAAATAGAATATATATTTTTGAAATTAATAATAACATAAAATAACAACAACAACAACAAAAAGAAAAAGAAAAAAATAAAGATAAAGAAACTGGTATCATCCCCGAGGATGAGAAAACAATATTTTGTCGCAATTAATTTGTTGGGCGATTGAGGGTCCATGCAAATGACAGTAATGAGTGAAGGCTTGCTTCTAAATTTAAACTATATTAAAATGGGTCGCGAGAAGGGTAGTCTCCTTCGCAGCCGTTTTTAGGCTCGTAACGCAACGCTCCTCCCCACAAAGGAGCCAAGTCAAGCCAAGTCGGTAAGTAACCCATTTCAAGCCAACATATAGTCTCCTTATATATATAACCGACATTTGCTTACTTGAGGTGCTTTGCTTTCTTGAGGTTGACATGAATTACTTACAGACTAGACTCTGTCAACTTAAGAAGAGCTTAGGAGCTCCTGTCTTTGGATTTTAGTGGACAATACTCACATTGTTTATGATATATGAAATGAATCATATGTGAACTGCTGAAATGAAATGAAATGAAGAAATGATCGTCGCAGTTAACGCAATTTATGCAATTGCGTAGAGAAATTCGTAGTAGTTTCTATACTGTTTGCAGTCAGCCTAATATTTCAGACGTCTCCTATAATCGCAAGAGGAGTTTGCGACTCGTGGAGACGGCTGAAATTCAAGTGAAACGCTGTTCCCCCCTATATTTCGAGCCCATACCTAATTTATCGAAGACACTTGAAGGTTTGCTTACGCCACATGTTATTACAGTATCCGTTTGTTACATGTCCGGGTCAAAGGTGAATAGAAAGGAAAGGCGAGCCGCGTGCGTCTTTGTTTGTTTGTTTTTTGTTCCACCTTGCTAAATATATCAATTTCGGAGCATTTGGTTCCGTTGTGAAGTCTTGTCACCGAGAATAGCTACGCAATTCTGTTTCCAAAATGAAATCTTGTTCACAAAAGCCTGGTTTCCATATGATCGTCCCGATCGTCCCAGTCGTCTCAAAAAAGGTCCAGACGATCGGGACGATCATATGGAAACTACCAATCGCCCCAGTCGTCCGGATCGTCTCGAAATATTTTGAAACGATTGGGGCGATCGGGACTATCCGGACGATCATATGGAAAACAGGCTTAAAATCCAGGGAACGTCACAAAATTCAAAGAAACAAACACGTTAGCAAAGCATTCGAATTAGCAGATAAATATAAATACACTGCAAAAGTATCTCTCAAATAACTTCGCTCTCACCAGTTTTGTCGTCGAGGATACCCAAATCACTTTGACAGCGTCGATTGCCAGTCCTCAAATTGCGACTCGGGAGACAGCTAAAATTCAGGCTAACTGGTAAAAGTTAGAAACTACCACTGCGCTACCACTGCCACTACAACTATTTACGGCGAATGTGAATCTTATCCACTAAAGTCCAAAGCGACGAGCCCCTAAGCTCTTCTTATTTTAATATAGTTTGAATTCTCAATCGGCAAACAAATCAATTGCGAGAAAATATTGTTTTCTCATACTCGGAGATGATACCAGTTTTTTTTTTTCTTTATTTCTATATTTTTCGTTGTTTTTGTTGTTGTTGTTGTTATTTTGTGTTATTATTACCGGGGCCCAGCCTTCTCCGAAGGCTGGAACCGGTCTTAAAATGCAGACGGTCCGTTTTTTCAACGTTATATTGTTAGGGATATATCGCTGACTGAGATATATCGCTGGCTCGTTACTCGCTGGCTCATTGAAATCTTATATTATCCGCCATTTTGGAGAGCACGAGGCATGGAGGACATTCAAGAAAAAGATTATAGCTTTTTGTTCCTGAACCTTTACGATGCATTAGTTTGTGAGCGAAAATTTAAGAGTGAATATTTGGAGAGACAAATTTACGAGCGATCACTTAAGAGTGAACCTTCCATCGTGAAACTTATCGAGAATAAGAGCGACTTATCAAAGCTATCTACATAGCCTGTGTACAGCCGCCCCTGTCCTCAAAAAAATCGGAAAGGAGCGTCTGTGATTTACCGTTGATAATCGTGTTCAGGAATAATTTTGCATAAATTATTAAAAGTGATTTACGCTGACCAAAACTTCCGAGGCTCACATTTCTGCAGAGGTAGATTCCAATATGGCGGTCGATGCGGGAGAGTTCCGTCGTGCATTAGAGACTGTTTGCGACATTTTTAAAATTCCTTCGCTTTACAGTGAGCAAGAAAAATGCTTAGAAGCACTTTCTAAAGGAAAAGACGTATATACAAGTCTTCCAACCGGGTAAGGAAAGTCCTTGATCTTCTATGCAGCTCCGATCGTCGCCGATGAGCTGTTCTCGCGACCACGTGGAAGCAGCAAAATAATTGTTATTTCACCTCTAAGAACGCTAATGGAAGACCAAGTAGCATATTTGCGGTCTTTAGGATTATCAGCAATTGCTCTTCACGATGAGCAATCGGAAGAACGACTGAAGGAAGTGGAAAAAGGAGCGTTCACTTACTTGTTTGCATCACCCGAGAAAATGTTGAGCGTGGAACGATGGCGTAAGCTTCTTGTAACTTAACACTATCGGAAGTTTCTGGTGGCGATAACTGTCGATGAAGCCCATTGTATAAGCCAGTGGGGTCTTCCTGGATCTTCCTCAAAGCGCACAGCTGTCCCTTTCGTGAGAGTAATTGGCCATTGATCTACCGATGTTCTATTTGGCAACGTGCTGTTCTCTTCTTCGATATCCATAGACGTCACAGACGCTCCAAAATCCTCTAAGGCAACACGCTTTGTAGCTTGCTCTTGGGAGTCGCTGATCTGGTTTGAGGGAGGCGTTGGGACTGGTAATGGAACAGCGGAACACTTCTTCGACTGGACAATTTTCTGAATTGCGCTATTCACTTCGTGAAGATTGTTCAAGAGCACCCTTCGTTTCTTCAGCACGCAAAGACAATTCCTACAATGTACGTGGAATTGATTTCGACTTTACACTCCAAAGACAGCAGTTCCTCTAAAACTTTAAAAGAATTGCCCCTTCGACCATCAACAAGATTTTTATCCGTGTTTTTTTACGATGTCTGCGCCACAAAGAACACACGAACTCATCGTCAAAATCTCACATCATGTTATTGTCGCGAACGAAAGTGAAAGATTCTGTACAGAAGGCTCCGATTGCAAAGCCCGCGAAAATGAAAGCCAATCAAATCTCGCTATTTCAGTGATGTAATGATGTATGGGAAATAACCAATCAAATCATTTTCCACACATTCCTGAAAAAGTCACGTGGTCTTTGAACACGATTATCAACGGTAAATCACAGACGCTCCTTTCCGATTTTTTTGAGGACAGGGGCGGCTGTACACAGGCTACTATCTACATTGAGTGAACCTTCCATCGTGAAACTACTCTTGGTCACAGTAGAGCCGCAAAGAGCTTCATCCTCAGTTAACTTTTTCAGCCAATCAATCAATCAATCTATCAATCAACCTTTACAAAGTTTGTACATTCAATGCAAACTGGTAATACATTAAAATAATATTAATTAAAAAAAAGCTTGGTTTATAAGTACTCAGTCAGCTACTCAGTCCCAAATTTCCATCTTTTGACAGCGGTGATTGGCTCAAGAAAAGCAATGGACTAGCTACTGCATTATTCCTGAGTACGTATACTGATGCTTGAGCAGGTGCATGATTAACTGCGGCCTCATGCAGATCAGGTAACAACATGTACCGGCTGTGGAGCGACTACTCCAAAAAGAGATTATAGTGTTAGTCATAACTGGCTATTTAAAACCCTGGAGATGCACAAACTAAATTCCAACGACAATTACGAAGACCACTATCAAGCTTTCAGCGCAAGGGAAAAAAGTACGATAGTTAGAGTGAATACAAGATCCGGTCTAGCACTAAAAGAACCAATACAGTTTAAGCAAAGGATATACCGAGGAGACACCCTCCGCCCATTACTGCTCTTCATCATGTGCGTGTATCCGGCCATGTCCTGGAAATTGAGAACTTAACATTCCAATGGTAACTTTAAAAAAATGGTGAAAGGAGTTTGTGCACAAAAGACGTTAATAAGTGAGAGAGAGAGAGAAGGAGCGGAAAAAACAAACAATTAAATAAAAACAAAGAACAAGGAAATCTCTACCCTGAAAGAAGATTGGATATCGGAAATCTGCGGAAATCAAGCTTTGATTACTTCTTTTCAAAATGCCGTTACATACCTTCTTGAAAAAGGCTTTCAATGTCACCTTTCAAGGAGAAAATAAAGGTTTTTTCAATTCTGCAAATCACAGTTAATCGAGACAAACATGGCTAATTTAAATTTGTAAAAAAAGAAATAAGCTAAGGATTATTGTTAATTAGAGAAGGTGTATAACACAGTGTTTAGTGGCGATATCCAAAAACCTTTCGTAAACACTCCAGGTTGTATTTGTTATATTGCATTTAAAATGACTAGTTACCCAAGAACGATCCCACAATCTCTGCCTCCAGTTTAGTTGTTTTAAAGTAAAGATTATTTGCACATCTTCTTTGTTCCCGTCATGTTGCATAACCGCGGGTATAAGGATAATGGGTCAATCTTGTTCATAAATTAAGCTAACAAATATCTGAAAAGGTGTGAGCGTTTTAGTCATCTCCTGATCTTTGTTGTTTTTCATTAATAGTACATAGAAAAAGCCATCAAGAGAACATGTACTTGATCGCATGAATTAGATGCAACCCAACTCATGGCCAGATATTAGAATGGCCACTTCAGTTTAATTATATATGTTTATGGACTACTTGAAGTTCTCTAAAATGCCAACAATGTTGAACAATTCTTGCCCCGACATTCTGACAAGTAGTCATTAAAAGATTACGAAAGTGAGATGGGTCACTCTATGATTAATGCGAAAAATGTCACAAATTTGGCAAGTTACATGATATAGAAATATAGAACCTTAGGAAATTAAAATGTTGAACTGTGAAGAAAAAAAGTATGCATTTAAGTATAAAATTCTAGACCTGTTACTATTATATCATACAGGTGTCTATGTACTTGTGAAGCGACATGTCTGTTGGACAATCTCGTTGCGCAGTAGGCACATAAGGTTGTCTGTTGGACAAAATAGCAGTCCATTCACATTAGATCTGCACTTCTAACTTGCCTTCTAAGCTCATTATTACAAGAAAACGTAGCGTCGCGATTTACTCACTAGAGACCTTAAGATCGAGGTTTGGTCATTTTACTGCAAACGACAAACGGCGGTTTGCGGTTAACGGTTTCACGTTACCCGTCTGCCAATATTTCGGACTTAAGATTCGCGGGTGGTGGCTCGCGGCTGCCATATTTGTTTTCGTTCATCCAATTACTTTTATTTTAGCAGAAAAATTGTCCTCAAAATAACCTTTTTTGAAAGAAAATTCCATAATCAATAAGCAAAAGAGTACTAAAAAGTCGTGTTTCTTCTCAAACGTGGGATTGTGATGTTTTTAGGGTGCAAAAACCTTGCGGTAAATCACTTACCTCTGGAGCGTGACCTAGCAGTACAAACTGGAACCTCGAACCACAAACCTGACGGCAAGGCACTGGTCACATGACTTCTTGACGTTCGCCGTTCGCGGGAAATGCCGAAAAACCTCAATCTTAAGCTCTCTATTGACTATTACTTCGTTTACGTACAGATCAGATGTGGGCAGCGGTCGTGGTATCTGCCCCAGCTTCCTCCATTATCCTCCCCCAGGGAGGAACGTTGCGTGACGACACTAAAAACGGCTGTGTAGCAGACTAGATGTTTTGACGAACATCTAGTCACTTTTTAGTCTGTTATTCATGATTCCATTGCATTTATAAAGGCGCCTCACCAGTGTTCAAATGCGTCAATTGTCGAAATCATTTCTTCATTCAAATTTTGGAGTAGGTTATTGTCTACATTTAAGGAGGGTAGGCCATAGCCGGGGGGATACTCAATAAATCTAATTTTATACGTGGAGGCTCCGCCCCGAGGTCCAACACCTTACCCTATTTTATACATTTTTCACGGAAAAGGTACCCCTTTCGTATACCTCGTATTGACAAATGGTACCCTTTTCACATACCTCGTTTAGAACTTTGCGTCCCTGATATAGAACGTTTTCCTGACTTTATAAAGCCAGAAAATTCATCTGTTCGACCCTTTGGGCCCTTTCACTGACCGAAATGACAGATTTCCTTACCATTTCATACACTTCAACGAGTAAAATCCCTACCCTTTCATATACCTGAAGCCTGAAAACATACCCCATTTATGAAAAAAAAAATAACAAAAATAAATAAATAATAATTAAAATACTAACAATAATAATAATGATAATAATAGTAATAATAATGATAATAATGATAATGATAACAATAACAATAATAAAATTGACGTAATAACTAACCCAAGGCACCTACATTCATTTTTGGAAAAAATGTTATCAGCGCTTTGATGTGTTAATACCCTTAATTTCCGTTCTCAGGGCTAAGAACTTTATATCCATGTGGATGATCCAAAAGTCAGTTGAAAAGGAAGGTTACTGGCTCTATGTTTTGTAGAAATTTTGAATGTAAATATAAGAGCTAATAGGGTTGAACTACCCCTTTAACGATCGAGACCTTCGAGAACTTTCAGCGTGTTTATCGAGAGTTAAGAAGCTGTTTTGGAAGTGCTAATTAAGCAGTTTTGTTTTGGCCGCCAGAAGCAAACAGCTAGCTAGACTGTAAGGAGCAATATAGACACAATTAGTCTGCTTGTCGTATGTCACAGGTTAATTTCCTCTTTCTCCCCTCAAATAAGCAGTAAATATTGCACTGGAGTCGAGTCGTTTTGCCTACGTCCTGTTCGGTAACGTCAAAAGTCGTTTCATGTACTTGTGAGGTCGTGGCACGCGCGGGCACTTTGCGTTCGAGCGCGGGAATACGAGGTGTGCGTGAACAAGAACTCCTAAATAAGGCAGTAGATGAGAGAATTCATGAGCCTCGCTCAACTTTTACGTTGATGATGAGCGCCTTTACTTACTAGTAAATCGCCTCTACTTTTATGACGCACGTTAAAATTGGGCGATAATGGTTCTTCCCCACAACTACAATTTCTTTCCCAAGATCCTCTAGGTTATTTACTAGTGAAGAGAGGACCCTGGGAATAAAGCCAAGCTGAGCTACCGCGCGTCAGCCATGGCCGGCCATCATTGAAGAGGGTGGTAAAGGGGGGGGGGGGGGGGGGGGGGGGGTCTAGATCACGTTTCACGGAAAATAAAACGGTCCTTTCACAATTCACGAAAAAAACAAAGACATAATGAAAATCACCGTTCACGGCGAATTAAACATTTATTTCTCATTTCACGGGAAATAATTTCGCAAAATCACGCTTTACGGCTATTATGGAAATCACGATTCACGAGGAAATAATTAGCCATTTCACATTTCACGGGAGAAAAAAGGGCCGATCAAGAGTCACGAAAATACCCTTTACCACCCTCACTGAATAGCTATTGCTACTTTATACAACTTTGAACGGTAAGAATTATGCGAGGAATATGTTGTGGAACATTTGAAAATATTTCGTTCGATGTTTCTCGATTTAAGTGTTACCAAAAATCACAAGTCATTTTGACTACTGTGCGTGCGTACCGGTAATTTGTTTTTTCAGATTGTTACCATGGATAATATGTTGTTACTGACTGGACAGGACTACAGCTATAATCATGGTTGTTTTCCTTGCTTCTGAGGTAACTTAAACGCGGCAACTATATGCATCAAGTACTGTAGGTCAGCTTATTTTCTACGGCTTATACTAGCTTATACTCTCTCAGCTATATGTAGTTAACTTAGTAAACTTGAGCTTTATGGTATAAACGAACATACAGTACCGTTCAAAAGAAAGTTGACATTCCGTTGCGAGTCTCAATTCTCGACTCGATTCGCGATTCTCGATTCCTGCACGAATCGAGAATCGAAAATCGAGAACAAGCTATCGAGAATCGAGTCTCGCAGGACAGAAAACAAAAGATTTAGTCTGGCAGCATTTGTACTCCAAAGCAAGCAACCGGTCTAGAAGTATTAAGAAGACCTCAAATAACAAGAAAAATCTTGTTGCCAGTTTTGAAACCCGCACCGACGCTTTTCAGGGGGGGGGGGGGGGGTGGGGGGGTTAAGAAATTAGCCTAACAGATTTTGCATGAAAACGAGGATGGGGAATAAAATATCTTAAAACCCTACAAACTGTGGATAAAATGACACCAAAATAACAGGAGATTTAAAACTCGATGTTGTCAGTTTTTTCCATAGCCAATGAGACACTTCACTAGTCACGTGACGAAGCTAGCATGAAAACGAGGCTGAGAAATATAACTTCTTTTACCTTTATTAACTGTGGATAAAACGAAACCAAGATAACAGGAGACATACAACTCAATGTTTCCAGTGTTAGCCTAAGCCAATGGGATACGACACTAGTTACGTGACAAATCTAATATGAAAACGAGGCTGCGAAATAAAGCTTCTTATAGAGTGTTTTCACTCAAGTGGCCAGCATCTATGCAAATTTATTGGAACAAAAGAAAGCGTTTGCATAAGAAAAGAGTTCAACTCCCAGAGGATTGGTTTGGGACACCAACATGGCCGCCGTTTCATTGTTTTGGGACACCAATATGGCGGCCGTGACGTCATGCGAAAACACTCTATAGTTCTTATAACTGTGAGTAAATCAAAACCAAAATAACAGGGATATAAAACGCAATGTTGTGAGTGTTTGCCTAAGCCAGTGGGACGCTGCCACTAGCCACGTCACAAAGCCAGCATGAAAGCGAGGCTGAGCAATGAACGTATTAAAACGCTATCAACTGTGGATAAAAGGAAACCAAAATGACAGGAAATATTAACCTCAATGACTTCAGTTTTGGCCTTAGGCAAAACCTCACTCACTAGTGGCTGCATTAGATTTTCTCTGGGATACTAAATTATTATGTCTAATCACATGGCCAAAACAACACAGAAGTGTGCTGGTTTGTAAAATTTTTGACTGGTCCTTTAATGTCGATTAAGATACTGTATCTACATCCAACATCCTATGTTTTACAGATAAGAGATCGATGTTTGAGCTGTGGTGTACAATAATTTTGTGACCCGACCAGGGTATGTGATGCTCTCATTTTAACCAATCTTTAAGAGTGATAAAAAGTTAATAGCTTAACTCACGTCAGTATTACTGTGAAGTGGTCAGCTAAGTAAAATGCTCATAGAGAAATATTTCAGTTTGTACAACACAAATATGTTTCACTTTTACTCTCTTCCCATGAAACCTAGTCATAAAAATCTTCCTCCTCATCTTTACCGTCATTATCACCATCATCATCATCATCATCACCATTCTTCATCACCATCCTTGTCTTGCATATTTAAACAAAGTTTCCCACTGTCTGAACAACTACATAAATCGGTGTAGTTTAGTCCAGCTTTTCTACATTGGCAGCGTTTTGTTGAGCATCTCTCCTTAATTGGCGCATTTGCACTTTACAAGGTAGGTAATTGCGTCTGTAGCGGGTGCTATAGTAGTTTCGTCATGACAGGCACCCATCCATTTTCATCCTCCGTCAAGTCAAAGATTTCTGTGGTGGGATTTGCGACTTCGTCATAATTCCACACTAGAAGTTGACAGTGAACTCTTAAGATTGCTTGACTTGTAGCTTGGGTTGGCGATAGCCTTTCTGACTGGTCTTGCTTCTTTTGAAACAACCACCATCTAAGCTCTTTCACCGTACAAATATATGTCTTTGGTACATACAGCTGCAGGCTGCAGCTGGCACACAAACTTCTCAATTAAGGCCATCATCTCTGCTGGGAATCGCACTGTTTCATGCTCTTGACCCTGCAAAAGCAGCAGCCCTTCCTGCCTATCGTGTTTCCAGTGGAGCTGGGAACACAGGCTGCTTTTCTGCAAAAGGAAAGGCATCCGGCTGGAAAACTTTCACACAAGTTGACGAAAAAGAAGTCCTCAACGAATTTGCTCAGCGCAAATATGATGCAAATTTGTGCAAACTGGGGAATAAATCTGAGCAAAGGTGGTAAATGCCGATTTTACATTCCTTTTACACCGGGGTGTAAATAGGTATGCAAATTGGGCATTTACCACCTTTGCTCAGATTTATTCCCCGGTTTGCTCAAATTTGCATCATATTTGCGCTGAGCAAATTTGAAGCAAATCCATTTTTTCGTCCGGTGTCAGTGGCTTTTTAGCTCTTGGAGAAAGTGCGATTCCCAGTAGAGAGACGATGGCCTTAATCGAGAAGTTTGTGTGCCAGCTGGGCATCTAAAGCTTCCCCTGTTACCTCTGGGGTCCCACAGGGAACAGTTTTGGGCCCTTTACCTCTACTATATTGTTGACGTATGTAAATGACCTGCCCAATGGACTGCATTCTGAAGTGAAACTCTTTGCTGATCACACACTGTATTCTCGCAAACGATGCAAATTGTGATCAACGACAGAAAGATCTGCATAAATTAGAGGAATGGCAGCACCGATGGCAAATGGAGTTCATACCCTCAAAATGTAAAATTCTTTGCATCCCAACGAGACAAAATCCACCAAAGAGCAAGTATACATTTTTTGTAACTTAATCAAGTTGAATCTATCTCGTACCTAGGGGTTACCGTAAAGAGCAAGTTGAAGTGGTCCCAGCATATTGCTTCAATCTCAACAAATGCTAGTAAGACCCTAGGGTTGATTATACTTAATCTCTGGAATTGCCTGAAGAATGTGAACGAATCTCCATATTGCTCCATTGTTGGACCTAATTTAGAGTATGCGAGGGCCTCTTGGGACCCGCACTACAAGAAAGACGTGCACACATTAAAAAGGGTTCAAAGAAAGGCGGCACGTTTTACCTCCAGATTTTCAACCGAATAGCTAGCGTTACAGATATGCCTAGAGAACTGGAATGGGATACTTTAGAAATGAGAAGAAAGAAAAACAGATTAACAGTAATGTACAAACTGAGTCATAGTCTGGTATTAAACACTTCCTGCCGAATAGCGAGACCAGAACACATATAGGAGCCATGCGTTTAAGTATAGAATACCCAAAATTTATAGAAAGAACGGAATTCTTTGCCTTCAGTCATTGTAAATTCTAAGTCACTGAACTGTTTTAAAACAAATTTAGCAAATTATCTAAAATATGAATGAGACACAACTAGGATGTACATACATATACGTTTACCTATTCTATGCTACTTGCCATGTGGCTACTTGCCATGTGTTTTACTTCTTACAAAAAGGTGGTGTGATGTCTAAATCGACTTTACCGACGTAATAAAATGTAGATGTAGATGTACCAAGGACAAATATTTTTAGGGTGAAATAGCTGAGATGGTGGTTGTTTTGAAAGAAGCAAGCGCAGTCAGAAGGGCCACCACCAACCAAAGCTGCACGAAGTCAAGCAATAGTAAGACCTTACTATCAACTTCTGGTGTGGAATAATGACGAAGTCGCAAATCCCACCCTTCCATTTCCAGAAAACTTTGGCTTGACCGCGGATGAAAATAGTGGGGTGCCTGTCATGATGAAACTACCACCTGCTACAGACGCAATTATCTACCTTGTTGCCTTGTTAAGTGCAAATGCGCTAAGGAGAGGTGCTGAGCTCAACTGCGCCGATTTATAGGGGTGACGAACGGTCTTTGCGAGCATTCGCGAGTATGCCGAGCACTGCAATTTTTTTGTGAGCCCGAGCAGAAATAAAAAAATTTGCTTTGCGTGCTTGCGAGCAACGCAAAAACTTGGGGAGCACGAGCAAGCGAGCAAATCGAGTAAAGGTAAAATTTTGCGAGCAGTTAAAAATTTTAATGGACCATTCATCACCCCTATTTATGTAGTTGTTCAGACAGTGGGGAACTTTGTCAAAATATGCATGACAATTTCTTGTACACCACAGCTCAAACATCGATCTCTTATCTGTAAAATGTTGGATGCTGGATGTAAATACAGTATTTTCATCAACATTAAAGGACCAGTCAAAAATTTTACAAACCAACACATTTCTGTGTTACTTTGGCCATGTGATTAGACATAATAATTTAATATCCCAGAGAAAATCTAATGCAGCCACTAGTGAGTGAGGTTTTGCCTAAGGCCAAAACTGAAGTCATTGAGGTTAATATTTCCTGTCATTTTGGTTTCCTTTTATCCACAGTTGATAGCGTTTTAATACGTTCATTGCTCAGCCTCGCTTTCATGTTGGCTTTGTGACGTGGCTAGTGGCAGCGTCCCACTGGCTTAGGCAAACACTCACAACATTGCGTTTTATATCCCTGTTTTTTTGGTTTTGATTTACTCACAGTTATAAGAACTACAAGAAGCTTTATTTCGCAGCTTCGTTTTCATATTAGATTTGTCACGTGACTAGTGTCGTATCCCATTGGCTTAGGCTAACACTGGAAACATTGAGTTGTATGTCTCCTGTTATCTTGGTTTCGTTTTATCCACAGTTAATAAAGGTAAAAGAAGTTTTAGTAAAATCCAACTAGTGGTCTATTATCAATGCTGCGTTCTGATTGGTTGAGCTACTACTAGGCTATATGTTATAGCCTACTAGTAGCGAAAAGCGCTGTTTTGTTGGCTGCAAGAAAGGATTTTTTAACTAGCTAAAGTTGTTTTGTCACGATATTTTTGACCAGCTAGTTGGATTTTACTAAAACAATTATTCCTCTCGCCCTCATAGCCTCTGAGTCAATAGCCCATTCGGCCTTCGGCCTCATGGGCTATTGACTCAGAGCCCATTCGAGCTCGAAGAATAATTGTTAAATATTTCTCAGCCTCGTTTTCATGCTAGCTTCGTCACGTGACTAGTGAAGTGTCTCATTGGCTATGGAAAAAACTGACAACATCGAGTTTTACGTCTCCTGTTATTTTGGTGTCATTTTATCCACAGTTTGTAGAGTTTTAAGATATTTTATTCCCCAACCTCGCTTTCATGCATAGTCTGTTAGGCAAATTTTTAACCCCCCCCCCGCCTGAAAAGCGTCGGTGCGGGTTTCAAAACTGGCAACAAGATTTTTCTTGCTATTTGAGGTCTTCTTAATACTTCTAGACCAGTTGCTTGCTTTCAGCACGAACTTCCCACGGGAGCTATATTTCTTACATATGCTCCTAGACTAATTCGCCCATGACTGAAATTCTGGATAATTTTACAGACATACAGCTGTAACACATCACGGCATGGTTATATTTGCGCAAGCAACTGTACACTCGAAACAAGACCAATTCAAGTTATAAAGCGAATGTTTCTTCAAGGACATCTGTATCAAGCTTCATTTCCATCGTGTAGAATTCCCAGTCCATTGAGGTCAACAAAAAATTTCCCATCCGGGTAGGGGTTAGTATTTTGCCATTTTTAGCCATGACACTTCTAAATGAAGCATACATGAGTTAAAAACAACAAGACGGTCAAAGAGTACTGGAAACAAGTTTGAAAAATAAAAAATGATGGCGGCTGAAACCAAGACATTTTTTTGGCTTTCAAAGACGTTTTCTGGAAATTTTCTTCACGCTGGCTACCCCTCATGGGTTCAGGTCAAATTCAAAGGAAAACAACAAGCCCAGTTATCACATTCCTTGGTTTAAAAGAGTGTGGGGATTTTAAAGGCAGACGAGAGATGTCACAATATCAGGTGGTACCGTTCGCAATTTCTGCAAACTTTGGTTGTAATCTTTCCACTAAAGTCTATGCAGGTGAAAATCCATATAAAAATGGTCATTTTTGGTTGTTTTTTTATCGTGAAAACCCCAGTGATGAATTTGATGTTTTTTGATATTAATATTCCGGTGGTACTCATGGAATGTGTTGTGCATAATTTGAAGTGCTTTCTTAATAATTAGAAATATGTTGTGAGATAATGCGTATTCAAGAATTGTTTGTTGTGTTTGCAGATATGGGCCACCGTAAGATTTGGTTACAAGTAACTCACAATCAGAGACAAAAAACTCTCAAAGTCACTTCAGTCTTATTATTCTGCCATATTTTAAAGACCAAATCATGGCTCGAATGTGGCTATAGCCTGTAAATTCCTGGATGTGACCTCGCATCCTATGCGACGCTCAAGTAAAGTTTCAAATGCCTGCTGCTTCAAATACAAACAAACAGTGTATACTCATGTACAAGCAGCAGCATGTATTTTGTAACATCAAATGATTCAGGGCTTATCCGGCTACTTGGCTTTGATAAAGATAAGCTGGAACATACATGTCCATCCCTAACATGACTAATCTTTTGCTCTGAAATTGCGTTCGTGAACCTTGAAAACTTTCGAGAAGGAATGGTTTTAATTCTGGTAGGAAATTTTGACTTGTTCTTTAAAGTTTGAGGCCTTTGAGACAATCTCTTGTGTTTCTTCCGCGATGGAACATGATAAGCGTGAACATTTTTGTTGCCTAGCATGTGACTGTACCTACCGTGATGAATAATTGTGCAATGTTAATTTCAAAAGGGGATTGTAGGACGAGACAAACTGTTGTTTTTAAAGCTCTTGGATGTTTCTGAATTCTTCTGAAGCCTTAGATTATAATTATTCAAATCAAAACTTTTATGTACGTAATCTCGTAAGGGCGAAATATCAAACCGAGATGCTACTGCGTCTCGCGAAAACGGTAATCCTAGTTAAGAGGTCAAATTACAAGTAAAGTTTCCAATGAAAAAGCACCGTCAGACTATCGAAACCAATAATCAGACAGTCAACTGTGATAATGCCGATGGACATTCACAAAAAGGCAATCAAAAAAATAATATTATTGGGAAGTAAAATTCGAAAGCAATGAGAAGTGCCTTGAGACTTTGTTTACACACCATTGTGCATTTAACATTTAACATTTATTTACAGGAAGCTTCCTTTTACCTGCATTTTGGTTTTTGCAGGTAAAAAGTCATGGATTGCTTTTCAAGTTCAACTATTACTGACAACATCTGCTATTTAAATGATCAAAAATGCCATAATATTATTCGAACATTTTTAAGATATCGATGCAAAGTGTCACCTGAGCCCGTGCGAGCAAGTGCAAACGTCAACTGCTACTGTATAATTTGCATAGTTCAGGAATTTCTTGCAAGAGTCAAACGCTTAGTAGGGTTTGTTATTTTATAGAGAAGAAATATTTTTTTGACATGAGAGAAGTTAGAAGTTTGCTCAAAACTTGAACTAAGGTTGTTAGATTCTCGCAGCAACCAGGTATCGAGAGTAGAGAGCAAATTACACTCAAAACAAAACCCTATATAATCGATTATATACAAAGGCTGTTCCAGTTTGATGAGTCTCGCAGGAATCAAAAATTGAGACACAACAACTGAGAATCTCGAATCTCGATTCTTGCGAGGATCAAGAATCGAGTGTGGACTTACTTTTGAACGGTACTGTACTTTGATATAATACTTTATTATTATTCATTCAAACAGGTCATCTGATGTTATGTGATATTGGTGCAATTTCGCACAATTGACCTCAGAACGTTTCTTAGGCTTTTTCAAAGGTAAATCATCTTGAAACTAAGTGCAGACCCAAAATTTTTTCATGAGGCATTTATTTATGTTTTGTTTTCTAAGAATTGTGTGATTTTTTTTTTTGTATTATGCATTTTTTTATGAATTGTGCGATCGGATGCAATTTGAGGTCAATTGTGTGAAATTGCACCATCGTGTAATATCAGATGGCCTGACTTTCCCATACAAAACTCTTATACGGATCAAGTTCAATGTCTGAGTTACAGCAGGGACCCGAAATTTGTGAACATCATCAGTGCAAAGTGCTATTGCAAACCAAGAAATGGTTTCATGCCTAAGTATGGCAAAGTGTAGATGTTACAGGTCAAAATTAAATTCAGGTTAAAATCGTTTTAACCTAAATTTAATAGGTTGATTCTTAATTCCTCTGTCTCCTAGCCCTAATTATTTATGAACTAGGGCTAGGAGCCAACATGGGGGCCAAAACTCTTGTCCTTTTTGCTTGTGTCTTGTTAAACGTTTAAGATAGTTACGCTCAGATGTGCTGAAAACTTTACCACATCATCTTGTCAGCAGTTTCCTTGAGGTTTAAGTGCAAAATTTCCGTTCAGAAAGAGGTAATTAATAGTTTTAAAAATCACATTTTCGTCATGTGACTAGCTACGAACTTACTCATTTTAAGAAAGTGGTGTAGGTTTGAAAAACTAAACCACTATTAATTAATTTTGTTTAAGATATGACCCACTAATGGTTTGTGGAAGGCGAAATCATATAACAGTTACTTTAATTTTCATAAAAATGATGTCACATGACCTCTTAGTGCAAATGACCTTTAAGTGGTGACAAAAAGAGATTATTAATAATTTGTAAGTACAACTGTATTCATAATAAATATGCATAAACAATAATTCTTAACATCTGTCATTTTTTTATTTTCATGTCAGTGGAATTTTTTAAATAACATGTGTGTGCTAAATTTTTCAAGAAGATTGTTATAAAAGGTTAAGACAAAATTTGCGTTTTTAAGGCACAGACTCATAATCTGGTACACATTACACTCTTAAAACCTCTCTCCATTGGACATCAGTGTTTTGTTTTCTTTAGATGTTTAAAACTGCTTATGAAAGCTTGTATGTTTTGTTTTTCTATTTTAGACCATGTGATGTTACCCATGAGAACTGTTTCTTTCAAAATTAATCTTGTCCTATACACGTACATCTATGTTCATATGCATGCATAATTTATGAAAAGACAAAATGGCAAATTCTCTGGAGAACATCTTTTGGTCTGTTTATTTGGGAAAAAGAAAAAAATAGCTTAAAAGGTTTATCCATGTACAAGGTGAAATCTAAGCTTTGATTTATTCTTCCACTTACAAGAAAGGCATTTACATTGTTATTTTTTTCACACAGGTATTATGGATGATTCTAGAATACCCAGACAAATTCATAGAGCTCAGGCTGGGCAAGCACTTAACAAGTGCTCCACTGATGCCATGGAGGGACTCTTTTGGTTCACAGGCAAATCAGGCTACCAATCTTTGCAGGATCAAAAAGCTTGGTGGGAAATTCTACTCAAAGGAAAGATGCTTTGTGACTGATGCCTCCACACTAGAGAAGCAGAAAGACACAAGATATGATATTATTAATTTGTCAGCTGTTTAAAGTATTCAGTAAGGTGGGTACATGTACATAAAAGTTGTTATGGTAAGCCTCAGTGTTAGCTAAATTGAAGCTGGCATAAAATTAATAATATGTGAAATTGGTCAAGCATTCATAACTGGAGTTAAGGGTTTCTATGGATTTTACATAAAAACAAGAACGCTGTAAGTAGCGTTGAGTCTCTCTTGTTTGTAGATACGATAAGAAGTGAGGAGGCAAACAGAGCGCGAGCGTTCGTCATTCGGAGGGGGGCGGGGGGGGGGGGGGCTCCGCATATAAAAGGCTGGGGATGCTCGTCGTCTTGCTTAGGGGTGTAAATTTCGGATTTTGATCTCACGGTGTTCTGGGCAAAACGCTATCATATTTAGCTGTGAAGATCTCGTTTAGGGTTGCACGTGCAAAAATATAGAATGTGTATTGTCTGTGTTTTCAGTAACATAGTCTCTTTTAGGGGTCAAAAAAGCTTGGGCTACGCCCGGATCGGTCTCTTGTAGGGGTTTAATTCAAAATTTCCGACGAACATTCTCTTGCCTTTCATATGCTGAGTCCCCCTCCCCCTAGGCTGCTACACAGCCGTTTTTAGTGTCATCATGCAACGCTCAGGAACGTTGCGTGACGACACTAAAAACGGCTGTGTAGCAGACTACCCTCCCCCGGGGTTTGTCATAATTTCTCAGAGTCACGGACAGCAGGTGAAAAAGTTGAATTATGCTTTCGACCTACTGCACAGGGTACAGAGGAGTTGCGTGTAAATAAATGAATTACTTATTTAAAGTCTCACCTCGAAAAATGTTTAAAGCTGTCGCTTAGCACGATTAATTAGCCCAATGGGGTCTTTGTGAATCTACTGTAAAGGATTGCTTTGCTTTGTAACTGATCCAGATCGACTTTGTTGTTCGGTATTTTGAAAATCAATAACCGCAAGCTATATCCTCGTTGGTGCACAGCAGGTCGTCCGAAGGGTGACGGAAGACCGTCGCCTCCCGAAGCGGGTAGTGGTGAGTAAAAAAAGGATAAGGGAGGATACTTGTACCACGTGACTTAGTTCGTTGTGAACTGCATTTCTCGGTGACGGAAGTGAATGAGACCGGAAACGCAAAAGCAACAGACCGCTGCTAATTCGAGAATCAAAACATCAGCTGCGGAGGGAGTTGTAAAGATCTTAGAGATCTATGCGAAGACAACAGAGTTCTAAGTGAAGTTAAGATCTTCCAAGACTGGAGATTTGTTGTGCACATGTCAAAAGTCTTCTTTCGCTTGTGTAAAGGCTTCCCAGTACTGAGTCGCAAAACGCACAGGCAAAGACGCAAGAGGTAAGATTGTTGGGACCACCGAAGAATGGCTCAGTCGTGATGATATCACAGTTGCCTTGTACCTCCGCTCTACTCAGTATTACGTTTTATTGCAACAGTACACACGACCTGTAAATCACTACCCGTAATAATTTAAGATTCTCCAAACAAAACTAATGAGTTGGGCCTAACGTGATACAGCATTGCACAAAAACATTACATTCATGGACTTAAGAAAATCGCTTAGTTATTCAGATCTAGAAGGCACTTTGGAGAAAATTGTAACCCTTATTCAGGCGTAATAAAAAGCTTCACGATCACGCTTTAAAAGAGTGTGCTACAGTCGTCACAGTCGTTCTCAGTCTGAAACATTACTCAGTGAAAATGTAGAACATTCCAGACCATAATCTACTCAGCAGACGAAAAAAACTTTATTGGAACGAGCAGCATTTTGGCATGAGGTAAAAGTCGTGTAGGTTTACCATCTCCTTTTATTGCTCTGATCTTGAACACATTTACTTTAAGTACTACGTCATTTCCGTCATTATCTGTTGCGGTGGACAGCGAACGGAAGTGCTGTCTCGAAGGCGTAAATCTTGGTCGCCGAAAATGAATTTGAACTCTTTTTTATGCCCGTTTTCCTACAGTATTTCGCAAATACATAAGAATTCTAGATCAGGTTAGTCAAATCAGGCGATTTCACTGAATTTCATTTGAGTTTCAAAGATTCGAAAATCGGCGCCAAATCTGTTTCCTCCCTTTCCGTATTTTATACTGTAAGCCGATCTTGCGAGCTCTCAGTGTCTTGGTTAGCGGTCTATAGAATGTGTAACGAACTGTAACGCGATTAAAATAACCTATTTTTTCAGAGGTTTTCGACGGGTTTTGATATTCTAATAAACACATTTCCTCTGGACCCTGTGTATGGTGCGTCATTTGAATCATTGTCTAAAATAAAGTGTACGCTCATTATTCTACCGAACTTGTGGGGCACAAAATAGCTCGCTTAAATCGCTTAAATCACCGTCTGCTCGTACATTATTTTTCTCTCCGTTGAACTGGAGAGGTAAATTAACGACGATTTGCTTGTTCTTTTTTACCTCATCATCGAAGTTCTGCTTATGAACATTCTTCCTTGTTTCAACATCTGAGGTATTCACTTCTTTCAAAGTTATCAACGCTTTCAAACGACAAAATTCGTGGAACGGCCCATTCCGAAAACGCTCGATATCTTTTAGTGTGGGTCTACCACGAATGGTGTGTGTAAGCGAGATCACCGTATAATCCATTAACCTTTGCAAATTTTTCGTCTTAAAACATAACATTCGGACAATGGTACGTTGTTTTTCGAAGTGTTCACAGAGATTGAGATTCATGCCCAGATTCTGCGCTACCATGACCCGGAACACGTGTTTACAAAACCATTCTTTCTGTCACGTTTAGCTGTGTTTACTTTTTCGCACGTGAAGGTCAGAACCAAATTACCATAAGATCAGAGAGAGTACGTGTTACAGTTTTACTTTTGTTATGTCTGTTTTGCACTTACGATTTTATCGGCTTACTATGTCATATGAACATGAAACGTAACCTGTTTTAACGAAAAAGATAAACTCTGATTTCTTGCATGGAAGAAAAGCACTTAAACGTGATAAACATTGCGCGTTATTCCAGTCATCCCCCAAAATAAACCACATGCTCATCACGAGACTCATTTCCATACAATGAAAGTCGTCACGATTCTTATCCCCAGTTTCCACGGTCTTCGCTAGGAACGCGGGGCCTACAAACTAGGTCCAACAAAAAAAAAAACGACTGCATTTTAAGAGTCTCGCTCTGCTTCTGCAAGCTCGACTAATTATACACTTTATGCCAGATCCCGAGGGAAGCAGTTAGTTTTGTTTTCCCGAGACAAAGTCGAGGGAAACATCAGGACTTGAGGAAAACAAAACTAACTGGTTTCCCGAGAGACCTGACATTAGGTACTTTGTTATTATTTCTAGACTTTCACTTCAACAGCGACAAAAGAATAGCCACAGCAAGTCAAAATGGTCAACTCGGTTCTTGTAAGACGTATAAGAACTCAAATTTAATTCTCAAAACCACTGAATGAATGATTTACAATGCACTTTCCTAGCTTATATTATCTGCATCTTTTCCCCCCACTAGCTGCTGTTTCTCTTCAGGGATAACTTTGAGCATCTTTGCTTTATTTGTTTCCTGAGGTTTCATGTTTGTGTTGTGGACTCTTGTTGTGTTCATTCCTGAAAGTCAAAACTGGCAGTGTTTTTCCCGCCTTCTGTTATGCCGCTTTCCGCCATACTTTGATCACAGTCTGTAATGTATCCCAAGCAGGGTACAATTGTTGTTCAAATGTATCACAATTGTGATACAATTGACATTAGTCAAGGCCATATGACCAGTAATCAACCAATGGCAGAATGGCAGTCCCTGTTTAGTTGAGTGAAATCTAGGAATATAATAAGTACAATTGACTCGCAGGTATATTTAACATGTTATTCCGTACGCATTGGATATCAAGTTGACTGTAAATAAAATATCGAGAATTCTTCCTGCCTTTATTTATAGAAACAACCAATTTTCAGCTTGTTTTTAATTTTGAGCAGACGCTTACAGTTAACACATTTGAGAGCATGGTATAATGGCTCTTATTATATAGACACGAGTGTTTTACTGGGAAATATACCACTCGTAAAATTCATAAACGCTACATCTGGGACCCGAGTGGTTTATTTTCCATAATCTCACTAGTGAGTTTATCGATGACGTAATTTCGTTCATTTCCCTCTATTACTTTATCGATGTCTTTTTGTCTATATAATAAAAAGAACATTACACGGCGGCTTGAAGATATGAATTTTATTTTCTCGTGGCAAAAACAATATTTTACGAACGAGCGCAGCGAGTGAGTAAAATATTGTTTTGCCACTCGAAAATAAAATTCATATCTTCGCGCCACCGTGTAATATCCTCTATATATGCATGTACCATGATGGCTAAGCCAATCAGAGCTCTAGAATTGCATTATCCATTGATCCAGTTATTTAAATATTTTTGGTTGTTTTTACAAATAAAGTTGGGAAGAATTCTCTATGTTTTTGGGCGTGTTTTACAAAATAATTATTCCAGTCGCATTTTTTGGATATGAGATGATTATAGCCAACTCATATCCAACGCGCACTCATGGAATAATATTTTTGTTAAATGATAAATTATTATTCATTCAGTTGTGCTTTGGGACACTACCATGTTTATATAAACTAAGACATTTGAGAGGCTGCAGAACTAGTCTACCTCAATGTTATTATGTTAAAATTGTGGTATCCTAGAATAGACTCAGGTTCACCAATTTGTAACCCAAAAGGTAGCAGGAAACTTTGTAGTGGAGCTCCACGCTCGGAGCCCCATAGCTAAGATTTGGTTACCAAGCCATCCAAGAAATTTTGGTAGTCATATGACCGTACACCCATCCGCCTGCCTGCTCGACTGGCCTTCCGCACCACAGGGTAATCAATGTAAAATGTTACACTTTCTGGATTTCTAGCTAGTGTGGCAGGGCTGTCAAAAAGTTTTCTAAGTAGCAGGCTTTGGAACTCGCACCAAAGGCACAAGCTCTTGAGGGCCGAGGCATCTAGGGACATTTTGAAAATTAGAGTCTCGGAAATGGCGTTTCCAGAGGTTTTCGAGAGGTATTTTCCACCGCAGACGCCATGTTCTTTCGTCAGAATACACGCAAGACTGGGAACAATGCCGTTGAAATGTCCTAGGCGTTCCAAGACATTGCACAGTTCGAACGTTTTACAGATCTGAACCTATTAGAATATGCGTTCAATGTCATTCAAAACTGAGAAACGGATGCTTTACAATTATTTTTATTCGATGATGCTTATTTTTTGTTATCCGTTATGGTAGATAAGGAGATGAAAGTAGCCAGCTAAAGAGGGCTAACTAGCCGGCGGTTTTGACCGGCTAGCGGCCCTTATTGACAGTCCTGTGTGGGAGCCTGTAACGTTATATTGTACATCCATTTTGTGGTCAGTTGAGAGCTGTCAAACAAGGTATCCACCGACCAGTGTGACATGACCATATTGCGGGCTGAGGTGTTAAACTATTGAAGATACGTGTTTTTTGAAGTCTACCGCTGACAAGTTACTACTTTTCAACTGATTACAGTCTCAACTCCAGTTGGATTTCTTGATTGCGCTGTTTCTTTGAGCTATTTTGAAAAAATAGCTCATATGTCAGTGGTTTGAGCGTATGTAACGTTGTGTCTTTTTGGCTTTGTGCATAAGGTTGAAGGTACTATGAGTTGATGCTTAGGAACCAATGAGATTTTGGCATCTAACATTACATTCACTCGGCTTAAGGTCAAACAAGGGCAGTTTGAGACCGCCATGTTGATTCTTCCCATTTTTTTTTGGTCTTTTAGTACGGCTAAAGGTGTTTAGAAGCATGATACTGAAATATCTTTATGATTCAAACGCTGAGTACGGTGATGGGCCTGTTTAAGGGTCCATATTTTAGTGTGGGTGCTCCTTCAAGACATTTCTGACCTAATTCGGCTAACGCGAACGGTACAACGCACGTATTTCATAATGTATGAGTTCTGTTTCCCCTGCTTCAAGGTAGAGTGTAAGAGATCATATATTTTTCAAAGGTCCTTTAATGAAACAATAATTGAAATTTAGATATTGACTTTAATTCTGGAGTATGCGGCCTATAAATTGCGGTTTTAGAACTTTGAAAGGGAAGGCGAGTATTGTTAATCCTGTAAACAAGCTTTTTTCTGTCGGTTAAAAAGTATAACACACCTTTTTGGTACAAGGAAAAAAAACACGAATTAGCTGAACAACGTAAAACAAGATTGCTGCTTACGAGTCATTATAGTTATTGAAACGTATTTTATTTAGTAAAGATGTGAGTAGAAATATATTTCGGCAGTTTCATAATTTTCTTGGAAGTTAATAAATGTTAGGCTATCAACCATGACGTTGTATCAAGCATAATTTAATTGCAGATGTTGTATTGAAGCATAGGTGATTTATGAAAATCATTTGAAAAATTTTCTAATGAACAATTTGCGAATTTCTAACGTACGAATTGTAAAAGGGCCAAAGTGCAACATCTTCTCGTGCAAATTGCGTGCTTGAGTTATAATTCTGTTTACTCTATTACTTTGTGATAACTCGAATTCCCTCATGTACGAACCACGAAAGAGGCAAAGTCCAACACTTTCACGTGCAAATTGTGTGATTCTACATCTCATTCTGGCTTTTCACAGTAGTTATAGTAACTTCAACGTATGAAGATATCTTTAGTTTTGTAACTAGTGCCTAAGCAGAGGCTCTTTTCTTTTAAGAACATCTTTTTAGCAGATTATGAACATCATTTTAACATTTTTGTCACGAACACTGTGTCCGTTCAGTCAACTTCCATTCTTGGTCTCTCTGATGGAAAGTTTACGAATGAAAGTTTTGTGCTTCAACCAGTTTCCCAAAACTTTATTTTTAAGCAACTGAAGGAATTAAACGTGAAAAAGGCCACTGGTTTGGATGGGATTTCGGCTCGGTTTTTGAAAGACGGTGCTTCGGTTATCGCTCCCACTGTGACATTTCTTGTAAACTTATCGCTCAGTACTGGAATTGTTCCATGTGATTGGAAGATGACCCACGTCGTTTCTTTATACAAGTCTGGTGGACATAAAAGTATGGGCAACTACAGACCAATCTCCATATTGCCGGTTGTGTCGAAAATTATGGAGAAAGCTGTCAACGTTCAACTACAATGGTACATACAGAGGTTTGACCTTTTGAGTCCATTTCAGTCAGGGTTTAGATGTTCTAAAGAATGAGATCATCATTAACAACTGAAGCATCGAACCGATTGAATAAATCGATGATACTACCAAATTTGGAATATTGTTGTGCTGTTTTTCATGGCTGTGGTAAGGGAAATGAAGAAGAATTGGAACGTCTGCATAGACGTGCTGCTAGGATAGTGTTAAAAACAGTGTATTATTTTGTCCACTCAAGATATGGCTTCCGGTCTTGGTTGGGAGCCTCTTAAGACGAGAAGAGAGAAACATATCGTCAAGTTTGGCAAGAATTGTCTTGATGGACAAGCTCCAAGTTATTTCTCAGATTATTTTCGACAGCGAACTTATGATATTCATGACTATGACACAGTCACTAGGTCTAAGGATAGGTTATCTATTGATAAAGTCAATCTCGAGTCGACTAAGAGGGCCTTTTTTACAAGGGGGCTACCCTTTTTGAGCTATTTTGAAAAAATAGCTCATATGTCAGTGGTGTAAGCGTAGGTATCTTTGTGGCTTTGTGGCTTTGTATGTTGGGATGTTTGTTGCAAGAGCCAATAAGGTTCAAGGTACTATGAGTTGATGCTTAGGAACCAATGAGATCTTGGCATCTATTTAAACGTGGCATTGGTAAAGGTCGAACAAGGGCACTTTGAGACCGCCATCTTGATCCTTCACAATTTTTTCGTCTTTTATTACGGGTACAGGTGTTTGGAAGCACTAGATAAAATATCTTCATGTTCCAAACGCTGTGAACAGTGATGCAGCTGTTTAAGGGTTCATATTTAAGTGTGGTTGCTGCTTCGGGGCATTTCTGACCTAATTCGGCTATCGGTACAACGCACGTCAGTATGAGTTCTGTTTCACCTGCTACAACTGGGTAGAGTATAAAAGATCATATATTCGAAAGCATGCGCCCTATAAAATGTGGTTTTAGAAGTTTAAAAGGCAGCTTTTTTTTCTGAAAGCTGTATCGAGTATTGTTAATCCCGTAAACAAGCTCTAAAAATATTAATATTCTCTCGCTTACAAAGTTCAACCGACCTTTTTCGTTCTATTTAGTAAAGATGCGTAACTGTACGTAGAAATAGTAGCGTTAGGGAATAAAATTGGAAGAAGCTAGTTGACACAATAATTAGATACTGGTATATTCAGTGGAGTAACATGATATAAGTAGAAATATATTTCGGCTGTTTGATAATTTTCTTGGAAGTTAATTAATGTTAGGCTATCAACCTTGACGTTGCATGAAACATAATTTAATTGCAGATGTTGTAATAAAGCCGAGGTGATTTCTTAAAATCGTTTGAGAAAATTTTGTAGTAAGACAATTTGCCTCTTTTTACGTGCGAATTGTGAAAGGGCCAAAGACCAACATCTTCACATGCAAATTGCGTGCATGAGTTATTTTTAGAATTCTGTTTGCTAGTTTACTGTGTGATAACCACGAAAGGGGGCAAAGTCCAACACTTTCACGTGCCAGCTGTATGACTGTACATCTCATGCAGATTGGCTTTTCACAATAATAATAATAACTCGGACGTATGAAGACCTGTTTCGTTTAGTAACCAATGCCTTAAAAAAGGCTCTTTTCTTTTAAGAAGCGATGGCTTTTAAAACATGACGAAATAAGTTGTCGGAGTTAAAGACTGTTTCACAAATGTTGATAAATGTTAGGTTATCAACCTTGACGTTGCGTGAAACATAATTTAATTGCAGATGTTATAATGAAGCCGAGGTGATTTCTTAAAATCGTTTGAGAAAATTTTGTAGTAAAAGAATTGTTTTGCCTTTTTTTACGTACGAATTGTAAAAGGGCGAAAGACCAACATCTTCACTTGCAAATTGTGTGCATGAGTTATTTTTATAATTCTGTTTATTAGTTTACTGTCTGATAACTCGAATTTCCTCACGTACGAACCACGAAAGGGGGCAAAGTCCAACACTTTCACGTGCCAGCTGTGTGACTGTACGTCTCATGCAGATTGGCTTTCCACAACGATAAATAGTAACTTGGACGTATGAAGACCTGCTTCCTCTTGTAACCAAATCCTTAAAAAAGGCTCTTGTCTTCTGAGAAGCAATAGCTTTTAAAACGTGAAGAAATAAGTTGTCGGAGTTGAAGACTGTTTCACTGAGTAGAATCGCACGTGAAAACCTCGTGAATTATGATGACGCAACCATCTACCACAATGATAAAAATCCTGGTATTTCGTAACTATTCAGTATTCGATGAGTCACATTTTGGCTTAAGAAACTTCGAGGAAACCTTAGAGTTTTCCTTCTAATCAACGTTTGGTGAGTAGAAATTTATTTCACTTTAACGATTTGTTCAACTTGCACCAGATGTAACAGGGAAAGACAAGAAAGTGAATATATAGCTTGAGGATCGATTCAGCTGAGCGTTTCGCGTTTTCATTTATGTACTGCAATACGCAATTTCGCACAAAAACCGAATCTACATTTAGGATGAAAGAGGTAGATTTATCACTCTTGGTAAGGTTACACCAAAGCATTAAATTCAAAATAGCTCATGCACGTTTAACGTGCCTATGTTTAATGATTG
Organism: Porites divaricata; assembly: GCA_038088405.1. Lineage (NCBI taxonomy): Eukaryota > Metazoa > Cnidaria > Anthozoa > Scleractinia > Poritidae > Porites > Porites divaricata. The sequence goes on along the minus strand of JBBMOI010000015.1, from coordinate 3,308,885 downwards.
TAGGTAGTTTTCGTCATAAGGAGGCTACTATTTTTTACTGATTATAATTATGTAATGTATCCCAGTTTCGTATATATTTAATTAAGTTTTTATCTATTTATTCATATATTTTTACACAGGACCCATATTGATAGCAGTTTTTACAACTAAAAATGGTCGTCCTGTTTAAACATGTTATTATTATTATTATTATTATTATTATTATTATTATTAAAAAGCAATAACTTATAACACTTTTAGAATTAAGTCGTCAGAGTTAAAGACTGTTTCATTAAATTAGAATGGCACGTGACAACGTCGTAAATAATGATGATGCAACCATCTACATCAATGATGAAAATCGTGACATTTCTTAGCTTTTCAGAATTCGACGAGCTTCATTATTTTAAGAAACCATCAAGCAACCTTGAAACCTTCGAGTCTTTCCTTTATGAAAGCAACGTTTTGTGAGTTGATGTTCATAGTACTTTAACAATTTGTCTATTTTACACCAGATGTCTGAAGGAAAGGCAGAAAAGTGAATCTATATTATGAGGATCGAACCAGCTATGTGCAGTGGTTCTCATTTTCATTAATGAACAGCTATACCCAGTTTCCGCAAAAAACATAGCCTTAATCTAGGATTAAAAGAGTAGATTGCCGATATTGTTTCACTGAAGCATTCAAAATAGCTCATGCACTTAAAACGTGCCTATGTTTTTAATGGGAGCTTTGCCTTTAGCCTTGGCTGAATCTAGCATTTTAGAAGAGTTAGCAGGTGCCCCCCCCCCCCCCCCCCCCCCTGATGCTGTACCTTGATGTGTTGCGGAGGCTCATAACCCCAAGAGCTATAATTGGGAGCCTACAGTGTATGCTTCTGGCAGGTTCATCATTGCCTGATTGTCAAAGGGAGAGGGGCAAGATTAAACAGCACCTTGGTTCTCCAGGTTGGGAGTGAAGCACAGTGATCACAAGCCTTCCTTATGAGGAAAAAAAGATGGAAGAAGATATAAGAGACCTTACATGTCACTTTGTAGGAAGAAGACATAAAGCGAATTACAGATTGTCAAAAGAATGAGCAACAAATCTTCATGCCACTGCATTGAACTGCTAACCACCACTGCTTAACCTGCAAAATCCAGTATAACCAACCATGCATACTAAGTCAGTCAGGCTCATACTCAGTGTTCTCCCTAAATTTTAGGTCAGCGATCATTCATGGCCAGTAAGTAAGGCAAAAATATGCGCTAGAGGTGTACCGTTATTAGAAAGAAACCAAACTCTGGCCCGGTTCTCAAGGGACGCTTCAAAAGAGTATTTATTTATTTAATAATATTTTTCCTAAATCCTGCATCCGGACAAGAGACTAGCACAAGAAGAGATATTTCAAATAAGCGGAGCTCTGGGTGATGGAAATTATTTTAGAGACCTTGTATAAGACGCCCTTCATTCAATTTGTTTTAATTCTCTCCTCAAGCGTTTTTAAATTATTATTATTATTATTATTATTATTATTATTATTATTATTTGGTGGGGTTATGGTGCGTTGTAGGGGGTAATGGAAAGAGAGACATGGTCCCACTCGCTGAGAAATTTAGCAGCTAAGTTCTCTGAAATGTCATTCCCTCATCCTAAGACCTAATTTACGCGAATCGGCCATTATCTTAAGACAACAAGATAAGATTCCTGACGGTGGCTGGGTGCTTGTGTAAGGCCAGATTCCAACGAAAACAGAACTTTTGCAAGGTGCAAATGGTGTTTGACTGATGAACGGAATTGCCGGAAACCGGTGTTAATAAATCTGCACCACACAAGAGCAAGGATCATAGAACTGACAGCACAATAAACTAGTAGTAAGAATGAAAACCAGAAACTCATACTGACTGTCCTTCCCTACTTGTAGTGTTTAACTTCAAGTCCATCTATGATTCTTGAGCTCTTTGCTATGGTTTGAACCTAGCAAACTGGGCGCCCACCATCTAAACCAACAAAATACAGGATACCCAATGCGTATTTACCACTCTTGCACACATCTTGAAAATTGACCGTTATCTGTTGTTACGTTTTATATCTTTTATATCTTGAAAATTAAAGGATTGTGGTGGCAAGATTACTGGCCCAGTTTACAGAAATCAAATGCATCAATAGATTCGTGGTGAGTGACTTACTCTGATTTTTAAGTGGTAATTTCGCCATACCTTATATTATTTTTCTGGGGTGAAGTATTACATCTTTTCTCTCATCTTAAAACTCGAAGGAATGAGTGTGCTGGATTACTTGTCTGTTACAACATAGGGAACAGAGCTGACATCCCGCTGACGTCCCGCAGGGAAGTCTCCTTAGCCCCTTACTGTTTAACATCTTTATGAACGACATAAACGAATCTGTTTCCGTCTCCTCCCTCCGCCTCTACGCGGATGATACAACCGAATATATGGCGGACGAAAGTCCTCTTGTGCTTCAACACGTCTTAAATCAAGACTTGGAAAAAGTATCTACCTGGCTTAACTACAACTATCTTCAAGCCAACGGGGACAAGACACAAGCAATGATTCTTGGGAATTCAACATACAATTACGATTTGCAGTTTGATGGCACCTTAATCGATATCAAAGAACACTTAAAGATCCTTGGAGTATGTCTGGACAATGAGTTATCTTTCAAAGAACACACAAATGTAATGCTGAAAAGAGTATACGCTAAGATTGCCGCACTTCGTCGCCTCAAGCGCTTAGTACCCATAGACACTTTATTACTTTTATACAGGAGCTTCATAATACCGCATTTTGAGTATTGTAATTCTTTACTGATTGGTATAGGTAAAACGCTCAACAAAAAAATGGAAGACGCTAACTACTACGGTCTACGTACAGTAATGAACACGGGGAAAACTTCTAATTATGAGTCATTACTCAAACTGCTGGGCATGAGAACGCTAGAACATAGACGTATTGAACAATCTCTGATAATATTTTTTAAGTGTTTTAAAGAAAATGGCCCACGTTATATCACCAACTTATTCAAGCCCCGGGTCACGCCATACAATCTTAGAAGCAGCGGGCTAAACGTAGAACAACGCCCTTATAATAGCAGATTCTTCCACGGCTCGTATTCTTATATCATCTCTAGAATTTGGAATCAGTTACCGCCGGCAGCAAAAAATGCAGCAAACGTTCCAGCTTTTATCAATCATCTTAATACAACAAACTTTGGTGGCTGCCAATGCAGTTCTTGTCTCAAATGATTCCTTTATAGGCATGTTGTATTTTTATCGTTTTTTAATATTGTATTTTTAACGCATATTTTTAGGATATTCAATGGTATGATAATATTGTATTTTTTAATATATAGTTTTTAAATCTTTTTTTTTTTTTTCTCTCTCTTTCTTTTAACATGTATGTCAAACACTTCTATCATGAGCCCCTGGCTCGGGAGACTTGGGCAACCACTCCCCGTGTTTTTGACGTAAAAGAAATTACCTTTACCTTTACCTATACATGTAGAGAAGCCACTGTTGTTGTCTATCATTATTTCTAATAATGTTAAGTAACTTGCTCTCGTTCTTTTGTTTAATAGTTGCCCCGTCAGGGCTCAAAACAATTCCAGTCAATGGACAATGTCAAGCCAAAATGATATCCTGACCAAAAGCAAGCAAAAAGCTCCATTTGCTGGTCATGTTGACTGGTAACACCGACTGTTACATGTATTCTTGTTTTTGCTCTCCTTGGAAAAATACAATCCCATTCAGTGATAGAAGATTACTCGAGGATTGGTTCACCTTTTCTTTCCATCTTTTTGACCTGTCAGAAAACAAGACTTGACCGAGCAAAAATTTGTTTGACAAGTCTTTGTGTCTGGCCACTGTTCGAATATTATTTTAAGACCTGTCCATAGATTTTACTTTTTCCCTCCCCTGGTGCTGTGCCTTGTCGTGGCGGGGAGGCTTGCGTGCCCTTGTAACCCCTAGAGCTATGATGGCTGGAGCTTATGCTCCTGGCATGTTTAACTATGCCAGATTGCTATACGGAAAAAGGGCCTGACTAAACAGCACCATTGAGAAAAACCAGGGAATAACCCTTTTAAAAAAATCTTAAGTTTTCGACTTTTTCAACTTTTTTTTTGTCTAGGAAGGCGTTTTTTCTTTCTAGAATAGGGTAAAACACATTTTCCTATCCTATATTGAAAAAAAAAAAAAAAAAAAGATTGAGAAATAAACAATTTTTGACAAAAATGATGGACTAACCCTTTTGGAAAACTCTCAGTTTTTCGACTTTTTTCAACTACTTGTTTTTATAGCCTTAACAAAGGGGATTTTTCATTTTAGAATATCGTAAAACACATTTTCCTGGCCAAAATTGACTAAAAATAGAAAGAGAAAAAGAAATGGCCAATTTTTGACGAAAACAATGAAATAACCCTTTGGAAAATTATCCATTTGTCGACTTTTTAACTTCTTGTTTCATAGCAACGAGAAGCGTTTCTTCTTTGTCAAATATCGTAAACACATTTTCCTGCCCTATATTGCCTAAAAAAAGGTGGGAAAATGGCCAATTTTGCACCAAAACCATGGACTAACCCCTTTGGAAAAATGTCAATTTTTCGACTTTTTGAACTTCTTATTTTTATAGCCTATAAAGGCGTTTTTTCGTTCTAGAATGTCATAAAACACATTTTCCCGGCCTATATTGCCTGAAAAAAAAAAAAGGTAGAAAAATGGCCAATTTTGGACCAAAACCATGGACTAACCCCTTTAGAAAAATGTCAAATTTTCGACTTTTTAAACTTCTTGTTTGTATAGCCTACACAGGCGTTTTATCGTTCTAGAATATTATAAAACACATTTTCCTGGCCTTTATTGCCTAAAAAAATGTGGAAAAATTGCCGATTTTGGACCAACACCATGGACTAACCCTTTTGGAAAAATGTCAATTTTTGACTCTTTCAATTTCTTGTTTGTATAGCCTAGAAAGGCGGTTTTTCGTTCTACAATATCATAATACACATTCTCCTGGCCTATATTGCCTAAAAAAAGGTGGAAAAATGGCCAATTTTAGACAAAAATCATGAACTAACCCTTTTGGAAAAATGTCGATTTTACGACTTTTCGAACTTCTTGTTTTTAAAACCTAGAAAGGCGTTTTTTCGTTCTGGAATATCATAAAACACATATTCCTGGCCTATATTGCCTAAAAAAACCCAAGTGGAAAAATAGCCACTTTTGGACTAAAACCATGGCAAAATATTAATTTTTTGACTTTTTGAACTTCTTGTTTTTATAGCCTAGAAAAGCGTTTTTTTGTTCGAGAATATCATAAAACACATTTTCTTGGCCTATATTGCGTAAAACAAAAAAGGGTGGAAAAATGGCCAATTTTAGACCAAACCCATGGACTAACTCCTTTGGAAAAATGTCAATTTTTCGACATTTTCAAATTCTTGTTTTTATAGCCTAGAAAGGCGTTTTTTTTGTTCTCGAATATCATAAAACACACTTTCCTGGCCTATATTGCCTAAAACAAGAAAGATGGAAAAATGGCCAATTTTGGACCAAAACAAAACCTTGAGAAAAATGTCAATTTTTCGACTTTTTGAACTTTTTGTTTTCCTAGTCTAGAAAGGAGTTTTTTCGTTCTAGAATATCATAATACACATTTTCCTGGCCTATATTGCTTTAAAAAAAGGTGGAAAAATGGCCAATTTTGGACCAAAATCATGAACTAACCCTTTTGGAAAAGTGTCAATTTTACGACTTTTGGAACTTCTTGTTTTTAAAGCCTAGGAAGGCGTTTTTCATTCTAGAATATCAAAACACATTTTACTGGCCTATATTGCCTTAAGAAAAAGGTGGAAAATTGGCCAATTTTGGACCAAAACCATAGACTAACCCCTTTAGAAAAATGTTAAATTTTTGAATTTTTGAACTTCTTGTTTTTATAGCCTAGAAAAGCGTTTTTTTTTTGTTCCGAGAATATCAGAAAACACATTTTCCCGGCCTATATTGCCTGAAAAAAAAAAGGTAGAAAAATGGCCAATTTTGGACCAAAACCATGGACTAACCCCTTTGGAAGAATGTCAAACTTTCGACTTTTTAAACTTCTTGTTTGTATAGCCTACACAGGCGTTTTATCGTTCTAGAATATTATAAAACACATTTTCCTGGCCTTTATTGCCTAAAAAAATGTGGAAAAATTGCCGATTTTGGACCAACACCATGGACTAACCCTTTTGGAAAAATGTCAATTTTTGACTCTTTCAATTTCTTGTTTGTATAGCCTAGAAAGGCGGTTTTTCGTTCTACAATATCATAATACACATTCTCCTGGCCTATATTGCCTAAAAAAAAGGTGGAAAAAATGGCCAATTTTAGACCAAAATCATGAAGTAACCCTTTTGGAAAAGTGTCAATTTTACGACTTTTGGAACTGCTTGTTTTTAAAACCTAGAAAGGCGTTTTTTTGTTCGAGAATATCATAAAACACATTTTACTGGCCTATATTGCCTTAAGAAAAAGGTGGAAAAATTGCCACTTTTAGACCAAAACCATGAAAGTAACCCCTTTGGAAAATGTCAATTTTTCGACGTTTTCAAATTCTTGTTTTTATAGCCTAGAAAGGCTTTTTTTTCGTTCTCGAATATCATAAAACACATTTTCGTGGCCTATATTGCCTAAAAAAAGGAGGAAAAATGGCTAGTTTTGGACCAAAACCATCGAGTAACCCCTTTGGAAAACTGGCAGTTGTTCGACATTTTGAAGTGGTTGTTTTTATAGTCTAGAATGGAGTTTTTTTTTATCTAGAATATCATAAAACACATTTTCCTAACCTATATTGCCTTACAAAAAGGTGGAAAAATGGCCAATTTCGGACCAAAACCATGAACTAACCCCTTTGGAAAAATGTCATTTTTGACTTTTTAAAATTCTTGTTTTTATAGCCTACAAGGGCAGTTTTTCGTTCTAGAATATCATAAAACAGATTTTCGTGGCCTATATTGCCAAAAAAGAAAAGGTGGAAAAATGGCGCTATTTTTTCACCAAAACCGTGGACTAACCCGTTTGGAAAAATGTCAATTTTTCGACTTTTTGAACTTCTTGTCTTTATAGTCTACAAAGAAGTTTTTTCGTTGTAGAATATCATAAAACACATTTTCCTGGTCTATATTGCCGAAAAAAAAAATGGTGAAAAAATGGTGAAAAAATGGCCAATTTTTGACCGAAACCATGGACTAACCCCCTTTGAAAGAATGTCAATTTTTTTTCCTTTTTGAACTTCTTGTTTTTATGGCAGGTAGAAAAGCGTTTTTTCGTTCTAGAATATCATGAAACACATTTTCTTGGCCTGTATATTGCCTAAAAAAACGGTGGGAAAATGGCCAATTTTGGACAAAAACCAACGACTAATCCCTCCGAAAATATGTCAATTTTTCGACTTTTTGTTCTTCTTGTTTTTATAGCCTAGAAAGGAGTTTTTTCGTTCTAGAATATCAGAAACCACATTTTCCTGGTCTATATTGCCTAAAGAAAAAAGGTAGAAAAATGGCCAATTTTGGGCCAAAACCTTCCACTAACCCGTTTGGAAAAATGTAAATTTTCGACTTTTTGAACGTCTTGTTTTTATAGTCTAGAAACACGTTCTTTTGTTCTAGAATATCATAAAAACACATTTTCTTGGCTTACACAGCCTGAAAAAAAAAGGTGGAAAATGATAAATTTTGGACCAAAACCATGGACTAGCCCCTTTAGAAAAATGTCAATTTTTCGACTTTTTAAACTTCTTGTTTTTATAGCCTAGAAAAGCGTTTTCTCGCTCTAGAATATCATAAAACACATTTTCGTGGCCTATATTGCCAAAAAAGAAAAGGTGGAAAAATGGCGCTATTTTGGACCAAAACCATGGACTAACCCGTTTGGAAAAATGTCAATTTTTCGACTTTTTGAACTTTTTGTCTTTATAGTCTAGAAAGAAGTTTTTTCGTTGTAGAATATCATAAAACACATTTTCCTGGTCTATATTGCCGAAAAAAAAAATGGTGAAAAAATCGTGAAAAAAAATGCCAATTTTGGACCAATACCATGGAGTAACCCCTTGGAAAAATCTCAATTTTTTTTACTTTTTTTAACTTCTTGCTTTTACAGACTAGAAAGGTGCTTTTCCCTTCTAGAATATCATAAAACATATTTCCCTTTCCCATATTGCCTAACAACAAAAAAGGTGGGAAAATGACCAATTTTGGACAAAAACCAACGACTAATCCCTTTGAAAATATATCAATTTTTCGACTTCTTGAAATTCTTGTTTTTATAGCCTAGAAAGGTGTTTTTCCGTTCTAGAATATCAGAAACCACATTTTCCTGGTCTATCTTGCCTAAGAAAAAAGGTAGAAAAATGGCCAATTTTGGACCAAAACCTTCCACTAACCCGTTTGGAAAAATGTAACTTTTGTCGACTTTTTGAACTTCTTGTTTTATAGTCTAGAAACACGTTCTTTTGTTCTAGAATATCATAAAAACACATTTTCTTGGCTTATACAGCCTGAAAAAAAAAAAAAAAGGTGGAAAAATGATAAATTTTGGACCAAAACCATGGACTAGCCCCTTTGGGAAAATGTCACTTTTTCGACTTTTTGAACTTCTTGTTTTTGTAGCCTAGAAAGGCGTTTTTTCATTCTAGAATATCATAATACACATTTTCCTGGCCTATATTGCCTAACAAAAAGGTGGAAAAATGGCCAATTTTGGACCAAACCCATGGACTAACCCCTTTGGAAAAATTTCAATTTTTCAACATTTTCAAATTCTTGTTTTTATAGCCTAGAAAGGCGTTTCTTCGTTCTAGAATATCATAAAATACTTTTGCCTGGCCTATATTGCCTAATAAAAGAAAAGTTAGAAAATTGGCCAATTTTGGACCAAAACAATGAACTAACCCTTTTGGAAAAATGTCAATTTTTCGACTTTTTGAACTTTCTGTTTTCATAGTCTAGAAAGGAATTTTTTCGTTCTAGAATATCATAAAACACATTTTCCTGGCCTATATTGCCTAAAAAAGGTGGAAAAATGGCCAATTTTGGACCAAAATCATGAACTAACCCTTTCGGAAAAGTGTCAAATTTTCCGACTTTTGGAACTTCTTGTTTTTATAGCCTAGAAAAGCGTTTTTTTGTTGGAGAATATCATAAAACACTTTTTTCTGGCCTATATTGCGTAAAAAAAAAGGTGGAAAAATGGCTAAAGTTAGACCATAACCATGGACTAACCCCTTTGGAAAATGTCAAATTTTCGACTTTTTCAAATTCTTGTTTTTATAGCCCAGAAAGGCTTTTTTTCGTTCTAGAATATCATAAAACACATTTTCGTGGCCTATATTGCCTAAAAAAAAGGAGGAAAAATGGCCAGTTTTGGACCAAAACCATGTAGTAACGCCTTTGAAAAAATGGCAGTTGTTCGACCTTTTGAAGTGGTTGTTTTTATAGTCTAGAATGGAGTTGTTTTTCGATCTAGAATATCATAAAACACATTCTCCTGACCTATATTGCCTTACAAAAAGGTGGAAAAATGGCCAGCAATTTCGGACCAAAACCATGGACTAACCCCTTTGGAAAAATGTCAATTTTTGACTTTTTAAAATTCTTGTTTTTATAGCCTACAAGGGCAGTTTTTCGTTCTAGAATATCATAAAACACATTTTCCTGGCCTATATTGCCTAATAAAAAAAGAGTGGAAAAATGCCCAATTTTGAGCAAACCCACGGACTGAATGTCAATTTTTGCCTTTTTAGAATTCCTGTTTCTATAGCCTAGAAAGGCGTTTTCTCGTTCTAGAATATCATAAAACACTTTTGCCTGGGCTATATTGCCTAATAAAAGAAAAGGTGGAATATTGGCCAATTTTGGACCAAAACTATGAACTAACCCTTTTTAAAAAATGTCAATTTTACGTATTTTGGAACTTCTTGTTTTTAAAGCCTAGAAAGGCGTTTTCTTCGTTCTGGAATATCATAAAACACATTTTCCTGGCCTATATTGTCTTAAGAAAAAGGTGGTAAATTGGCCAATTTTGGACCACAACCATGGACTGACCCGTTTGGGAAAATGTCAATTTTTCGACTTTTTGAACTTCTTGTTTTCATAGCCTAGAAAAGCGTTTTTTGTTCGAGAATATCATAAAAACGCATTTTCTTAGCTTATACAGCCTGAAGAAAAAGAAAGGGGAAAATGATAAATTTTGGACCAAAACCATGGACTAGCCCCTTTGGGAAAATGTCAATTTATCGACTTTTTGAACTTTTTTGTTTTCATAGTCTAGAAAGGAGTTTTTTCGTTCTAGAATATCATAAAACACGTTTCCCTTGCCTGCATTGCCTATAAAACAAAAAGTTGGAAAAAATGCCAATTTTTGACCAAAACCATGGACTAGCCCCTTTAGAAAATGTCAATTTTTCGACTTTTTGAACTTTTTGTTTTCATAGCCTAGAAACGCGTTTTTTTTGTTGGAGAATATCATAAAACACATTTTCCTGGCCTATATTGCGTAAAAAAAAGGTGGAAAAATGGCTAAAGTTAGACCATAACCATGGACTAACCCCTTTGGAAAATGTCAAATTTTCGACTTTTTCAAATTCTTGTTTTTATAGCCCAGAAAGGTTTTTTTTCGTTCTACAATATCATAAAACACATTTTCGTGGCCTATATTGCCTAAAAAAAAAGGAGGAAAAATGGCCAGTTTTGGACCAAAACCATGTAGTAACGCCTTTGGAAAAATGGCAGTTGTTCGACCTTTTGAAGTGGTTGTGGTTATAGTCTAGAATGAAGTTTTTTTTCGATCTAGAATATCATAAAACACATTCTCATGACCTATATTGCCTTACAAAAAGGTGGAAAAATGGCCAATTTCGGACCAAAACCATGAACTAACCCCTTTGGAAAAATGTCATTTTTGACTTTTTAAAATTCTTGTTTTTATAGCCTACAAGGGCGGTTTTTCGTTCTAGAATATCATAAAACACATTTTCCTGGCCTATATTGCCTAATAAAACAAGAGTGGAAAACTGCCCAATTTTGAGCAAACCCACGAACTGAATGTCAATTTTTGCCTTTTTAGAATTCCTGTTTCTATAGCCTAGAAAGGCGTTTTCTCGTTCTAGAATATCATAAAACACTTTTGCCTGGGCTATATTGCCTAATAGAACAAAGGTGAAAACATGGCCAATTTTGGACCAAACCCATGGACTAGTCCCTTTGGAAAAATGTCAATTTTTGACTTTTTAGAATTCCTATTTTTATAGCCTAGAAAGGTGTTTTTTCGTTCTAGAATATCATAAAACATTTTTGCCTGGCCTATATTGCCTAATAAAAGAAAAGGTGGAAAAATGGCCAATTTTGGACCAAACCCATGGACTAACTAACCCCTTTGGAAAAATGTCAATTTTTCAACATTTTCAAATTCTTGTTTTTATAGCCTAGAAAAGCGTTTTTTCGTTCTAGAATATCATAAAACATTTCTGCCTGGCCTATATTGCCTAATAAAAGAAAAGGTGGTAAATTGGCCAATTTTGGACCAAAACCATGAACTAACCCTTTTGAAAAAATGTCAATTTTACGTCTTTTGGAACTTCTTGTTTTTAAAGCCTAGAAAGGCGTTTTTTCGTTCCGGAATATCATTAAACACATTTTCATGGCCTATATTGTCTTAAGAAAAAGGTGGAAAATTGGCCAATTTTGGACCAAAACTTTGGACTAACCCGTTTGGAAAAATGTCAATTTTTCGACTTTTTGAACTTCTTGTTTTTATGGCATAGAAAAGCGTTTTTTTGTTCGAGAATATCATGAAATACATTTTGTTGGCCTATATTGCGTAAAAAGAAAAAAAAGGGTGGCAAAATGGCCAATTTTAGACCAAGCCCATGGACTAACCCCTTTGGAAAAATGTCACTTTTTCGACATTTTCAAATTCTTGTTTTTATAGCCTAGAAAGGCGTTTTTTCGTTCTAGAATATCATAAAACACACCTTCCTGACCTATATTGCCTGAAAAAGAAAGGTTGAAAAATGGCCAATTTTGATCCAAAACCATGGAAAATTTTAATTTTTGACTTTTTGAACTTGTAGTTTTTAAAGCGTAGAAAGGTGTTTTTTCGTTTTAGAATGTCATAAAACAGATTTACCTGGCCTATATTGTCTTAAGAAAAAGGTGGAAAATTGGCCAATTTTGGACCAAAACCATGGACTAACCCGTTTGGAAAAATGTCAATTTTTCGACTTTTTGAACTTCTTGTTTTTATAGCCTAGAAAAGCGTTTTTTTGTTCGAGAATATCATAAAAACGCATTTTCTTGGCTTATACAGCCTGAAGAAAAAAAAGGTGGAAAAATGATAAATTTTGGACCAAAACCATGGACTATCCCCTTTGGGAAAATGTCAATTTATCGACTTTTTGAACTTTTTTGTTTTCATAGTCTAGAAAGGAGTTTTTTCGTTCTAGAATATCATAAAACACATTTTCCTGGCCTGCATTGCCTATAAAATAAAAAGTTGGAAAAAATGCCAATTTTGGACCAAAACCATGGACTAACCCCTTTGGAAAAATGTCAATTTTTCGACTTTTTGAACTTTCTGTTTTCATAGTCTAGAAAGGAATTTTTTCGTTCTAGAATATCATAAAACACATTTTCCTGGCCTATATTGCCTAAAAAAGGTGGAAAAATGGCCAATTTTGGACCAAAATCATGAACTAACCCTTTCGGAAAAGTGTCAAATTTTCCGACTTTTGGAACTTCTTGTTTTTATAGCCTAGAAAAGCGTTTTTTTGTTGGAGAATATCATAAAACACTTTTTTCTGGCCTATATTGCGTAAAAAAAAAAGGTGGAAAAATGGCTAAAGTTAGACCATAACCATGGACTAACCCCTTTGGGAAATGTCAAATTTCCGACTTTTTCAAATTCTTGTTTTTATAGCCCAGAAAGGCTTTTTTTCGTTCTAGAATATCATAAAACACATTTTCGTGGCCTATATTGCCTAAAAAAAAGGAGGAAAAATGGCCAGTTTTGGACCAAAACCATGTAGTAACGCCTTTGAAAAAATGGCAGTTGTTCGACCTTTTGAAGTGGTTGTTTTTATAGTCTAGAATGGAGTTTTTTTTCGATCTAGAATATCATAAAACACATTCTCCTGACCTATATTGCCTTACAAAAAGGTGGAAAAATGGCCAGCAATTTCGGACCAAAACCATGGACTAACCCCTTTGGAAAAATGTCAATTTTTGACTTTTTAAAATTCTTGTTTTTATAGCCTACAAGGGCAGTTTTTCGTTCTAGAATATCATAAAACACATTTTCCTGGCCTATATTGCCTAATAAAAATAGAGTGGAAAAATGCCCAATTTTGAGCAAACCCACGGACTGAATGTCAATTTTTGCCTTTTTAGAATTCCTGTTTCTATAGCCTAGAAAGGCGTTTTTTCGTTCTAGAATATCATAAAACACACTTTCCTGACCTATATTGCCTGAAAAAGAAAGGTTGAAAAATGGCCAATTTTGGACCAAAACCATGGACTAACCCGTTTGGAAAAATGTCAATTTTTCGACTTTTTGAACTTCATATTTTAAAAGCCTAGAAAGGCGTATATCATGAAACACATTTTCCTGGCATATATTGCCTAGGACAGAACGGTGGAAAAATGCCCAATTTTGCACCAAAACCATGGACTAACCCCTTAGAGAAATGTCAATTTTTCGACTTTTTGAACTTCTTATTTTTATAGCCTACAAAAAAGCTTTTTCCGTTCTACAATATCATAAAACAGATTTCCCTTGTCTATATTGCCTAAAAAAAGAAAGATGGAAAAATGGCCAACTTTGGGCCAAAACAAAACTTTTAGAAGATGTCAATTTTTCGACTTTTTCAAATTCTTGTTTTTATAGCCTAGAAAGGCGTTTTTTCGCTCTAGAATATCATAAAACACATTTTCGGGGCCTATATTGCCAAAAAAGAAAAGGTGGAAAAATGGCGCTATTTTGGAGCAAACCCATGGACTAACCCCTTTGGAAAAATGGCAGTTTTTGACTTTTTAGAATTCCTGTTTCTACAGCCTAGAAAGGCGATTTTTCGTTCTAGAATATCATAAAACACTTTTGCCTTGCCTATATTGCCTAATAAAAGAAAAAGTTGAAAATTGGCTATTTTGGACCAAAACCATGCACTAACCCCTTTGGAAAAATGTGAATTTTTCCACTTTTTGTACTTCTTGTTTTTATAGTCTAGAAAGGAGTTTTTTCGTTCTAGAATATTTTAAAACACATTTTCCTGGCCTATATTGCCTAAAAAAAGCAAAGTGGAAAAATAGGCAATTTTGGACTAAACCATGGACTAACCCATTTGGAAAAATGTCAATTTTTCGACTTTTTGAACTTCTTGCTTTTATATAGCCTGAAATTCATCCGATTGCTTCGAGTCGTTTTCTCCTCTCAACAACGTCTGAATCGACCGGCCGTTAATGCCGTCCAGTGACGTCACTCACTACCCGAAAACCGGGTAGTGATTGTGATTGGCTGATTGTCTAAACATTCGCATAATTATGTATAATTATGAAAAATTTAATGGGATTGTCGCTTGATATTCAGCGGATCGCATCCCTGGCATTCTTTCGTGTAGTTCAAACATTTCGATAAGCTTAATCTTTATCTTAAACAACAAAATTGCCCTTGTCTTCGAAACTGAAATGCTAAATTGAACTGCGAATGAAGAATCATTGCGGAAAGTTGGTAGGTTTTTCATTCAATGAAAGTTGGAGCCGCTTTGTGGTTTCGGCGGCCGGTGATTTTGTTTACGCGAAGTTTTCTCAATATTATAATTCGACCAATTCCTATTTTTACCGTCAAGTGTAATGATTCTGTTAGCTTTTCTTTCTTGTTTCCTTGTTTTTTTTTTTCGTTTAGGACCAAATAGCTTCTTTTCAATTAAAGTAAATCATTGTGTTTTTGAAATAAGTGTTCCGTGTGTGTGTTTATTTCATTGCGTGATTGCGACCGAGTTTGATTAAAGAATTCAGTACAACCGGTTCAGAGTTGCATGCAGTTGATAGTTTGAATGTCAAACATGAATTACGATCGAAAAACAAAAAAAGTAATTCTGTATCATGCTGACATTTCCAGACGATATTTCTCGGTTTTCCACTTGAAAACCGTGGTTTACTTTTTGCATGAATTAAAGTAAAGGTCAACGAGTAGTGACGTCACTGGACGGGATTAACGGCCGATCGATTCAGAAAACACGTTTCCTGGCCTATATTGCGTAAAAAAAGGGGTGGAAAAATGGCTAAAGTTAGACCAAAACCATGGACTAACCCATTTGGAAAAATGGCAGTTTTTGACTTTTTAGAATTCCTGTTTCTATAGCCTAGAAAGGCGATTTTTCGTTCTAGAATATCATAAAATACTTTCACGATGGTCGGTTGCTAGGGCTTTTGCTCCCGTTTGGTTCTTCAATTCAGGTTTTGGCTTACAGAGGAGTAGTTTCTATTCCATATGAAGCAAGACATTTGAACATCTTAAGTCGAGAAAATTTTTCTTTAAATTTTTACAATTGTAAAGGTATTATTGACTTTTCTTAAAAGTATGACGTCATAAGTGACACCTATTTTTAGTAACAATGTTAAAAATTTGAAAAACAGTGTTGAAAACGTTACAGACATTTTTGTTACTGAAAAACAATATTTACAGTGAAAACCCCATCTCAATCGGATAAAATGACGCGAAGTTACGGGTAATTAAAAAATTCAAATTTCCCGCCACATGACCATATATGGTCAAACTTAAGGGGTATTTAAACGAGAAAACAATAAATGCATTTGCACCGGAGAAAAGACAAAGCTGCATAAAATCAAAATTGTAGGTTTTTGAATTCGGCATATGTGGTGCTATGACGCGTTTTACGTGACAAACACGTCATTATGACGTCAAAATGACGTAATTTGTGACGAAATACACGTCATAGACCACACATCCTAAAACTCAAAAAACTACAAGTTTGTTTTTATGCAAATTTGTCGTTTTTTCGTTGCGTCTACATTCATTGTTATCGTGTTTAAATACCCCTAAAGTTTGACCATATATGGTCATTTGGCGGGAAATTTGAATTTCTTTAATTAAATGTAACTTCGCGCCTTTTTATCCGATTGAGATGGGGTCTTCAACAGAAATCATAGAATTCTATACAGAAAACTAATGTAAAATTTTTACCATTTCTTTCCTGAATTTTCTTTCTGATGCCAAATTTGGACATCATTTATGACGTCACAATTTTGCCTGGCCTATATTGCCTAATAAAAGAAAAAATGGAAAAATGGCCAATTTTGGACCAAACCCATGAACTAACCCGTTTGGAAAAATGTCAATTTTTCGACTTTTTGAACTTCTTGTTTTTATAGCCTAGAAAAGCGTTTTTTTGTTCGAGAATATCAGAAAACACGTTTTCCTGGCCTCAGGGGGGGCAAGCAACGGCCTCTGATCTTGCCGCTTTTCGGCTTTCCATGATCGCCCCAGTTAAGAAATCTGTCAATCATCCAAGACGTGTAGCGAGCATGCGCGTAACTGGTTGTGAATAACAACAAGTTCGTCTTCGCAGCGATTCCAAAGTCTGAAGTGAATTCGCTTTTGGTCCTGTTGGTCTTTGTTTTCTTTGCTGTAACTAATTTTTTTTCCACGGGAATGTGGAGCTTACGTTTTCCTTTCTAGCTCTTTCTTCTGGTCTTGCGTTTGTCATTACATGCGGTTTACTACGCTAAGAACGAAACCAGTGAACATGTCGAACATGTTTCTCGATGTCCGACCTTTTGCCTATGTGTTTCTGTTTAGAAGACCCACAAGAGTGAAAGAAGGGCCAACCCTCCAAGAAGTATGTAGAAGAGTTTATATTTGAAAGTGAAAGGCTTAAAAGTAATTCTTCGCGATATTAAAAAAAAGTGTGGTGTTTGTGGTCAAGTAGAAGAGTTGTCAGAGTTGTTTACGGTTTTACTACACCTTTAAGACAAGAAGAAATGATGATTGAGATTCTTAATTTCACATCCTTGGTTGTGAACTTATCCTGGCAGAGTTGCGTTGGATGATTGAGTGGCATGGTCAAATCTCGTAGTTCATGTATTTGTTTTATGTACTAGAAGGTAAATAAATTTTGCCAACAGATCAGTCTCTCTTGATTTTGCACATGTTCATGTGTTTAAGTTTCGTTCTTCGTGTGATTTAATTTAAACTTTACCATAGTTTCCATCAAATGAATCTTAGGCAAATGAAAAGGTAATTATTTTTTGTGTTTGGAATTCTCTTTTCATGACAGCAGTTATTACACTGCCTTCAGTTTGGAGCCCCCATTCAAGTGTCTTTTGTTGCAAACAAAGAGGGAAAAAGCCTGGGGTATAAATTCCAAAAACTACACTACCCCTTGGAAGAAGATTAGGATCAGGAAAATGGTGACTTTTCTATTTTTGCCTTTCCTTTGGCCACTGTGATCAGTTTTGCCATACAGTTGCATGTAATTTTTTACAACTTTGGAAATCAACCTGACAGGTTAGTTTGTGTCTATATATTAATGTAGTTAATGAAGTCAAACCCTCTCAATTTAAAACTTGCCTTGTATTTGGATATGAAAACACCATAGGATGTCTTGGGGAAAAAAATGTAAAATCATATTATTAAAATAACATATTTATTTGTAGTCAACAATAACAGTTAGAAACTTGTGTTGAGACAGGCAAGAACATTTTTCAGAGACCATAAACATTTTCTGACTTTGCTGTGACAACAAGTGGTAAAAGGGTATGAAAATGTGAGATCACTTCCCTGGGTTTGCACTGAAAGAGAGTATGGGTAAAGTAGGACACATTGTTTATTTCCCTACCCTTTTTAGGCCTAGAGACCTTATTCTGATTCATTGCATTTAGCATACAGAATTAAGTTAGCTTTTAAACTTAGAAACATGGAAAAACTTGGGGAAAAATGGTGGTTTTAAAAATGTAACTATAGACTGCTCTTCATCAACCTTCACTGCCCAAAGAGACACCCTGTTCAAAACTCTAATGGGTGAAATGGTCACCACCCTAAATAAGCAGCACATAGCCTTCTAGGCCAAATAAGCCAAGATGGGCTCAAGGGACAACAAATTCTTTTGATGGTTGATAAAAATCAATTTTACCTTGTTTGTTTTTGTTGTAAATCAAATTCATAACTTACAAAAACAATTGGAGTTGTACATTTTTCAAGCTCCTTCTGGTTCTCTTTATAAACTTTGCAAAACATTTAATTTTCTTTTTTCTGTTTCTTGTACTTCAGTCCTTTGAGGGATTTTCTCAATGCATACCCCTCTCTGATGTACTCACTCTTATTAGCAACTGGATAAGCCTCTTGTCCCCACACTAACCATTATAATCATTTCAAGAAAAATTGAGAACTATAGGATAATTTTTGTACAAACAATTTCAAGGAAATACTTGAAACCGAAATCACTTATCTAGTACAAAACTACTAAATACAGTATTGCTGTTGAAAATTTATTGATTATCACTCCAATGATATTCCAGTGAAGGTTTTGAAGGTTCAGTAAAACGCTCCCTGACCTTAAAAATAGCTTCTACTGACAGACCCAGTATATGTGAAGCACAGTGACTGGAAAATTTACCCAGGCTTTTACTAAAATGGCCCTGTATTCTGTATTTTCGCTACAAATATTTGTTGTGGCTCCCGGTTTACAAACAAACTTACGAACAGCGTTCAAGTAGAAAATTGGTTTAATAAACATTCCCATAAGACTGTTGCAAGACTCATACTTATATAGTGAGCTCGTAGCATATGTTTAGGATAAGGAAGAGAGTTCTTAATAGCACTGTAGGTGGAAAAATATAAGAGATGGAGACTAGGCTGGTTGCTCGAAAATTCACGAAGCTGAAAAAATAACTGAACTTGCCGAGATGCCGAATCACGATAAGTGAAGTCACTCATGAACTGTTCATACATCACGCCTCCTGATGTCCAAAAATTCCATTAAAAATATTATTGAAAACCTATTCCGCCCTATTTGTTTTGAAGGAAAATGGTACTCAGTCTCACTCGGCCAAATTTCTTAACTGGGGCGATCATGTAAACTCGGTTCCAGACCTCGCTGCTTGCCCCCCCCCCCCCCCCCCCCCCCCCGCTGCCTGGCCTATATTGCGTAAAAAAAAAGGTGGAAAATGGCTAAAGTTAGACCAAAACCATGGACTAACCCCTTTGGAAAATGTCAATTTTTCGACTGTTTCAAATTCTTGTTTTTATAGCCTAGAAAGGCGTTTTTTCGCTCTAGAATATCATAAAACACATTTTTGTGGCCTATATTTCCAAGAAAGAAAAGGAGGGAAAATGGCGCTATTTGGACCAAAACCATGGACTAACCCGTTGGAAAAATGTCAATTTTTCGACTTTTTGAACTTCTTGTCTTTATAGTCTAGAAAGAAGTTTATTCGTTGTAGAATATCATAAAATACTTTTGCCTGGCCTATATTGCCTAAGAAAAGAAAAGATGGAAAAATGGCCAATTTTGGACCAAACCCAAGGACTAACCCCTTTGGAAAAATGGCAGTTTTTGACTTTTTAGAATTCCTGTTTCTACAGCCTAGAAAGGCGTTTTTTCGTTCTAGAATATCATAGAATACTTTTGCCTGGCTTATATTGCCAAATAAAAGAAAAAATGGAAAAATGGCAAATTTTGGACCAATACCATGGACTAACCCCTTTGGAAAAATCTCAATTTTTTTACTTTTTTAACTTCTTGCTTTTATAGACTAGAAAGGTGTTTTTCCCTTCTAGAATATCAGAAAACACATTTTCCTGGCCTATATTGCGTAAAAAAAGGGAGGAAAAATGGCTAAAGTTAGACCAAAACCATGGACTAACCCCTTTGGAAAATGTCAATTTTTGACTTTTTCAAATTTTTGTTTTTATAGCCTACAAAGGCGTTTTTTCGTTCTAGAAAATCATAAAACACTTTTGCCTGGCCTAAATTGCCAAAAGAGAAAAGGTGGAAAAATGGCACTATTTTGGACCAAACCCATGGACTAACCCCTTCGGAAAAATGGCAGTTTTTGACTTTTTAGAATTCCTGTTTCTATAGCCTAGAAAGGCGATTTTTCGTTCTAGAATATCATAAAATACTTTCACGATGGTCGGTTGCTAGGGCTTTTGCTCCCGTTTGGTTCTTCAATTCAGTTTTTGGCTTACAGAGGAGTAGTTTCTATTCCATATGAAGCAAGACATTTGAACATCTTAAGTCGAGAAAATTTTTCTTTAAATTTTTACAATTGTAAAGGTATTATTGACTTTTCTTAAAAGTATGACGTCGTAAGTGACACCTATTTTTAGTAACAATGTTTAAAATTTGAAAAACAGTGTTGAAAACGTTACAGACATTTTTGTTACTGAAAAACAATATTTACAGTGAAAACCCCATCTCAATCGGATAAAATGACGCGAAGTTACGGGTAATTAAAAAATTCAAATTTCCCGCCACATGACCATATATGGTCAAACTTAAGGGGTATTTAAACGAGAAAACAATAAATGCATTTGCACCGGAGAAAAGACAAAGCTGCATAAAATCAAAATTGTAGGTTTTTGAATTCGGCATATGTGGTGCTATGACGCGTTTTACGTGACAAACACGTCATTATGACGTCAAAATGACGTAATTTGTGACGAAATACACGTCATAGACCACACATCCTAAACTCAAAAAACTACAAGTTTGTTTTTATGCAAATTTGTCGTTTTTTCGTTGCGTCTACATTCATTGTTATCGTGTTTAAATACCCCTAAAGTTTGACCATATATGGTCATTTGGCGGAAAATTTGAATTTCTTTAATTAAATGTAACCGCGCCTTTTTATCCGATTGAGATGGGGTCTTCACCAGAAATCATAGAATTCTATACAGAAAACTAATGTAAAATTTTTACCATTTCTTTCCTGAATTTTCTTTCTGATGCCAAATTTAAACATCATTTA
Organism: Porites divaricata; assembly: GCA_038088405.1. Lineage (NCBI taxonomy): Eukaryota > Metazoa > Cnidaria > Anthozoa > Scleractinia > Poritidae > Porites > Porites divaricata. The sequence continues at coordinate 3,287,888 of JBBMOI010000015.1, read as the reverse complement.
TGACGTCACAATAGAAGTCACATGGGATGAAATAAACACCAATAAATAGGTAATTTACCAACCTACTTCCCTACCAAGTTTCGTTACATTCGATGAATTCTACTTCTGTCCATGGCCTAAAACTCTCAGTTTTGAGAGGTGTGGGAGCAAAAGTCCTAGCAACCGACCACCGTGTTTTGCCTGGCTTATATTACTAATAAAAGAAAAAATGGAAAAATGGCCAATTTTGGACCAAACCCATGGACTAACCCCTTTGGAAAAATGTCAATTTTTGACTTTTTAGAATTCCTGTTTATATAGCCTATAAAGGCATTTTTTCGTTCTAGAATAGAATATCATAAAACACTTTTGCCTAATAGAAAAAAGGTGGAAAATTGTCCAATTTTGGACCAAAACCATGAACTAACCCCTTTGGAAAATTGTGAATTTTTCCACTTTTTGTACTTCTTGTTTTTATAGCCTGGAAAGGAGTTTTTTCGTTGTAGAATATCATAAAATACTTTTGCCTGGCCTATATTGCCTAATAAAAGAAAAAATGGAAAAATGGCCAATTTTGGACCAAACCCATGGACTAACCCCTTTGGAAAAATGTCAATTTTTCGACTTTTTGAACTTCTTGTCTTTATAGTCTAAAAAGAAGTTTTTTCGTTGTAGAATATCATAAAATACTTTTGCCTGGCCTATATTGCCTAATAAAAGAAAAAAGGGAAAAATGGCCAATTCTGGACCAAACCCATGGACTAACCCCTTTGGACAAATGTCAATTTTTCGACGTTATCAAATTCTTCTTTTTATAGCCTAGAAAGGCGGTTTTTCGTTCTAGAATATCATAAAACACTTTTGCCTGGCCTATATTGCCTAATAAAAGAAAAGGTGGAAAAATGGCCAATTTTGGACACAAACCATGCACTACCCCCTTTCGAAAAATGTGAATTTTTACACTTTTTGTACTTCTTGTTTTTATAGTCTAGAAAGGAGTTTTTTTGTTCTAGAATATTATAAAACACATTTTCCTGGCCTATATTGCCTAAAAAAAGCAAAGTGGAAAAATAGCCAATTTTGGACAAAACCCATGGACAAACCCGTTTGGAAAAATGTCAATTTTTGACTTTTTAGAATTCCTGTTTATATAGCCGATAAAGGCGTTTGTTCGTTCTAGAATAGAATATCATAAAACACTTTTGCCTAATAGAAGAAAAGGTGGAAAATTGGCCAATTTTGGACCAAAACCATGGACTAACCCCTTTCGAAAATTGTGAATTTTTCCACTTTTTGTACTTCTTGTTTTTATAGCCTGGAAAGGAGTTTTTTCGTTGTAGAATATCATAAAATACTTTTGCCTGGCCTATATTGCCTAATAAACGAAAAAATGGAAAAATGGCCAATTTTGGACCAAACCCATGGACTAACCCCTTTGGAAAAATGTCAATTTTTCGACTTTTTGAACTTCTTGTCTTTATAGTCTAAAAAGAAGTTTTTTCGTTGTAGAATATCATAAAATACTTTTGCCTGGCCTATATTGCCTAATAAAAGAAAAAATGGAAAAATGGCCAATTCTGGACCAAACCCATGGACTAACCCCTTTGGAAAAATGTCAATTTTTCGACGTTATCAAATTCTTCTTTTTATAGCCTAGAAAGGCGGTTTTTCGTTCTAGAATATCATAAAACACTTTTGCCTGGCCTATATTGCCTAATAAAAGAAAAGGTGGAAAAATGGCCAATTTTGGACCAAAACCATGCACTACTCCCTTTCAAAAAATGTGAATGTTTACACTTTTTGTACTTCTTGTTTTTATAGTCTAGAAAGGAGTTTTTTTGTTCTAGAATATTATAAAACACATTTTCCTGGCCTATATTGCCTAAAAAAAGCAAAGTGGAAAAATAGCCAATTTTGGACAAAACCCATGGACAAACCCGTTTGGAAAAATGTCAATTTTTGACTTTTTAGAATTCCTGTTTATATAGCCGATAAAGGCGTTTTTTCGTTCTAGAATAGAATATCATAAAACACTTTTGCCTAATAGAAGAAAAGGTGGAAAATTGGCCAATTTTGGACTAAAACCATGGACTAACCCCTTTGGAAAATTGTGAATTTTTCCACTTTTTGTACTTCTTGTTTTTATAGCCTGGAAAGGAGTTTTTTCGTTGTAGAATATCATAAAATACTTTTGCCTGGCCTATATTGCCTAATAAAAGAAAAAATGGAAAAATGGCCAATTTTGGACCAAACCCATGGACTAACCCCTTTGGAAAAATGTCAATTTTTCGACTTTTTGAACTTCTTGTCTTTATAGTCTAAAAAGAAGTTTTTTCGTTGTAGAATATCATAAAATACTTTTGCCTGGCCTATATTGCCTAAAAAAAGCAAAGTGGAAAAATAGCCAATTTTGGACAAAACCCATGGACAAACCCGTTTGGAAAAATGTCAATTTTTCGACTTTTTGAACTTCTTGTTTTTATATAGCCTGAAATTCATCCGATTGCTTCGAGTCGTTTTCTCCTCTCAACAACGTCTGAATCGACCGGCCGTTAATGCCGTCCAGTGACGTCACTCACTACCCGAAAACCGGGTAGTGATTTTGATTGGCTGATTGTCTAAACATTCGCATAATTATGTATAATTATGAAAAATTTAATGGGATTGTCGCTTGATATTCAGCGGATCGCATCCCTGGCATTCTTTCGTGTAGTTCAAACATTTCGATAAGCTTAATCTTTATCTTAAACAACAAAATTGCCCTTGTCTTCGAAACTGAAATGCTAAATTGAACTGCGAATGAAGAATCATTGCGGAAAGTTGGTAGGTTTTTCATTCAATGAAAGTTGGAGCCGCTTTGTGGTTTCGGCGGCCGGTGATTTTGTTTACGCGAAGTTTTCTCAATATTATAATTCGACCAATTCCTATTTTTACCGTCAAGTGTAATGATTCTGTTAGCTTTTCTTTCTTGTTTCCTTGTTTTTTTTTTTCGTTTAGGACCAAATAGCTTCTTTTCAATTAAAGTAAATCATTGTGTTTTTGAAATAAGTGTTCCGTGTGTGTGTTTATTTCATTGCGTGATTGCGACCGAGTTTGATTAAAGAATTCAGTACAACCGGTTCAGAGTTGCATGCAGTTGATAGTTTGAATGTCAAACATGAATTACGATCGAAAAAAAAAAAGCAATTCTGTATCATGCTGACATTTCCAGACGATATTTCTCGGTTTTCCACTTGAAAACCGTGGTTTACTTTTTGCACGAATTAAAATAAAGGTCAACGATTAGTGACGTCACTGGAGGACATTAACGGCCGATCGATTCAGACGTTACTGAGGGAGTAATAACGACTCGAAGTAATCGGATGAAATTCAGGCTAGTTTTTATAGCCTAGGAAAGCGTTTTTTTTGTTCGAGAATATCAGAAAACACGTTTTCGTGGCCTACACTGTATATTGCCAAAAAAGAAAAGGTGGAAAAATGGCGCTATTTTGGACCAAAACTATGGACTAACCCGTTTGAAAAAATGTCAATTTTTCGACTTTTTGAACTTCTTGTCTTATAGTCTAGAAAGAAGTTTTTTCGTTGGAGAATATCATAAAACACATTTTCCTGGTCTATATTGCCTAAAAAAAAGGTGGAAAAATGGCCAATTTTGGACCAATACCATGGAGTAACAACTTTGGAAAAATCTCAATTTTTTTACTTTTTTAACTTCTTGCTTTTATAGACTAGAAAGGTGTTTTTCGTTCTAGAATATCATAATACAAAGGTTGGAAAAATGGCCACTTTTGGACCAAAATCATGAACTAACCCTTTTGGAAAAGTGTCAATTTTACGACTTTTGGAACTTCCTGTTTTTAATGCGTAGAAAGGCGTTTTTCGTTCTAGAATATCATAAAACACATTTTCCTGGCCTATATTGCCTTAAGAAAAAGGTGGAAAATTGGCCAATTTTGGACCAAAACCATGGACTAACCCGTTTGGAAAAATGTCCAATTTTCGACTTTTTGAACGTCTTGTTTTTTATAGCCTAGAAAAGCGTTTTTTTGTTTGAGAATATCATAAAAGACTTTCTCGTGGCCTATATTGCCTAAAAAAAGGAGGGAAAATGGCCAATTTTGGACCAAACCCATGGACTAACCCCTTTGGAAAAATGTCAATTTTTGACTTTTTAAAATTCTTGTTTTTATAGCCTACAAAGGCGTTTTTTCGTTCTAGAAAATCATAAAACACTTTTGCCTGGCCTAAATTGCCAAAAAAGAAAAGGTGGAAAAATGGCACTATTTTGGACCAAACCCATGGACTAACCCCTTTGGAAAAATGGCAGTTTTTGACTTTTTAGAATTCCTGTTTCTATAGCCTAGAAAGGCGATTTTTCGTTCTAGAATATCATAAAATACTTTAATTTTGCCTGGCTTATATTACCTAATAAAAGAAAAAATGGAAAAATGGCCAATTTTGGACCAAACCCATGGACTAACCCCTTTGGAAAAATGTCAATTTTTGACTTTTTAGAATTCCTGTTTATATAGCCTACAAAGGCGTTTTTTCGTTCTAGAATAGAATATCATAAAACACTTTTGCCTAATAGAAGAAAAGGTGGAAAATTGGCCAATTTTGGACCAAAACCATGCACTAACCCCTTTGGAAAATTGTGAATTTTTCCACTTTTTGTACTTCTTGTTTTTATAGCCTAGAAAGGAGTTTTTTCGTTCTAGAATATTTTAAAACACATTTTCCTGGCCTATATTGCCTAAAAAGAGCTAAGTGGAAAATTGGTCGATCTTGGACCAAAACCATGGACTCGACTTTTTGAACTTCTTGTTTTTATAGCCTAGAAAAGCGTTTTTTTTGTTCGAGAATATCAGAAAAAACATTTTCCTGGCCTATATTGCGTAAAAAAAAAGGGGAAAAATGGCTAAAGTTAGACCAAAACCACGGACTAACCCTTTTGGAAAATGTCAATTTTTTGACTTTTTGAACTTCTTGTTTTTATAGCCTAGAAAAGCGTTTTTTTTTTTTGTTCGAGAATATCATAAAACACATTTTCCTGAACTATATTGCGTAAAAAAAAGGGTGGAAAAATGGCTAAAGTTAGACCAAAACCATGGACTAACCCCTTTCGAAAAATGTCAATTTTTCGTCTTTTTGAACTTCTTGTCTTTATAGTCTAGAAAGAAGTTTTTTCGTTGTAGATTATCATAAAACACATTTTCCTGGTCTATATTGCCGAAAAAAAAAATGGTGAAAAAATCGTGAAAAAATGGCCAATTTTTGACCGAAACCATGGACTAACCCCCTTTGAAAGAATGCCAATTTTTTTCCTTTTTGAACTTCTTGTTTTTATGGCCTAGAAAAGCGTTTTTTCGTTCTAGAATATCATGAAACACATTTTCATGGCCTATATTGCCTAAAAAAAAGGTAGAAAAATGGCCAATTTTGGACCAATACCATGGAGTAACAACTTTGGAAAAATCTCAATTGTTTTTACTTTTTTAACTTCTTGCTTTTATAGACTAGAAAGGTGTTTTTCCCTTCTAGAATATCATAAAACATATTTTCCTTTCCCATATTGCCTAAAAACAAAAAAGGTGGGAAAATGGCCAATTTTGGACAAAAACCAACTACTAATCCCTCTGAAAATATGTCAATTTTTCGACTTTTTGAACTTCTTGTTTTTATAGCCTAGAAAGGAGTTTTTTCGTTTTAGAATATCAGAAACCACATTTTCCTGGTCTTTATTGCCTAAAGAAAAAAGGTAGAAAAATGGCCAATTTTGGACCAAAACCTTCCACTAACCCGTTTGGAAAAATGTAAATTTTTTTTTTCGAACTTCTTGTTTTATAGCCTATAAACACCTTCTTTTGTTCTAGAATATCATAAAAACACATTTTCTTGGCTTATACAGCCTGAGGAAAAAAAAGGTGGAAAATGGTAAATTTTGGACCAAAACCATGGACTAGCCCCTTTGGGAAAATGTCAATTTTTCGACTTTTTGAACTTCTTGTTTTTGTAGCCTAGAAAGGCGTTTTTTCGTTCTAGAATATCATAAAACACGTTTCCCTTGCCTGCATTGCCTATAAAACAAAAAGTTGGAAAAATTGCCAATTTTGGACCAAAACCATGGACTAATTTAACCCCTTTTGGCAAAAAAGACACTTTTTTGACTTTTCGAAGTTCTTGTTTTTACGGCCTAGAAAGTTGTTTTTTCGTTCTAGAATATCGTAAACATATTTTCCTGGCTTTTGTCGCCTAAAAAAGAAAAGTTGGAAAAATGACCAATTTTGGACGAAAACCGTGGACTTACCTCTTTGGCAAAATCTCAATTTTTTGACTTTTTGAACTTGTTTTTATATCCTAGAAAGTAGTTTTTACGTTCTAGAATATCATTCAACACATTTTTCTGGCCGATATTGCCAAAAAAAAAAGTTGGAAAGCTGGCCTAGTCATAGGTGTTTTCTTACAAAGGAAACACTTATCGCTAGTGATATGTGTTTCCCCACTTATGAAACAGATACACCTAGTAATATGTGTTTACCCAGCAGGGAAACACATATCCCTAGTGATATGTGTTCCCCAGCAGGGAAGCGCATTTCCCTAGAGATATGAGTTTCCCCACCAAGGAAACACTCATCCCTAGTGATATGTGTTCCCCCACCAAGGAGACACTTATCCCTTGTGATATATATTCCCTCAGGCAAGAAACACATATGCCTACTGTTATGTGTTCCCCCACCGAGGAAACTCATTCTCCTGGTCTAGATTGCGAAAAAGCAAAAGAAGGAAAAATGGCCATTTTTGGAGCAAAACCATGGACTAACAACTTAGTTTGGAAAAATGTCAATTTTTCGACTTTTTGAACTTTTTTTTTTTATAGCCTAAAAAGTTTCTTTTTGTTCTAGAATATCATAAAACTCAAGTTCCTGGTCTTTATTGCCTAAAAAAAGAAGTTGGAAAAATGGCCAATTTTGGACCCAAACTTGCATGGACTAACTATTTTGGAAAAATGTCAATTTTTCGACTTTTAGAACTTTTTGTTTTTATAGCCTAGAAAGTTGTTTTTACGTTCTATAATATCATTAAACACATTTTCCTAGCGGATATTGGAAAAAAAACAAGTTGGAAAGCCGGCCTAGTCATAGGTGTTTTCTTACCAGGGAAACACTTATCCCTAGTGATATGTGTTCCCCCAGCAGGAAAACACATATCCCTAGTGATATATGTTCCCCCACCAAAGAAACATTTAACTTTTGTGATGTATGTTCCGTTCAGGTAAGAAGCACATATGCCTAGTGTCATGTGTTCCCTCACTGAAGAAAAACATTCTCTTGGTCTAGATTGCGAAAAAACAAGGGAAGAAAAAATAGCCATTTTTGGACCAAAACCATGGACTAACCCCTTTTGAAAAATGTCAATTTTTCGACGTTTTGAACTTTTTGTTTTTATAGCCTAGAAAGTTCTTTTTACCTTCTAGAATACCATAAAACACATTTTCCTGGCCAATATTACCAAAAATATAAAGTTGGAAAACTGGCCAAGTAATAGGTGTTTTCTTACAAGGGAAACACTTATCCCTAGTGATCTGTGTTCCCCCACCTACGAAAAACATATCCGTAGTGATATGTGTTCCCCTACCCGGGGAAACACTTATCCCTAGTGATGTATGTTTCCCTACGTAAGAAACACATATGCGCTAGTGTCATGTGTTCCACCACCGAGGAAACACATTCTCCTGGTCTAGATTGCCAAAAAAAAGGCCATTTTTGGACCAAAACCATGGACTAACTAACCCTTTGGAAAAATGTCAATTTTCGACTGTTTCAACTTCTTGCTTTTATACCCAACAAAGTTGTTTTTTTCGTTCTAGAATATCATAAAACACATTTTCCTGGCCTATATTGCCTAAAAAAAAAGTTGGAAAAATGGCCAATTTTGGACCAAAACTATATGGACTAACCCCTTTGGAAAAATGTCAATTTTTCGACTTTTTGAACTTCTTGCTTTTATAGCCTAGAGAGGCGTTATTTTGTTCTAGAATATCATGAAACACATTTTCCTGGCCTATATTTCCAAAAAAAAAAAGATGGAAAACTGACGTAGAGATAAGTGTTTTCTTACAAGAGAAACACGTATCCCTAGTGATAGGTGTTACCCCAGCAGGGAAACACATATCCCTAGTGATGTATGTTCCCCCACCGGGGAAACACATATCCCTAGTGATATGTGTTCCCAGACCAAGGAAGCAGATACCCCTAGTGGTATGTGTTCCCCCACGTAGAAAACACATATGCCTAGTGATATGTGTTCCCCCAGCGAGGAAACACATTCTCCTCCTCGTCTAGATTGCCAAAAACCCAACGAAGGACAAATGGCCATTTTTGGACCAAACCCATGGACGAACCCGTTTGAAAAAATCTCAAACTTCAACTTTTTGAACTTTTTGTTTTTATAGCCTAGAAAGTTGTGTTTTCGTTCTAGAATATCATAAAACACATTTTCTTGGCCTATATTACATAAAAAAAACATGCAAAAACAAAAACCATGGACTAACCCCTTTGGTTTGTGTGTAAGTGGTTTACACCCCGTCAAATCTCCACAAAAAAAAAAAAAATTCAGTTCCCAAGGAAACTAGGATTCCCGTTGTCCGCGTTGATAAGTTTAGATTGGAGAAATACGGATCGCCTTCTCTTTAAAAAAGAAAGCGGAATAAATAGATTCATGATCATAAGAGTTTCCTTGGCAATCTGAAAACGTGCTACCATCACTTATGGAGGTAGGAAAAACTAAGAAGTTAGCATAAGTTTCCAATTTCAGTGAAAAGTACCCGAATTAGAGTGGTATCCCTACGTTTCTCTGTTCCCTGATTTATTGTGTAATATCGCTTTGAGTGTCACCGGTTTACGCAAAATACGTTTCAACGGCTATACACTACACCGAGTTTCCACAAAAAATCAGTTCCCAAAGAAACCAGGATTTCCGTTGTCCGGGTCCATAATTTTAGCTTGGTGTAATGTGGCCCTTCTTTTAAAAACTGAAAGCGGAAAAAATAGAATCATGATCAATAAAGTTTACCTGGCGATCCAAAAGCTTGCTACCATCATTTAGAGACATAAAGGAAGAAACTAAGAAGTTAGCATAAGTTTCCAATTTCAGTGAAAAGTACCCGAATTACAGTAGTATCCCTATGTTTCTCTGTTCCCTGATTTATTGTGTAATATCGCTTCGAGTGTCACCGGTTTACGCAAAATACGTTTCAACGGCTATACGATACATCGAGTTCCACAAAAAATCAGTTCCCAAAGAAACCAGGCTTTCCGTTGTCCGCGTTGATAATTTTAGATTGGTGTAATGTTTCCCTTCTCTTTAAAACTGAAAGCAGAAAAAATAGAATCATGATCAATAAAGTTTACCTGGCGATCCCAAAGCTTGCTACAATCATTTATAGAGATAGGAAGAAATTAAGAAGTTAGCATAAGTTTCCAATTTCAGTGAAAAGTACCCGAATTAGAGTGGTATCCCTACGTTTCTCTGTCCCCTGATTTATTATGTAATATCGCTTGGAGTGTCACCGGTTTACGCAAAATACGTTTCAACGGCTATACACTACATCGAGTTTCCACAAAAAATTCAGTTTCGAAAGAAACCAGGATTTCCATTGTGCACGTTGATAATTTTAGTTTGGTATCCCTACGTTTCTCTGTTCCTTGATTTATTGTGTATTATCGGTTTGAGAGTCACCGGTTTACGCAAAATACGTTTCAACGCCTATACAGCCCGTCGAATTTCCACAAAATAATCTGTTCCCAAACAAACCAGGATTCCCGTTGTCCAAGTTAAGAATTTTAGATTGCAGTAATGTGAATCTTTATTGAAACTGGAATAATAGGCATCACGATCAGTAAAGTTCACTTAGCAATCCCCAAAGAGTGGAGAGTCTGGTGTTATGGCCACTCTGAATCATTATCAGGTAAGACACTGAAGATGCAAAGGGCAGAAATCTAGAAAGCAATTGCGCTCATCCATTACCTGTTGAGACAAAAAGTCAATAAAGACAGTACGAGTTTGCACATTATTAAGTTTAGCAACTAGGGCAAGGGATGGCGCAGCGATGAGAGCAATCTTCTCCCACCAATGTGGCCCTGGTTCAAATCCCGGTGTCGACGCCATATGTGGGTTGAATTTGTTGTTGGTTCTCTCCCTTGCCACGAAAGTTTTCCTCCGGTACTCCGGTTTTCCCCGCTCCTCAAAAACTAAATTTCCAAATTTCAATTATATTAGGAATCAGGTAGACAAAGAACCACTATGTGGATGTGCTACCTTCAAATCGTTATTTATTTTTTTTATCTATATATTTACTTAGAGGATTTCTCATCATTTTTTGTTCCCAGTATGCGTTTCCAGTTGGAAAAGTTTGTCATTTTTTTTTCCAATGGCCAGTATCAGTGTGCGATTCGAAGGGTATCCCAATAAGAGCGGCATCCCTACGTTTCTCTGTTCCCTGATGTCTTGTGTGTAATAACAGTTTTCAGTGCCAGCGGCTGACGCAAATTACGTTTGAAGAACGGTATACACTCCTTTGTTTCACAAGCAATCACTGTACAATAAGCCCATAATTCCTAAAGTATCTACAGACCACAAAAATAATCCAATACTTTACCACCATTTTGTCATTAAATTTTAATCTCACAGCAGTTTTTAGCCGAGGAACCGAAATCTTCTATTAAGCCGCCAAAATTTAACTCACTTTTTAATTTAGTGACGTCTTCTTGGACGTGGCCGTCGTCGTTGCTTTAGCTCTTTGCTCTGGCTCTTTGCTAAAGACAGTGGTGACCAGCACTGAAAGAAAAGTACAATCATACAATCAGAATGTCAACTGATGCAGGACCAGTTACGACGAAATTGTAAAAGATAAATGGTCATGCTATAGTGATTTAAAATTCATGTATTCATATTATCTTAAAAATAAATTTTAAAAAAGTATATTCTTAATTCCTCTTTAACAGTCATGCACAGTTCAAATGAATCGAGAGGGCGAACACTTACATGTATGAAGATAATAATAATAACTGAATTTGATTAAAGCAGTTAGAACAAAAAGTGTTGATGACAAAACCATAAATTCTCTTTCAATGTTCGATGCTAACTTTTAATTATACAGCCTGTGTTATAACAGTAATATCAAGGGTGGCAAACTACAGCTGAGCCTCTCTATAAGGGGCACCGTGGGGACAGAAGAAAGTAGCCACTGTAGAGAGGTGGGCGTTGTATAGAAGTGCAAAAAAGAGTCAATGTATGCCAAAAAACTGTCCGTCCGAGAGGTGGCCGTTTGTGCTGGTTCGACAGTACTCCTAATTCAGAATACAATCATACTTTCCAGCACTCGCAGCAATCTACATTCATCCAATAACCAATAGGATGCAGAGCCTACTGAAGCAATAAATTAAAACACGTATTTGTAACCGTGTACACAGGAGATTGGTGCTGCTGTTTTAAAAAATGACAACTTAAAGGCAAGGTTGTATTATTATGTGTGTCACGGTCAAGAAGTGGTACAGGCTATGTTGCTCTTTTCAGTAACATCTTATGCGATCGTTCATGGAGGACGTAAACACACGACGACCAATTTCCCTTTCTATTTTTTAGAATTCCACTCTAGGAAATTTGCCAATGGAGCGTTTTTACTCGCGGGGTCAGCAGCTATGCAAATTTGTTGGAACAATTGAAAGAGTTTACGTAAGAAAAGAGTTTAACTCCCACAGGATTGGCTCGGAACACCAATATTGTTTTAATAGGGACTTACGATCCAACAACGACGACGTCCATGAAAACGTCACTGAAAAATAGACTTCGCATCCTTTCAAACTACTTCGCAATTATCCCAAATCGCCCTGTCACTTAAAAGAAGGGAATTTAGGTTGGAGCTGAAGAGAGGAGACCGCGCCCGAGTTCAGACAGTGACTGTAGAATTTATCGCCTTGCCGTCCCAGTTCTCAAGTAAACTTTTAATTTGGTCATTTTAAGTCGTAGTTGTGCAGGGACAGCAAAGAAACGTACAAAAAAGCGTGAGCACGTACAGAGTTGTTGTTTGAACCTATTGCTTTTTTTTGGACGTTCTCGTTGTCGTCGCCATCGTAGTTTTGTAAGTTCCCTAATACACCAACATCGCGGATGTGACGTCACGTGAAAAGGTCTATATATTTTATGGGGCACAATTAAGTTTAAAGGAATGCCAATTCACTAAAGCAACATTTTCCTGTCGTCATGGTTGCATTACTACACTCCATTTTCATTCATTCGCTACCATTTTAACCAATTAATGTGTCAACCATAGTTCAATTCTATCCTCCTTTCGTTTTCGTTCCTTGTGGAAAGATGCATATTATTATCTATGAACCCATTTTTAGGTTTCAGTTCAAGCGATTAAGAAGGTTAGCAACGAATTCAGGAAGGGTAGATTATTGCACAGGTGCCCAATTTTAGAGATTCTGACTAAAATCCTGTAAGCCGAGAGTATACACTAGACTGCAAAACAGTCGTTTTTTTTTTTTTTTCAGAAAATCAGCAAAGAAATCGGTAACGCGTGGCGTATGTGTCTTCGCGCGCGAAGCTCGCGAGCCTCACACGCCCGTAGGGCGTGTGAGGCGAGGGTTAGGGTTAGGGTTAGCGTCTCTCCCCAAACTCGCTCTATGTTTTCAACCTCGTTCCAGACCTTTTCTTTGACTGCTATCGCGTACTTGAATACGCAAAAATACGGACAGTTTTGCAGTCCATAGTTACACGTAAAACTGTACTACCATTTTAGGAATTTTCTTTTCTTTACTGTTAACCTTCCACTCTTGCCAAAATTTCCCCTTTCCGAAAAACGTTATTCCATGCGGAAGAGAGACAATAAGGTGAGTAACAGAACCAGGTATTAGAAAGAAAAGCAAAGGAAATGAAAACAGAGAACGGGTTAAAGGGATCGAAATATAGAGGATGGCTGCTATATACAGGTTTCCTTCAAACTCTACTTACTAGAAGTTAAGGAACAACGCCTTTATGTCAAAATAATCATTGTGTTGACATATTCATAAGTGGATACCGCCTGTTAAATTAGCATAAGGCAAATACTAATGCTAGGAGATGGATACTACATGTAGACTCTTTTGAAAGAATCAGCACTTTCGTTGTTCTTTGTCAAAATTATGCGTCGTTTGCCGAGGTTGATATACATGTATTTTAATTTGTAGTCAGTTAACCATAATACTTGTATTTGAATGAGAAGTCCTCTTCCGGCAGTGATAAAGTAATGCGCTTTTGAAAAATGATATCAGTAGTTGGGATGCTCTTCAAAGAATCTTTAAATATGGGGGGTTTGGGAGTGGGGGATACTGGGTCTTAGGGTTAGGATTAGGTAAAGTTCTTCATCGCTTGAGCACTATTTCAATTTGGCTTATCAACTTATTTTACTCCACAAACTAGATCAAAGTGTTTTTACAATGGCCCATTTGCACCAAGAGGTCATGTGACATAGTTTTTTGAAAATGAAAGCTATATGATTTTGCCTTCAAGAACCCACTAATGGGTCATGTCTTAAAGAAAATAATAGTGACTTAGTTTTTTAAACCCGCACCATTTTCTTAAAATGGGTCACTTTATAGCTGGTCACGTGGCCGAGATGTGATTTTTAAAACTATGAATTACTTCTTTCTGAACAGAAATTTTGCACTTAAACTTCAAGGAAATTGTTGAAAAGATGATGTGGTAACGTTTTCAGCACATCTGGCCCAGGTTGTTCAAACGTTGGATAGGGCTATCCATCGGATAAATCACTATCCAGTGGATAGGTATTAAGGGAACCTAATTGTGCTATCCACTGGATAGAGATTTATCCTGTGGATAGCGCTATCCAGCCTTTGAACAACCGAAGCCTGAGGGTAACTATCAAACGTTTAACGAGATACAAGCAAAAAGTAGTTTTGGCGGCCATGTTGGAGGGCAAGAGTATGCCTTCCAACATGGAGGCCAATACAAATCATACTACATGTACTTTGTTGAAAAATCAAGTGCCATAAAATATCTCCCTTAAATGCGTTTCCTCTCAAATTTCGGGTGTAACATAATTTTTATGCCCTCCGTCAATAATTGGTATCAGCAAGATTCCAACCCATTGTTTAAAGGAAGCATTGGTTACGTGCAGTATTCATAATTTTTCTGTTGTTTCTGGTTGCCCTCATAAAACAGTGCTTCATTTTCAGAATTTTTTTGCAGTTCTCCCTCCCACACCCTACAAAATGTTGAAACGCGCAAAAAATTCTGGATACACGTATACAACATTAGGCTGATTTAGCAACAGGATGGGACGTAAGTTAAGGACGGGAAAGTGGGCGGATAGGACTAAACACGACTTCCGGTGCCCAATTTGCCCCTCTGCCATTGGTTAAGCCAGTTGTTGATTTGAGCGAGTTGTCGTCGACTGACGTTCCCGTTCTGTTGCTTAATCAGCCTATTGTTTGTGAGGTGGGGGGAGGAGTTGGGCATGTGTGAATCGAAAAACTCCCCACAAATGCAAAAGGGTCCCATTAGACTTTTGTCCATGATCATAGGTATTTTGGCCTCACTAAATTCTGGATCCATGCATACAACATGTGAGGTACTTTGACTTCACTAAACATACACACATCTATGAGGTGCGGGTGCATTCGGGTTAGCCAGGCCAAATATAAGCATTTATTGACACCTCAATAAAATACAGGAAACAGACTGAGGTAAATATAAACTAATAGCTTACAAGCACTACAGTCAGACAAATAACCCTAAAAGACCACTTAAGGAAAAAATGGGGACCTTGTACCCCCAACCAATGTTGTGGTGTAACTTCTACCGCTAACAATACTAAACCAAAATAAGCCAAAAACAATATTTCCACAAAAGAAAACAAAGTTGACCAATAAATAAGCAAACAGATAAAACTAACTAAATGTTATGCATATGTTACTGAGGGAGGCTGACCATAGAATGTCACAAACGTCTGAATGGAAACTTTCCAAACTACCTAACCATGAGTCTCCATGCACTAGGCTCACCCCACTTTTCAGTTACATGTTGAAAAAATATTCATTTATGTTGACCTGATCAACACATGTTTCCTGGCCTTCTAGTAGTTTTCTTTTTTTCCATTTTTTTTCTACATGGGCGTAACTAGTTTCATTACCGAATGTGTGTCATTTTAATGTTGTATCAATATTGAATTATCATTTTTATTTTGTAATAAAGGCTCTCATGGTCCCAGTCTTGCCTGTGTCTTGGTTGGTATTAAGCAACGTTTATTGTGATTCGCTAATCATTTGATTATGATCCATGATGGTGGCTATATAATACAGGCAAAAAAATAATGAAATTATGTATTTTGGAAGTCCAAAGGGTTACTGCACCATTAAATACATGAAAAGACCACCATAGCCAGGGAGGCACACCCACACATTTTGGATAGCTGTATGCCACCCACTGTGTCTTTTAAGACCTAGGGTTTATTTAAGGGTGAGACAAATGAAAACTGACACACCCACACATTTTGGATAGCTGTATGCCACCCACTGTGTGTTTTAAGACCTAGGGTTTATTTTAGGGTGAGACAAAATTAATGAAAACTGACTCCCTAAAATACCTGCACTTGAAATCATGGCAACCTTTTCAGGGGAAAAGCAAAAACTAAAAATTTAATGGTAACATATATACAAACCTTGATTAAGTCACTTAAGTTTTACAGATGATTTTTTTCTCGTGTAGCCAGGCATTTATGCACATAAATGTTAACTGATAAAATATAGGAACTCTATTTAAGGGTCACACTGTGAGTGCAATGTGAACATGAACAAAACTGATACCCTGTTTAATGCAAGAGACCTCAAAAACGATACCTTGTCAGACAGTACATTTCTAATAAAGTAAAAACCCCTGTATAAGAACCTAGATTTTTCCAACTTAGCCTAAAGTAATAGACTTTTATAGAAATGATATTTAGTGGGATTTTAGGCTACTTAGGTTCTTAAATAGGTTCTTAATTTGTTAGGGGGACCAGCGATCAGCACAGATAACTTTAACTACAGGGCATATGAGAGAGACACATGGATCTGTGATTCTTAATAATTGCATTGTGTAATCCAGTATTGGCAAAGACATGATATGGTTTTCATTTTAGTTCATTTTTTTAATTTTACTGACTGAAACCTAGACTAAATTTTTTTTCCTGTATTTTCATCTGTGCCTTCATTTTGTAAAATAAGAACCGATTATTTTAGGCTAAATAAGTTCTTATAAAAAGGGGGTTTAAAAAAAAAATTAGCCTAACAGTTAATGGGTTCTTATACGCAGGTTTTTTATCCTACCATATTCTACATGTTGACATTCATTGTTCAGCAGAATCAAGTACAGTTATCACCCAGTTATCATTCTATGTAGCCCGTACGTGGGAGTACCATTCCCCTCTCTTCCCTCAGGAAGCCTTTATACAGGTAAACTTCACAGAATATGTAAGGTAAATTTTATGGGAAATTGTCCCAGGACTGTAACAAACAGAGTGAGCACTATACACAACATGGCCGTTATATACACGTTAATTTGACTGTAGGCTATTCATGCCATGAGAAGTAAATTCAACAGTAAGTACAGGGCTACAATTGGCGACAAAATTGCTGACTGACATTGTACTCAAATACCGTACTTCCTCCTCAAGGGAGGTGATTATTTCAAATATTGCTCAGTGGAAGTCATGCCCTAAATATTTTGTTCTACATGTATTTTTCCATTAAATGAAAAAAATAATCACATCCACAAATTTGGTTCCTTGATTAATTTTTAATGTCAATGTCCTCAGCCTCAGAACCTGAATCATCACTGATCAGTTTTGCTGGATCAGACTCAACTTTAGCTTCATCCTCCAGGTTTACCACTATGGGTTATTATTTTAAGGGAGGCATTTATTTTAAACATTTCCATCAAAGGGAGACGATTATTTGAGGGAGGCTATTAAACAGGGGACAGATATCATTCAACGAAATACAGTAGGGTAACTTAAGAAGAAAAAACAATCCACACCCCTCCCCCTCTCCTCTATTCAAAGTTGGGGTGTTTGTTGTTTTCTACTGGTAGATCGAGCAGCCGCACAACGTTGCATGGAGGAGCTGAAGAAAGGAAAGCTTTATTTCCCCATTTTAAAGTCCGTAAAACTTCAGACAGGCCCTTTAGGTCAAAGTGTGTCAACTTATTTTGTCGCCGATTAATTGTAGGTATTTTGCCATTTTAATCCGTGACTGATAGCTATTAATAAAATAAATAAATAAATAAATAAAATCTTAGCATGGAATGTCCCATGATTAAAAAAGTAGCTAGGAAACATCTCAGTGTAGTCTTACCTTCACTTTCTGAGCTGGTCGTACATCCCCTGTGTTCATTCTCTTTTAGTTCAAATGCCACTTTAAACGGAATCGTATCATCGTTCTAGTGTCACTCTTTGGAAGCATCGAATAACTTGAATCGTAGTTTTCAACAAATCTTATCCCCGTAAAGCTCTCTTTAGAAGTAACTCTGTTTTTGAGTAAATCGAATTTTTTTTCAATTTCACTTCGATCTGTCCGTTTCTTAGAAAGATCGGGACTGTTTATGAAGTTCAGATCTGTCACGCCATCTTGAAATTTTGGCGTTAATCTTATTTGAAATTGAGGCTGCGCTCTTGGGCAAGTGAGCTGACCACTGTGTTTGTTTGTTTGTTTTGTTTTGTTTTGTTTTTGGGACGTTTTTGCCGTTTTTGCCGTTTTTGCAGGTTCAAGATCTCTAGGAAGAATAACGCAGTTAAAATAAAGGAATATATTTTTCTGCCATTTGAAAGATAGAAGATCATCTCAGTCTTCCAGTTGTCTCTGCGAAAGACTATTGTAGGTTGCTTGTTCGACTTGAATATCTTAAATTTATAGACAGAAAAATGTAAAAAAGCTTACTGTAATTAATTAAAGTAAAAATGTTCTCTTTGTTGACCAATAATGATCAAAGAAAATGCAAAATTATTACAAGAGTCTCAATGATGATATTGGCGATAATTATTATTACTGTAACAGTAATGATGAACAAGATGGTTTATGGGATGGCATTGTCGATTGTTAAAATCTTTTTTATTGCTTAAAAAACTATGACGCCTCGTTCACTGGAAGCAGGTCAACTCTCCAGGGTGTCCGCAGCTTGTCGTTAGTTTCAAACTATTTGCTTAAAACAAGGCCTATATTAATTAGGATTTGGTGTGAGCATAAGGGGCCACGAACAAAAAAATTGATTTTTCCTGTGTATACTGAGTGTTCCACAGTAATTAATGCTGTCCATAGCCCCCTTAACCCTTTCACAGCCAGAGAAAATGGTGTAGTCTTACGAAAAAGTGGTTCTAACTTTTGCGTCTGTGGATGAAATCCTCTGGTGTGATCATTCAAGTGAAAGCTACACCAGTTTTGCGCAAACGTGGCCTTAATCAAACACTAACAATTGTAAAACATGTAACCTAAATGTTGAAGCACGCTTCTATTTTGTAGATTTGTAAATTGGTTTAATCTCATACATAGGCTGTATATATCACGACACTTAATCTAAGTGGACCAAATATAGTTCGGAAAACAATACTTGGACTAAATACAGTTTGAGAAAGAGGCGTGCCTTATTAAATCTAAGGATAGTGCATTTTTATATTTTTAAAACACCCTTTCTTATACTTAGTTTTAATAGAAATGTAAATTTTAAGTCATCTTAGATTATCTTTTAGTAGTTCTTGAATCCTAAGGATACATTTCTGATAATTTTAGATTTTAGTTTTAGGTATACATTTTATGGCAGGTCCACACCAGCCCTTTGGGTTGCCAGACTCTGACCTGCCTCATCAAAAATATATGTATGTATGTGTGTATGTATGTATGTAAGAAGACTAGAGGATCAAAAACATATATGATTGTCTTTCTCGGGCTTTTTAAATGTTACTTGACGTAATTGCTCTCTCATTGCTGGCTAAAATCTTTCGGGATAAGGAATATCGCCTTCGAATACGTACCTATGAAGACAAGAATCATTCGTGTTGGTAAAACTACTGGTGTCATATTCAACATAACTCAGGTCACACAGTTTTCCATTCAGTTTCATGACAGCACATTTAAGTTTCGCAACTGCATGGTGGCCTTGTTTCACACGAATAAATATATACAACGCGTATCCACTGTTTGTTGTATATCAGTGAGGAAACTGAATAGTTAGACTAACGGAAAACAAGGTTGGAAATACACCCAGCGCCTGTTTTTCTTTTTCTTTTCTTTTTTCATAGGAACTTTAGTAAATGCTTTATTAAGTTTGCTCACATGTCAGGTCCTCAGCAACAACTCAACAGGCAATCCACAGTCCACAACTAACGGTAACGCGCTGGATCTCCCAGCCTCGAACCACGAAAGAGTAAATACAAGACCCTGATATCACTACCCAAGTACGGGGTATTACTTACACTCAAATATGGGCAAAAAAGAGGGGGTGCGCAGATTAGAGAAACTTTCCAATAGTATTTACATTGAGAGGCATTATAAATCTGCCGCCAAGGCATCATCGCTTTGCAGCTTTGCAGCCTCGTTGGTAATAACTAAAGCAACAAAATTATTGAATCTGTTTGGTTCTCGACAGCCCTTTTTTATTGCCTAATTGGGATGATGTAGCACCACAACTATCCAATTTCAGCTATCCGATTGGAAGCTACTCGTAGTCGGGCTCGTCAAATCGAACACGTCTAAAATAGTTGGATCGAGCTCCATATTCCCATAATTTGTCTACACGATGCAAGCCTTTTTTTTTGCTTTGAAAGCTCTGAGCCGATGTAATAAGAACGTCATACCTTAATAAATATAAAATATTCCAATCCTGTGATTTTCAGACTTTGTTGTTGACACAATGAAATGGTAATAACCAAGAACTCGTGTCAAATCGTCCTCGCGCTATACACTCGGCCGATTTGAAAAAAAAAACACTCGCCCGATGACTCCTTGAATTGTACTCCATTCAGTCCTATACAATTACTTGTCCGTCGTTATTTTCAAGGACATTGGTCAACGACACTAATGTCATGGAAGGATTCTCCTTCACGAGTCCACTCATTGGCTGTTCTTACACTGAAAACGGATTATCAATCGCAGGGTGTAAAAATTAAATGAAAAAAAAAAAAGATGAACAGACTAATAAATTATTCGACGTCCAAAATTATGACCGTCCCGTTTCCTTGTGAAGGCGAATTATCCGTCTAGTCATCCGTCTGAGACGGATAAACGGTCCTCAGTTGAAAACATGCAACCATATCATTTGGAAGCATTTAGTAGAACGCCTAATTTGCGTTTTTGTCGTTAACCCGGTGTTAAACGTTTCCTTACTACGGATCACCGAAAAAATAGTTGTCATATAACTTTTTCTTTTCTTTTTCTTTGTGTGAAACGATGCCACCGGTTAAGCCAACAATGCAATGTGTTGTTAAAAATTTAGATTTAACCCCTGGTGCTGTTTAAGCTCAGAAAAGTCACACCAGTATTTTTAACAACGCATCGATGAACACTATGCAAAAGACATTCTTCTTATCACTAACAAGAGAAGATCTTTTGAAGCAATATCACTGGTATTACCAAAAATCAACACACTTATGTTCTTAAAAGTGCAGATTCGAAATAGTGGGAAATTATTTTCATCGTAGAATAAAGACCGATGCCTGATGTTAAAGGTTAAACGTCAAAACGCTTTTACCCCGGATTTATTCAACGGGCTTCATTTATTTCCCCTCGAAAACGTATTTTCACTTGGATTTTTATTTACTAGGTAAACGTGGTTGCATGCGCAAAGGTTAAATATCCACTTTAGCAGTTTTACGGAAATAACTGTCATTATTTTATTTCCCTTTTAATTTTTTGTTTTTCCCTAGCCAGGTCATGCTAAATTGTTAACTCTCTTTGATTCGCTTAAATCATCGGGATTGGAACTGTCACGTGTTTAGCAGCTTCTTTTTCATAGCCATCATCACTTTTGGTCAATATTTGTGCTTGAACCTAGTTATATATATGGCAAAAAACTCAGTAGTTCTAGAAATCAAGTAAAATATAACAGACGTCTAACTTTCATCAATTCTTAAACCAATAACTGACGGTCATTTCAAAACACAGTTGAAGGTACTATTATCGTTGTTCAATGACTGAACCAAAACGACAGATCAATCGTTAAAAATAAGAAAGCAAATGAGGCGTTGTCGATGAGAAAAAGGGTATAAAAATACTGGCCTTGCTACAGTGGTAGGACTCTTAACGGACACTCCGGATCCCCTAAGCGGACAGCTCTACCTACGGCTGCCATCATATACTCTGTATCTTTACATTCCCTTAGACGGCCGCGGACACTTACAACGTCGTCAGAACAACAGAACAACCAAACACTAACAAACTGGTTTTGCAATCCCAGTATTTATTTGTAGCAGGGCAATCTCCCTTAAGCGGCCATCTAACCCTTATAATCCTTGTAAGAGGCCATCTGATCTCCAGTTACGAACACCTTTTCTTCTCAAGGACGTTCCGCTTACAAGAGTTTAAAAGAGCCAGGGACTTTCCGCTTACAAGAGCTTTTAAGGTGCAAGGGATGGCGCAGTGGTGAGAGTGCCCGCCTCCCACCAATGTGGACCGGGTTCAAATCGCGGCGTCGACGCCGTATGTGGGTTGAGTTTCTCTCCTTTGCTCCGAGAGGTTTTTCTCCGGGTACTCCGGTTTTCCCCTCTCCTCAAAAACCAACATTTCCAAATTTCAATTCGATCAGGAATCGGGTAGACGAAGAACCACTTTGTGGATATGCTACCTCCAAATCATTACTTTTATTATTATTATTATTATTATTATTATTATTACTATTATTATTATTTTACTGTCTGTGAGAAATGTATACGACGGTAAAGTCTTTGCATTGGATCACTGGTTTCCAAAAGCCCCATGGAGTGTAAACCCTGTTGACCGTTAGGTGGGACAAGCACTTAAATAAATATTTCCTCAAAATGTTGTTTGACGGTCACTGGGGTATAAAATGAAATTAAGGGCGAAGTCTTATGAAGCTTATATAAGTAAGAAAAAAGAGAAATACGTACTTTTTGTTAGGATTCTAGATCTTAAGTGGTAAACGTATTTACTTACTTTCTTGCTTACTTATTTTTAAATTAAAAAATTCTGATGTAGCACACAGGGCGATCGGAAGCTGTTTAATAGACATTGAGGTCTAAAGTGAAACCAGGGCTACATCAAATAAAGCAAATGAAACGCAAAAAGCCAGCAATCTACATGTAAGACATGGGAATAATTTTTAGTATGTGAGGGGGAAGGGGGGCAAGAAAAACAAAAGAAAACGAATAGGCAGGAGGGAGGCACGCAACATGTTTAGGGAATTTCTACGGCAGTTAAATTTACATATCTCGGTTGTCTCAGCAAGATAGAGTGTGAGATGTGATAAATTTTGGGGTTTCTCTTCGAAGCAAAAAAAGTGACATTTTTTTTTTTTCATGTATATTTCTGCCTCCCTACCGGAAAGACGAAGCTTTCTTTCAGCCTGATATTCGACCTTTCGCCTATATTCCATCGGATAATTTGAATAATATGAATAAAATTTTAAATAAATACAATAATAGTTTAGGGAACTGCATCAGTTGTAACTGGCTGGTTACCACTGCGATACTGTATATATTCTTGACGCCATCTAAATTAAGAACAACGCTTGAACTTTAGTTTCAATACAATTAGCCAAGACATCAAATGGTTGGGGTTAAAAGAAAAAAAAATACTTGATAGGACTGATATAATAATTCTGTAGGCGTGAAGAAAAGAAAAGTGCATTTGTTTAAAAAAAAGAGGTCTCACGCTTCTTCGAGAAAAGACAATGAAAGTTACTAAGTTCTTATTGTTGTTTATTTTATTATCATTAACATTATTATTATCATTATCATTATTATTGTTACTATAGTTATTATTATTATAAGTAAATATTTGGTCAATAAATCTTACAGTGTTAAAAGGTCATTTATTCGATTAGGTCATAGAATTTCACTCGCATCGACCAATAAGGAGTTAAGCCTTTCATAGGCAAATTGAGATACGCCATGAATTTGTCTCTTTATGACACTAGCATTGACTCGGGAATAGAAGCGAAACCAGGGTGGCCGCAAAGGACGCGTAGGTAAGAAAAGAAAATACTTTACGCTAATCATCATCAGATGTGAACCTAGGTCCTTAACTATGTGATAATATCTGATAAACTATTTCATCAGTGGACGACAAGTGAAAGTAGCTAGATTGAAAAAAAAAAAACGCCCCTAGTAGTTAAAGAAATATTAGACAGGGACAAGGATGGTATCTAAAGGTTAGGATGAGTATTTTAAATACTGGTATTTAGCAAATCAGTGGATAGCAATTATCGCGCGGTTTTAATGACTCTCGTTGAACGCAATGTTGTTGGGATAGGATTCAATGTTTCGTCCTGTTTCGCGACGGTTTCAGAAGCTTGAAGACGACATTTTAGCAATAATTTAAGCACCTGTTCTTTCCTTCACAGAGGCCCAACCTGGGTATTATTATGAGCGCTGGAGTGAAAAAACCAAGATTTTGATTTGTTGTAATGTAAGGAACAATTGATGATCCTTCGAAATGTTTTTAAATCGTTGTTCTTTTTAGATTTATCTGGCCATGTTTCGCATTCTGGTTCTCTGCTCAATATTACAACGGCAGTTAAATTTACATATCTCGGTTGTTTCAGCAAGATAGAGTGTGAGATGTGATAAATTTTGGGATTTCTCTTCGAAGCAAAAAAGTGACATTTTTTTTTTCATGTATATTTCTGCCTCCCTACCGGAAAGACGAAACTTTCTTCCAGCCTGATATTCGACCTTTCGCCTATAGTCCATCGGATAATTTGAATAATATGAATAAAATTTTAAATAAATACAATAATAGTTTAGGGAACTGCATCAGTTGTAACTGGCTGGTTACCACTGCAATACTGTATATATTCTTGACGCCATCTAAATTAAGAACAACGCTTGAACTTTATTTTCAATACAACTAGCCAAGACATCAAATGGTTGGGGTTAAAACAAAAAAAAATACTTGATAGGACTGATATAATAATTCTGTAGGCGTGAAGAAACGAAAAGTGCATTTGTTTAAAAAAAAGGTCTCATGCTTCTTCGAGAAAAGACAATGAAAGTTACTAAGTTCTTATTGTTGTTTATTTTATTATCATTAACATTATTATTATCATTATCATTATTATTGTTACTATAGTTATTATTATTATAAGTAAATATTTGGTCAATAAATCTTACAGTGTTAAAAGGTCATTTATTCGATTAGGTCATAGAATTTCACTCGCATCGACCAATAAGGAGTTAAGCCTTTCATAGGCAAATTGAGATACGCCATGAATTTGTCTCTTTATGACACCAGCATTGACTCGGGAATAGAAGCGAAACCAGGGTAAACGCAAAAAGACGCGTAGGTAAGAAAAGAAAATACTTTACGCTAATCATCATCAGATGTGAACCTAGGTCCTTAACTATGTGATAATATCTGATAAACTATTTCATCAGTGGACCACAAGTGTAAGTTGCTAGATTGAAAAAAACGCCCCTAGTAGTCAAAGAAATATTAGACAAGGACAAGGATGGTATCTAAAGGTTAGGATGAGTATTTTAAATACTGGTATTTGGCAAATCAGTGGATAGCAATTATCGCGCGGTTTTAATGACTCTCGTTGAACTCAATGATGTTGGGATAGGATTCAATATTTCGTCCTGTTTCGCGACGGTTTCAGAAGCTTGAACACGACATTTTAGCAATAATTTAAGCACCTGTTCTTTCCTCCAGAGGCCCCACCTGGGTATTATTATGAGCGCTAAAGCAAAAAAACCAAGATTTATATTTGTTGTAATGTAAGAAACAATTGATGATCCTTCGAAATGTTTTTAAATCTTTGTTCTTTTTAGATTTATCTGGCCATGTTTCGCATTCTGGTTCTCTGCTCAATATTTTCCCTTTCCTACTTTTTAGAGGCAGATGGATTATTTTTTTCAAGAGGTTTGACAAGGATTGGCAATAACTTCCTCAAACGAGTTGATGATCCGATTCCAAGGTTGAATTCAGGATCATCGCTGACATCAGTGTACGTAGGTAATACTGGTATCTGGTGGAGATCTTATGTAATTGCTTCGATATCCCATATGGAGCAAGGAGAAAAAGAAAAAGCAATGGAAAAATTGAACATCGCCATCGCGACCCTGGCCGTCTTCGACATAACGCAAGCAACAGTGTCCCCTATTGCATCTGAACTGATTCATCAGTTGGTAAAACACAGGGGAACGTTCCCTGACACAGTTCGAGGGCTTACAGAGTATAACAGAGTTGTAGCTGAGCGTGTTGTAAGTGCCAGCGCAGATGATGCAGATGGAATCATTGATAGCGCAAAAACATTGAAAAAGCAAATAGGAGAGTTCTTTGACAGTGAAGTTACGGCATTCATGAAGAACAGCCAAGGGTATGACGATCTTGTGACCAGTCTGAATAATGCCAAAAGCTGGGCAAAGGCTTTAACGTGGGTCGACACGATAAGTGGGCCTCTATTCGATGCTGCCAATATAGCATTTTGTGGCTGGCAGTTACATAACGCTATCCAAGATAAAGATTCTGTACCTGAAGACAGGTCTTTGAATATTGCAAGTGCATCACTAGGAGTTGCAAGTGGAGCAATTGGATTGGCAGCATTTGTTGTAGGGGCATTGGTAACGGCTGGAAGTACTCTGGCTCTAGTAGCAGGTCCTGTTGGCGCAATTATAGGATGCTTGCTTTCCCTGGCAGCAATCATCATAGATTTGGTCAATTCCGTGAATCCTTACGGAGATATAAAGAATCACCTCGAAACAATACAGAAACTGAAGGAAGGCTCTTTACAATATCTTCATAACAAAGAAAACATAACCCATCAATTAACAAATGTATTCAAATATAATACTGGCTTTAAAACCATTTACGAAATAAACCAAGGGAATTTAATAGTCGGGATGCGTGGAGAATCAATACAAGACATATCGGGTGTTGATAGCGATCCAAATATTTTTGTCGATGCTAAAGTCAATCCCGGGCGAGAGAATGGCTATCTGACCTTGGGAAAGAATCGGATTTTTGACAAATCAAAATATCAAAACCTCATTTACAAACCAGAGGGCATTGTAGAACTCGGCTTTGACTTCTATGGGAAAATAAACAAACGCCACGGGAAGGGAATGACGGTTGTAGCTAACACGGCCATGGTTGCCGAGCAATTTTGGATCAGAGGAGTTCACATTGACACTCGAGTAGAAAACGATGAAGAAGAGGGAAACCCCGATAATGTTGTCATAGGAGAAATGACAGGCCTCGCAATGGTACACCATTCAATCCGAGTCTACACTGGTGCAGGGGACGACTTGCTACAGGTTACTGGACTGCCCTGCAATGCCTGGACTTAACACCTGAACTGTCTTTGGGGAGTACTTGGCACTGGAATCAATACATTGTCATTTCAAGGCATGAGTCCAGATAGAGTGGCGTTCCCAACCGGACATACTGGGAGCACTTCCAGAGTTTTTGTTGGGATAAAGTTCGATATGCGAGACACTGGGCGAGTTCCAAACACAGAGCTATACTTGAGAATGAAGAATTCGGAAAGTTCACCAGTAAGAGAATATAAAATTGGCTACGTACAAGGCGTCAATGTGTTTCATGGTATGTAACGAACGAATACACTCGTTTGATGAGTGGAGAGAACATCTCAGGTTTTGTTAAATTTTAGACATGGTTTACTTTTCAGTGATTTCGTTACCTGTCTAGCATGCGAATACCACCGTCTCTCATCGCTCCTCCCTGCTAGAGACGCCATTCCACAAATTCCAGCAAAGAGAAACGGTTGTATTCGTGGCTATTGCTATCGATTTTAAAATAAAGTAAACGAGGTAGTTGTAAACTAGGACTTATTCACGTTCCTTGCTGAGTATGTACTACATCTTACTAACATTCCAACTATTTTGGTAGCAATCTGGACCGACTAGAAAACCACAACACAAATTCCGACATTATCCGGGCCACCTGCAAATGTTGTAAGACATGCTGGCTTTTTCGTGTCTTCTGCTTTTGAAGTTGAATTTTAACAAAGAATAGACAAGCTCCGTTCCGAGTTGTCCTAGGAGAGTTTGGATGTGATTTTCAGTCCCAAGCCTCCCTATTCACTTTCGCATAACGCAGACTGCCTTAGGGACGAAGATGGGTAAGCCAAAGCTGACTCGCAAGCAACACCAGCTTTTGGAGTACAGGAGAAATGATGATGTACACGGGAAAAGACTTCACAGGGAAAACACAGTGTTTCTCATCAGTGTTTCAATCTTCAGAGACTATAGTTTTGGATCCTTTCAAAAGCTAGAATAGTTAGGACTGTAGATTAAGGAAAACATTATTCATGATACCTCAAAAAGTTTGTAATATTTTTTACATTAGCTGATGTCTAGGAATTTCAAATAATCTCCTCCGATTTCCTTTCCAGGGTCTCCGCTCAATGACGAAATTATTATGGGAGAAGACAAAAGTTGCGTGGTGAAAACCGATGGCGGAAACAACAAATATATCATCTATCTTTCCAATGAGCATGATTTTACTCACACAATCGAAGATGACTCGGAGACACTTGGTGAAATATATCTCGTCAGAAGAAATGGAACAGATGGAATTTATGAAAATCACAACGTTGGAGATGTTATATACGATGAAGAAACACAAACGTTGGTGACCTTCATGAGAGACCAAAATGGCATGCATACGTTTACTGGGAGGATTATATTCAAAAGAACCAAACCAGGACATCTTAAAGAAATGAAGCTGTATTTGGTTCGAACCCATCCCAATGTTTTCGAATGTGAGCAGGTTCCAAGCTTGCATAGTAAAAACTTTGACTGTGGCTGGGCAGATACACTCGAATCAAGGAAGAGAGCTATTGGAAGTCGTAAACAGATTCATGATTCCACTGTGGATGATCGACCCGTCCCAAGTGTTCCATTTCATTATGATCTGGACATCAGTTTAGAAGTCGAACCAATTCCTGACCTTTGTGGGGATTTTATTATCTCCTTTGGCTATTTTCAAGGGGAACTTCTTACTGGTGAAAGTCAAGAATTTTCTCTGCGACTACCAACAAATTCCTTTATCGCCATTGATGATAAAATGATCGACTGGGTAAAATACTGGGACGCACAATATGTTTTGTACTACCTGAAGCCTGATAAGAAAATTGTGTACGAACATCGAGTAGGTCAGTGGACACACGCATGGTACACCGTCAAAATTCATGTTCCAGAAGCAAAGCGCATTGTGTTCGGGACGACTGGAAATCACCAGCTTCTTTTGGATCTTAAGAACGACCACAGGACAGCAGTGAACTTAGGTGGTGAATACTTAGGTTTAGCTTCGAGGCCAGTTGACGAATACAAATTTACGGAGAACTACGAAAATGAAAGCCCAAAACCTAAGCAACTTGTTCTCGGAGTTCCTGCAAAAAGTCCCACACAAACAAGATCATGGGATCATAGAGTTTGGTAGAGCACAAACTTATGCTGGTAAAAAACTTGAAGACGAGGGGGAGGGACGTACAACAACAGGCGACTACGCAGAAAATGCATTGATTGTCGGAGAAAACCTTTTGGGCGCACCTGACGAAGGAAGGAAATGACCTAGAGTTTAAACCCTCTCAGGAAGAGGAGAACGCATGGGAAATTACAGTAAAGAAAGGATCACAAAACCTCCACCGAGCTTTAGTTCAAGGGGCAAATACCCTTGCTTATCATGAGAGACTGGTGAGAATCAACCTCTACGATCTGGTGAACGGAGCGAAGAAAGATTTCAGTCTTAAAGAATTGTGGAGGGCAAAAATGGAAGAACTTGAAAGTGAAATCGTTGATGGAGTAAACATTTGCTGATTAACATTATTAAACACTTCAATTTGTGAAAAAAAAAATTATTGGGACAAATGAATCTACGTATGAAAAATAATTATTCTTGACTACTTTAAATTATTTTTGTGTTAATAATCCAGTTTCGAATTCGTCGCGGCGGCTGAAAAGAAGCACTGAAGACTCATTTATACAGGGTTAGCCTCGATCTAAAGTAAAATACTCATAAACACCGGAGAGAAGGTACCTAAATTTGAGATTAAAACAGTAGGCACAGTTGAACACAGGTCTTCTTCTGACTGGAATTGCTGAATATATTTAACTTAGGTCGGGGGTAACCCTATATAAATGAGTCTTTAGTGCTTCCATTCATTGGCCGGGACGAATTCGAAACTCGACAAATAAAATGAAACCTTGAGAATAGCTATCAATAGTGATATCATCGATAATTAGAGAAGATTATTATAAAGTGTACCACTACTAAATAATAAATAAGAGAGAATCAAATTGAGACTATAATCTAAAGGGTAACTGAAATTCTAATCTAAAGGAAGAACATCTCGCAAAACACACTACGAACAGTAATTAAGAGTAGTCTAGTTAAAGCTAATTGTGCACGCCAGTTAAAAAACATATATATATTTTAGAATTACATGATGAATGAAAAATTGACTGTTCATTTGATTTACAACATTAAATGAGTAAAAAAGCAGCATTATGGTCACAAAAGCAGGTTTGAAAGGCTTGCAGATGCCACTCCTTGCCTTCTCCAAGAGCAAAAGTGTACATTTAAAAATCGTACCTACGAGATGCAAACAGGAACTGCTGTGCAGATTGATTGTAAGAAGTGGAGGCTCTGAAATAACCAGAATACTGCTTAAAGTTATCTCAACCCCATGTATAAACCCACGGCGAACATTTTCATAAACAAATGGCAGCGAGGCACGCAGATAGCATCGCTTTTCGACTCAGATTTAAAATTGCCGTGTAGCAAGTTACATAACCCTGGAGAAACAGGTAAAAATCCCCCGGCTTGACTTGTTTGTTTTTTCCAATCGTTAGTGAGATCAGATTCCTCGGGCTTTAATCCTAAGTACGCATGCTCAACACCTGAGCGACAGTTAGTAAAATGTACCGTTCGAGCTTCGACAAGTTTTATGCCACCATTACTTGCTGCAAGGACATAAATTAACGGTCACTGTTGCATGTAAAACAATGACAATGATCACTTCCACCCATAATTTGCCATGATTATCGTCTTGAAAAAGATGAAAAGTTCTACATTTTCTGTTGTTTAAAATAAACGAACTCGACCACCATTCCTTGCATTGGCAAATGTTATGTTACTTTTTTTCTTACCAGACTTCAGACGCTACTTGACGAAATGGTGTGACAGTAAGGCTATTGACTGCGCAATGTACTACACGCATGTATTACACGGAAAAGAGCTAACAATAAATAAGGGCAATAGGACAATTGCACGATGACGTCATTTTACTACAGCTACCAGAATCCTTGAGTGTGTTGTTTTCTTGTGCAAATTAAGATTATTGTTCTTTTATCCTCAGCGGAATTGGCAAATTTAAATAACAAAGCAAAAACGAAATGAATTCTGGTAGTTGTAGTCAAATATCGTCATCGTGCAATTGTCCTATTGTAAGAGACGGTGAATTCAGTGGCCAGGCAACGTTCAGATTATTTCAAAAAAGGCTCATAATTGGGACGTCCATGTTCACTGAGACCTCTAACGACCGAAGAGAACTTAAAAGGAAGAAACTGGCTTGTTTGAGTAATACTTTAGAATGCAGCCGAAGCTCTCTTAGCACGAGCCCTCGTAAGCGGACTATCAAGTTCCCGGACGCGACTAAACTCATAAACCGAGATTTGTAATCCATCCTTCTCAAACGTATCACTGTAAAAACCATTTTCAAACTTATTTTATTTATGATTCATTTAAGTGCCATGTAATAGTCTGTTTGTTTACAATGTTCCATATACTTTACCAGCTTATCTAAGACCAAATTAGCCCTCCGGAGTTGTAAATAATCACTCTCCTTCATTATGGGTACTGTTTGATCATTATATATAATTTTTATTAACCGTGTGGCACTCACATAAAAAGATTAAATATTATTGTTTCTTAACAAAACAACTGAAGAATGACCGAACAAGACATATGAACGAGCAGCATGGTATTTGTGTTCATTGTAACGCTGGTAGTCAAATTACTGGTGAACGTATTTATTACCGTGCAATTTCAGTATAAAACAAAGTTGTTTATTTAAAGAAAAATAAAGCCAAATATCTTTTCAACTAAAATTACCGGTAATCACTAAACTGTCAATCACGTATCTCTCACAATACAATAGATGGTAATGATCAGGAGCCCGTTATAGGTTCCTGTAATGAATTCGTGATAACCGTCACGAATATATAGACAATTCATGCTTTAAATGGGAATTAAACTATGTTGTGATCATATCACATTGACTGTTTGATTCAACTATGGGATAAAGTTCAATATGCGAGATACTGGGCAGGTGCCAACCACAGAGCTATACTTGAGAATGAAGAATCAGAAATTTCACCAGTAAGAGAACACAAAATTGGCCAGGTTTCAAGGTGTTAATGTATTCCACGGTATGCATTGACCTTATTATATTTAGATGGATATATCTAACTCATAGTTGTTTTTGTGTGTTGTTTTTTGTTTTGTTTCATATGGTCTACCTTTCTTCGTCGTTGACGGGTGTTGTAAAGAATTCAACAAACGCCATTACATTGTTCCAGCTTTTGTATATATGCTAAGAAAATACTACATGGGCGCGCGGAGATATGAAATTTATCTTCGTATCGAGATTGAATGCGAGAGGATGGTATTTTTCTCCAAGCTCCCATTCTATTTATTATTTAGATATATATATATATATATATATATATATATATATATATATATATATAAATTCGTTTTTTGAGTAGAACGTATTTCGTAGAGCGCTCGACTCAATTGATTAAGGAGCATCAGCTATAACTTCACAGAGGTTCAAGTTTCACGAGTAATCATCGTTTTATATATTTATATATATATATCCGTTGTTTCAAAAGGTGAATATTCCAAATAGATATAAGAACACCTCTGATACGGCAGTGGCCAAAATCCGTAACAAACACTGTAGTTAATATAAACATTTTTTCTTTTTTTCAACAATAAAATAAGGAATAAGAATATGTCTGTTCAGTAAAATCCAACTAGTGGTCTGTTATCAATGCTGCGTTCTGATTGGTTGAGCTACTACTAGGCTATATGTTATAGCCCACAAGTAGCGAAAAGCGCCGGCTTTTGGGCGGCAAAAAAGGAGTAAAGTTTACCTTTCAGTGGCTATTCTTTTTTTCTTCTCGGTATTTTTGACCAACTAGTTGGATTTTACTAAAACAATCATTCGTCTCGGCCTCATGGGCTATTGACTCAGAGCCCATTCGAGCACGAGGAATAACTGTTAATTAAACCATCAGTCAGATAAATATGTCTTTTTTTTTTTCTTAAATGCTTGAAATCAAGTCTATTTATTTATTTATTTAATGTACTCCTCCATCATAACTATTGTGCAAATATTGTGTAAAGCATATCTGCGCTTGTGTGGAGGATTTGCGCTTTTAGTTAAGGATGATAATAAGGAAAGAAAATGGAGAGATTAGTAATATACAGTCATGTCTCCTTCTCTTTCTCTCTCCCTCTCACTTTCTTGCTCATCTCCTCGTCTCTTTCCCTTATTTTCGGTTAATTGCTGATAACAAGAAACGTGAAACGGTAAAAGTGTTAACGTGAATTGGCTTTAGAGAGACGTTTCAACTTACATTTATTTGGTCAGGAATAGCCTTCTTGGACCCTGCTATGGGCTAAAAAGCATGCAAATCTAAAACGCAATACACAGAGATTGCTTTTATTACTTATTTGCTAGAATTATTCATTAACGAAAGATACTTCACCGTGTTTATACTCCATTAAGCGATAAGTAGTAACTAAGTTGATGGCGTTTAATTTTAAGGGTCTTCATTAGATGACGAAATTGTGATGGGGGAAGACTAAAGTGGTCTAGTGAAAAATGATGCCGGAAACAAAAAATATGTCATCTATCTTTCCAATGAGCATGATTTTACGCACACAATCGAAGACGACTCAAAGACACTCGGTGAAATATACCTCATCAGAAGAACAAGGAAAGCGCGTTACGAAAACCATGACCTTCGGGATGTTGTATTCGATGAGGAAACGCAAACATTGGTGACCTTTATGGGAGACAGACAAGGCAGACATACCTTCAGTGGGAGGATTATAAAAAAACGACCAAAACACAACCATTACGATGTCAAGAACATTAAGGTGTACTTGGTTCTTATTGAGCCTGGCATATTTGGATGCGACAATGTTCCTAGCTTGGATAGTGGAGTTGACGGTAACTCTGAGTATACACTAGCACACGGTAACAGAGGGATTGGCAGTCCTCATGGATATAACGGATGGTATGGGTGGAATATTGATAATCGACCCATTCCAAGTATCGTATTCAGTTATGACCTCAATACCAATATAGAAGCTAACCCAATTCCCAGCCTTTTGGCCCTTTTAGCGGTGACCATTTATTTATTCATTTTTATTTTTAAAATTTTCACTTTAATATTGTCCTTGTATTTAAGTAAAATAGTATTTATTTACTGTAAAATATATAAACTTATTTAACGTCTAATTTCTTTGCAGTTTGTAGTAAATTATGTAGCCTGGCCTGCCTCGAATAGCCTCTCTAACTGCAGGCCAGTCCCAATGTATTTTTTGTTGTAAATACTTTGAATAAAGTTGAAGTTGAAGTTGACCGTGGTTATAGTGAAATTTCGGAATTTTCTCTACAGCTGCCAGCGAATTCTAATACCACCATTGGTGATTATTTTATGGTTGACCTGAAACCTTGACGGCCTTTGCGGGATGGCGGTCCTTTCACTAACTCAGGTGCGACCTCATCCTTATTTAGGACGATCGCGTCCATTTGATAGGTCATGGATAGATTTGAAAGAGTAAGCACCAATAACAGGCTGCCCTTGTCTCCTGTGTTCTTCCGTATTATTTTAGAAGGGCCGCTTCGGAGGGTAATCGACCTTGTGAGGGAAAACCGTGCTCTTTTTGCACAAAAAAACCCTTGTACGTACTCAGTTTAGAACACCACCCTTGATTCATATTACCCTGTTTAGGATAAAGGTGAAAAATCAGGCCCTTTTGTGGTTTGAAAATTATAAACCCATTTATTGGTTATTACAAAAGAGAAAATTCACGTTCAGCTAGTCATTACTTTTGTGTCTGGAGTACACAAAAGTTTCACCAACCAACTAAAATCAATCGTGTAGGCAATACCCTATTTTTAATTAGGTGGGCTCTTGTGAGACTCGCACGAAATTATATACACTGTTTAAGACAGAGAGGTCAAAAACCATACCCTGTCCAGCAGCACATCCAGCACATC
Source organism: Porites divaricata (assembly GCA_038088405.1). Taxonomy (NCBI): domain Eukaryota; kingdom Metazoa; phylum Cnidaria; class Anthozoa; order Scleractinia; family Poritidae; genus Porites; species Porites divaricata. Next base: position 3,253,379 of record JBBMOI010000015.1, on the reverse strand, counting down.
TTCATCAAGGCATTATAACTAAAGGGAGTTCACCCTCTGGAACAGTAAAAGAGCGCTAGCGTTTCTGTTCAAAGCTTAAGGACGTAGTATTCCCAGTCGGTATGGTGTAGTTTTTACTTCAATATGTGAGTCCTAAGAGCATGAAGACAGTTCAGGCCAGTTCCATACTTGGCTCCGAGGCTGAGAGGAATAAAGCAAAAAAAAAAAAATTAATCTCAATGCGATTTCTTTCGTTTTATACCCCTCAGCCTCGGATTCAAGTATGAATGTTTAGGTGATTGTAATTGTGAATTGCTGCAATGGTAACTTAGGGCTACTTATGAACTCGTTTAACGCCGGTCCGTGTCCAGATAGAATTGGAATTTGGAAGTGGTGGTTTTTAGGAGAGGGAAACAGGGAGAACCCCGTCGGAGAAAAACCTCTCGGAGCAAGGGAGAAACCAACAACAAACTCATCTCACATATGGTTTCGTCATCGGGATTTCATCGGGCCACATTGGTGGAAGGCGAGTGCTGTAACCACTGCGTCACCCTTACTCCTGCTGGGTGGGGTGATCCTGATTATAATCAAGCCACATCTAATAATGAAGATACTGTCATTATAAAGATAGTCAAGGAGAATAGCAGACAAGAAACGAGGGGACAATTAGAGAGCCCGCGTTCACCTTAGTTGTTAACTGATCTGGTCATTTTTATTATTAAAAGGGATGGTAAAAATTCTATCGAGGGCATCATGGAGCGTGTAAGAATCAAATAGTAAGGCATTCTCTTTAATCATACACCATCCCTCCTATTTGATACACATGCAACCCGGTTGTTCTCGAGGGAGTTTCCGATATAGCCGGGTGCCTGCAAGACGAGAGTTGATTGTATTAGGCTTCATGCTGTATTCATACGAGCTTGTTTACAAACTTATTCAGGGACTACAGTATATTTATCCCTGAACGAACTTATCCACTTTGCAGAGCAAAATTACGAAAATATCCTACATACCTTTTGGTATGACACTTATAAAATAAATACACAAGGTCCAACGTTTTCTGAGTTTCCCAGGGGCGTAACTAAGCAGTCATAACATTTCAGGCAAATGTGGCCAAAAAAATAAGAACAGCTGATGGGTTCTGGGAACGTGCTACCACAAGGAAGATTATAAAACCTGGAAGAGTCAACTGCGACTAAGTTAACTAACGCTATCTCTGACGGCTTTGACTCCAGTATTTATTCCCTTTTCTACCCTCTATTGATAACGTCTATTTTAAAAACAACTAGCCTTAGTAAACAAACGTCGTTTCGAGGCGCTACTGTTAGTTTAACTGTCGTTTCGCAGTGGGGTAAAAAAGTGCAAGTGGAGCCGCAAAGCTAGGTCAGCTGTTTTCACAAGCATCAATATGAAAAAATATCTAAAATATTGTCTTACCGCGAATTCCGTTAACTCATATATGACATAAATGTGTACTTAGTTTATATCTTAAGCTATTTTCATGTGTGACTAAAACGTCATCATAAGCCCTTTCCACTGGACAATTGCAGCTCTCAAGCTGAGGGCCTCCAAAACTGAGTTTTTGGTGACTTGTTAGCTCCCACCAGTTAGAATGATTCTACATACACACATACATTTTATTTGTTTTTAAGAATGAGGAACAATTTTAACATGCCTACGGGTAGCTGTATGCTAATCTAAGAGGGTCATGCTTTCTGGAAATAAATACCACTAAAAAGTGACTAGAGAGCTAATAAACTAAAATTGACTAGATGGAGACTACTGATAAACTAACGCAATACTAACAATGAGAAAGCAGTTATGACTAGAGCCGACTACCGATACACTAAACGACATTAATAATTACAACTTTCAATTAATAAGAGGAAAATAAATTCATTTTCACTTTTTGAACGATGTCTAGTTACACTCGATTACCTAAACTTTTGGTGATGTGAGAAAAATTGTATGGTAAAGATAAGGATATCTGTATCTTTAACAAGGTTGTATCATTTTGCATTTAAAAAAATATAGACGAACTTCCGTATTAGCTTGCTTCCAAAACCTCTGGTAAGACACCGAGAGAACTTTTACAAGGTTGTGAGACTGAAATTTCCTGCACGTTCTATTTACAGGTCTTAAGATTTAAAGGGGCATTTTCATTTTCTGTAAGATACTAATGATACTAATGTTTCAGGCGTTCAGATAGTAGAGCGAGGGAGAAAAATTCACGAAGAAAAAAAAATTGTACAATTTAACTTGCTCCCCATCATCTGACCGCCGCGCTATCTGAACGACTGGAACAGGCTAAAGTGCTAGAAGCCTCTTTATATTTCTCTTATGAGTTTCGTGAGTTTTGTCCTGTTACCCTAGAGAAAGAAGGGTAGCCTGCGTTAAGCCCGGTTGATTTGGGCGCTGTTTTGCAGACTGACTTGACAAGAGTTTAGTTTCGTCTGTGGCTCAGGCTAAGAACAGCGGTAGCCGAGTGCAGAATTCTCAATAATAATTGCTTTATAATACACTATCAATTGTTTTCGAATTCTGTGTTATCAACTGAAACTCTGTTTACATTGCATGACCGACAAACACGTGACAAACGCCAGTTTGGACACATTTTCTCGAAGCGACATTAACATGGCCGTGGCTCTAAGGACCCCGGGAACGACAATATTCTGGAGCTTTCCACACCTCTAAGAAGAAATGGCGGAGAAGGTCCGTTAGAACTGGCCGATTTTTAGCCCTTTAAGAAGTTAACTCGTAGTCAAGTGTAGGACACTATGAAGAATGGAAACCATTTTAAATTTCACTTCAAACTTACATTTTAAGTGTGGAATTTCAAGATTTCGCAAGTGCAATAATATATGAATCATGATACGCTAAGGCGGAAGTGGCTGTGGATCCCTGGTTGTTTCTTCTCAAGCCCGTGAAAAGGAAACTTGCTTCTAAACTCATTGCGTATGTACTGTTTAGAAACTGAGGTGATTTTGTTTTGAAAGACTTGTACAGCGACAAACATCGAAAAAAAATTCCCTAAAGTTTGAATGTTTTACAGATTTATCCTAGAGTTCATCGGATTCGAAAACCAGACGGTGGAGGAGAGGTAATATGCGGACTTTCTTCGTCCCACTTTAACTCATGAGAGGATGCGCTGGTGTAAAAATGCTTTCCTTCGCAACTCGTCATATTCCAGATGGCGTGTGAAATTTTTGTTTTCGAGGAGGAATTGGGCATCGAGTCTATTCACATATTCTGAGCATCTGAGCTCATCTGAGAATAATCAATAGGGTAACTATGTAATTAGCATATATACTTGAAGCGACAACGCTTAAGCTTACGTATAAATAGTTATATTAATACTGAGTTCTTAACATTTTAAACTAAAAAGTTGATTTTCTTGCCCTGCCAATGGCTAAAATTAATCCTTTGCTTCTCATCAATTCAAAGTGTTATTTATAGTATTTAGTGTATGTCTGTGTAAACTTGTTACTTGCAAATGAGTTCTTTTTGCACAGTCGAGGGTATTCTAGCAAGTTAGCTATGTAGACGTACATGCCTTCTCTGATGAAAGCTGGGTGTTATTCATATTGCAGTCATGTCACAGAGGACTCACAATAACATGTACTTAATTTGTCATCTGTGCTGACGACAGATAAATGACATCACTCGCTATTGAGTGTCTATTCATTCATACAGAACGAAACTGATCTGAAATCCAACCACAATTAACATAACGTATTTATTCAAGATGAAGAACTAAAAATTAAAAAACATCTTGAAAAGGAAAACTGGAGGTTGACCCTATTATGTTTCCCTAAATAAAATATAAAAAAAGATATAATATGCCATGTACAATATAGATTATAAAATATACATTTAAAAACTGTTTACAAGAAATAAATTGGATCACTAATGATTAAACATTTGAACATGAACAAAACAAACAACTAGTTGATATTTAGGAAGCGCTTCAGCGCCTTCTTAAAACGGCGCAGGCTCCCAGCCTCAACAATACTGGTAGACTATTCCAGTCCCGTACGATTCGGATAGGAAAGGAACATTTACATGGATTACACTTTGCTGGCTTAACATATAGTTTACAACACTTAACATAATAACTTACGAGACCGTATCGTGTCTACATCTCTAAAGAGGAATCTACCCATAGCAACAAGATGACGCTATCTGGCAATATTTCATCGCCAGCATATTTAAATTACTTTCTTATTTTTAAAATCAGTAATGTTGAAGTAGCACGTTTTTACTTTTACTTATTTCTTTAGCGGCACCTGGATGCTTGCAAAGAAAATGGCTACAGGTGCAACACCATCTGCTGCAGCTGAAGCGTTATGTCCAACAGATGAAAAAGCAAATTTTCAGCGATTGACACGGCTTCTGATGCGTGGAGGTCTCGCACTTTTAAGGGAGGTGTTTGACAGTATCCATCCCCCAGCCAACCTTCCTGCTGTGCTTGGTAACCCAGTCATAAAGTCAAAGCTACATAAACTGAAAGGAAAGAAAGCCCTGACGCAACCCGAGTGCGATTGTCTTTACTTCCCACCGTCAGGAGCGTATGGAAAGTCGACAGATTTTGATATTAGCTTACTTTGTAAATTGCTTCGAGCAATATGCAACCTCACTCCCCCTACTACTGGATGGGACAACTTACCTAACAGCACTGATCACAGTCTTGGGGCCGATTTGGTTAGAATTAGGATTTATCGTAACTCAATTTATGGTCACAACCACAGCATGGAAATAACAGATGCTGATTTTGGAAAACTTTGGACAGAAATCAGTGAGGCCCTTTTGAGAATTGCTGGGGGCATTAGTAGTGCAAAGAAGGATGAGTGGAAGAAGGCAATCAAAGAGTTTTTGCATGATCCACTAACACCAGATGCAAAGCAATGTATTGAAGAACTTCGATTGTGGTATTTAATTGATATGGACACAAAAGACAAGCTCGAAAAGCTAAGTTTAAAGGTGGAACAAGGACACCAAAATCTAGGGGGAATGATGGAGCAGGTGCAACTTAAACAGGAAGAACTAGAACACAAGTTGATGGACATCCACATTGTCGTTAAACATCTCACGACAAGTGGTTCGTTTGCTAGTTCAGGCGAATTGCACATTGCAACACAATTGGAAGGTTCCCAGTTGTCAACTGAAAATGTGGAGACACGTATACCTATACCCCCCGATGATCCACCTGTAGAAGGTACTGCAGGTCCATTCACAAGCACGGAACTGCAAGCAAGTGGGCAAAATCGTCCAGTAGCTCTTGATTTCTGGTATGTTGTATATTCATTCAAGAGGCCATTAGAGCTCTTGATCAGATACCTTAAAATAAAGCTTGGAGTTAATGTTCAAAGCTATGGACTAGGAAGCTTGATCATAACAGTCTCCTGCAGTTCTTTAGAAGTTCTTGAGGCATTTTGGAATGAATATCGGACTGGCCGTCTTAACGAAGTTGTTCAAGATATGCTTGTAACGGCAGAGGTTCTTGAAAAGCTTGAACTCAGTGAGGTAAAACTGAGAACCATTATTTCAGAGGAAGACTACTTGTCATACAAAGATTTTTTGAAGAACAGATCAGGTAATGATACGATATCTATAAGTGACTCTTAAAAGCCACTGATTAATAACGAAGGGGTAAAAAATTATTGTGGCCCTAGAGTTAATTAACACTTGTTGATTTAAAAGTTGTGGCATCAGTAGTTTTCACTCATTCGCGTTTGGTAGTATTCACATATCGGATATTAACAGATCGAGTGTGTGTATGCATGCATGAATAAGAGACAAACAAACACTTACGTTAATCGATATGACATGAACGACTGTTTAGATATTAACGTGTAAGCTCCAAATAATTCATGCGCCGGGGTATATTTTGAGAGGTGAACATAATCACCAGGGGAAATAAATTATCATAACTAGTTTCCTTAAGGATATGACATGACCACTTTTAATTCTTACAACAGCTAAATGAATGGTTCACTGAAAGTACTTTCCTTATATCATCTTATTCTTTGCAATCCACTAGCTGCTGTATCTCTTCTTGGATAATTTGGCGTTTTTAAGCTTGAGACTCCATCTTTGAGTTGCTGTATTGATTCACGAAAGGTTAAACGGAGCAATGTTTTGACTCATTCTCTAACGTCACTTTTGGTCATGTTTTGATCATGTGCTCCTGTATCCAGAGCGGGCACAATTGCTGAATTGTATCAAGATCGGGATACTGTAACTAAATTAAAAAATTTAGCCAAGGCAACGTGACCAAGAATCAACCAATGGTAGTGTATGTTAAATTGGGGAAAGCCAATTAAGGAATATATTTTACAATATCAACATAATTTGCCTAGGTTTTAAAATTATGTTGTATTAAATTACACTCGCTGATGCAAAAACAACCTTTAAAAGACGACTACGAGATTGATATTAATCCAATCTCGGAAGTCACGTTTTGCAAATAACACGATCACACTTCTGACACTTTCTACTTGAATAGCTTTTAGATAATTCCTCAATACATAAGAGGTGAGTAAGGACATGGGAAGATCTTTGCACAGAAAACTTTACTTTCATTTACTGCTATTGTTCAACCTGAAAAGTCTTTGACTAATGAATATACGGGAGAAGACAAGTTCAAATTTTCCATTCGATGCAACGCTTGGTGGGTTGATATTAATTCCTGTACAAAAATGTTTAATATGCATGTCTGTGGGTTAAAAAAAATAAAAGTGAATCTACAACAAAGAGAATGAACTCAGGTTTGCGCAGAAGCCAATTTGCTACTTTTATCATTTTCCTTTATGCAGCAATATCCAATTTGAAGTTATCAACCGGTCTAAAATTAGGGTGAAATTCAAAAGGTTTATTTCTGCCACGGTTTCATTGCATGGGCCATTCCAAAAAACCTCAAGCTCTTTATACGTGCGCATATGTTGATGTTGCAGTCAAGGTGGAGGAACCCAGCAGTCTGAGGGCTACACAAGTTTCCCACTACCGACTCACTAAGCTTTCAAAAGCGCTCGGGTCAAACTGGAGAAAGCTCGGTAATTCCCTTGGGGTTTCTGAGCAACAACTCGAATATATTGACAAAAGGAATAAAAGTGAAAATGATAAAGGAAAGGACATGCTTGATGAGTGGAAGAGAACAAGTGGTGATGCTGCTACGTTGGTGGCCTTACAGGAAGCACTGAAGAAGGCAGAAATGGACGATCTGTTGGATATAGTTGCAGGTACGCATTTGTATGATCACAAAAAGTAAGCAAACAGTTAGGCATGGGACTATGCACACCATACCACGAACGTTAGCACAATTCTTTATTCATTATCGAATTTGGGAGGTAACAATCACGATCGTTTACTGAACAGCAGCTGACGTGAAATCAATTGAAGACAGCAGGTGTTATTTCTGAATGAAAACTAGACGCTCCCTCGGAGGAGGAGTGACTGGGGCACTCAATAGATCTGTTCCTCAATTTAAATATGTTTTCTTCAGACCAATTTTTGCTGGCTAGGAGATTTGGAAGAAATGATATCTCCATGGATGGAAATGTCTGCTGGAAAAAATAAAACCGTGGGTGTCGATCTGTTGGGATTTGATGGGTAGAATATGTGGTATGAGTTTTTTGTCAGAACCTTGCCCCCCATGAAGGGATAAATTTCTCCCTTTAGCCACACCCATTTTTCTGGCTTGCGGCTTGGAACTCTTCCATCAGTCTTTCTGGGAGTGAGGAACAGATACATTTTCCCGAGCAATCTCCAAATTGCTTAAAATGGCTTCAGAAAGCTTCAGTCACGCTTTGTTGTTGTTTTAAGGTCTTTTTCTCCATTTTTGTTCCGTTGGGTGCCCCCGGAGTGAAACAATTAAAACAAAATCTAGTTTTATCTTGAGCTGCAGTTTTTAAAAAACGTAAATTTGACGAGTTCTTACAAGAAGACAGGAATAAATTATCTTTTGTGTGTTTATTGCGGGCGAGACCTACGGCGAGTACGCATTCTTATGATAGTGAACACAACTACTTTAATTAGAAACATGCACGGTAATTTTTCTAGCTAAATACGTTCGGATCCCCTCTTGTAGCCCTTTATCCTCGTTTTATGTTAAAATTATAAACGCACTATCGCACGGTTAAGCCAAATTGGGATTATCAATGTGGAACTACAAAACTGTAAGAATTAAGGATTTGTTCGCGTGCTAATTGCCAAATATAACTTGGCGAGGCTCGTTAATTGTATACAATTAATACAGTCGCAGGTCATGCCCAGATTGTAGGAAATCTTACGACCAGTAGCCTTCTTTGCCATTAGTTATTGGGTGATTTCAATATTGTCAGGGGTAAAACTTGAGTTCTAGAGACGGGAGCCCGTTAATTAATATCATGTAGTACTTGCTTGCATGAAAGATTCCGCATCACCCGCTATCGTCATTGCAGGCAAACCAGTTTCCTACTCATTACTTGATGACCTTGCAGAAGGTCTTGATACAAACTGGAGAGAGCTTGGGAAAATCCTTGGCTTATCCAAGAAAAGACTACAAAAAATAGACATGAAGAATGAAAGTTTAAGTGATAAAGGAATGGCGATGCTTGTTGGGTGGAAGATAAGACGCGGTGATGATGCTACAGTAGGGATCTTACAAAATGCTCTGGCGGAGTTAGGAATGATGGATATGTTGGAACTTGATGCAGGTACGAATTATCATGATACTAAGCTTGAATTTGCTAGAATTGTCAGCAGTTATTATTACTTGACGTCCAATGTTTTAGACCAAACTGACCCCAAATCTAAATGAAGTGGAAGGGCAAAAACGATTCGAAAACGACAAGAGAGGAGTTTTTTCTTGTATCCGCTAAACAATACGGATACGTGCGGACGGCTCCTTAGCCTCCTATAAGGCGTTTTCACATGATGTCACAGAGGCCATATTAGTGTGCCAATAACAATGAAACTGCGGCTATGTTAGTTTACCAAGAAGGTCCTTTGGGAGTTGAGTACTTCTTTCATGTAAAAGCTTTCTTTTCATCTAAGAAATTGATTTTTTTGTTTGCTTATTGCAGGCGAGACCTACGGCGAGTACGCACTCTTATGATAGTGAACTTAAGACAAATACACAACTGCTTTAATTAGAAACATACACGGTAATTTTTCTGGCTAAATACGTTCCCCTATTGTAGCCCTTTACCCTCGTTTTATGTTAAAATTATAAACGCACTATCGCACGATTACGCCAAATTGGGATTATCAATGTGAAACCACAAGACTGCAAGAAGTAAGAATTTTGCTCAATGACACGCTCTAATTGCCAAATATAACTTGGCGAGGCTCGCTAATTTTATGCTAAGTACACAGTCATAAGTCATGCCCAGATGGTAGGAAATCTTACGACCAGTAACCTTCTTTGCTATTAGTTGTCGAGTGGTTTTAATATTACCAGGGGTAGAACTTAAGTTCTAGAGACAGGAGCCCGTTAAATAGTATCATGTAGAACTTGCTTGCATGAAAGATTCCGCATCACGCGCTATCGTCATTGCAGGCAAACCAGTTTCCTACTTATTACTTGATGACCTTGCAGAAGGTCTTGATACAAACTGGAGAGAGCTTGGCAAAATTCTTGGCTTTTCCAAGAAAAGACTACAAAAAATAGACATGAAGAATGAACGTTTACGTGATAAAGGAATGGCGATGCTTGTTGAGTGGAAGATGAGACGCGGTGATGATGCTACAGTAGAAGTGTTACAAAATGCTCTGGCGGAGTTAGGAATGATGGATATGTTGGAACTTGATGCAGGTACGAATTATTATCATGATACTTAGCTTGAATTTGCTAGAATTATCACCTATCGTTTATCGGTCCAATAAACGACATGATTTCGCATGGAATAGACAACAAACTGATTGAAACATAGCCCTACACGAATTTTAACCTTATTATAGCTATCTAGAAAAATCGGCCTACGGTTAAAAGCCAAGAGCCCGCTGAAACTATAGACCTAGATCCCGTTTTCCTGAGTCGAGAATTGGTTTCCCAAGGCACAATCAGCTATGCTAATCACCGACGAAACGTTTTTATGCCTGGCACAGAATATTCTGGTGCAACAGCTCAACCACGCGACCACATACCTGCCTGTCAACACCTTGCAGAAATCACACAATTACACACTTTCGCTGCACTGATAAGACTATCCACAACCACACATAATCTTCCCACGTCTAACGCAAGCGAAATATCATCAAATAACTTGGAAAAACTCAGCCTGTTGGCAGATAAACAACTCTGGACTTTTCTCATATATTCGTCGTAAATTCCCGAATGTACACACGGTCGGCAGACCAGCATAGACCCTGTTTTCACGGAAGAGCTTAGATAACAATGACCTCAACCAGGTTGTTGCATCCAGCGGTTTTAGTGAAACCAAGGGTTTGTGTGGGGTGCTCAGTCTCGCGGGCTCATAAAACCAGGTCTCAGTCATTCTTACGAATTTTCCTCGTGTCAAGTTCACACGAGAAAAAAAAAACTCTTGGCCCGGGTCAAAGTTTACCTGCAATTTTGCTCTCTTCTAATTCATTTAACTCCTAAGAGCCTGTTCTCGAGGCCAAAGACTTAGCGGTCACAGGCTTAGAAAAGCGAACAATGTAAAACCTTTCAGTCTCACTCCGGATCAGGGTGATCGATCAGTTTAGCCAAATGAAACGAGAATACAATATTATATTAGACGATGCAGACTCTGCGAATCGTTAGACCTTTGTCCCATCTCAGAGCTTTACATGATGCTCTCCGGGAAACCTTTTTTAATGTGACCAATAAAGAAATGTAAACTGCTAAACAGCACCGAAACCAGCTTTGGTGCGCAATGGCTCGATCTCGTAAGATTTGTTTTCATAGTCTGAAAAAATTCAGTCGAGAGAACTTTGTGCATGATATGCAAATTGTGCCTTTCCACATAATTGATTTGTTTGATGAACTTGATGATAAGCTTTATGCTTTTGAGCAATTGTTTCTAAGTGTTCTCAATGAACACGCACCTATCAGGCAAACAATGGTACGTGGTAATCAGGTGCCGTATATGACTGAACAATGGAGGAGGGCGATCAGGCATCGCAACAAACTGTGGAAAAAATTCACGCGCGATCGTACGGATGTAAATTACGAGGCATACAAAACTCAGCGTAATAACTGCACCTCTCTTAGGCGAAAAGCAATAAAACAACACTTCGTGAGGAAAACAGCAGACACCGAAAACCCGCGCGAATTCTGGTCTACTTTCCGCCCCTTTTTGCATACTAAAAGTAAGCAAGCCAATGACATTATCTTGAAAGAAAATGACAGGATAATTAGTGACAAAAAGGAAATTGCCAATCTGCTTAATGACTACTTTGTTCACATTGCTGATAGCATGCCTGAAATACGAGAAGAGGATTACGGTGAGGATTATGCTAATCATCCCACCATCAAAGCAATCCATGAACTAGTGCTCTAGTGCTCCAGCTTGCTTCAGCTTTCATCGCGCAAGTGAAACCCAGGTCGAGCTATTACTAAAAGAGATCAATGTACGCAAGTCACCTGGTCACGATATAATCCCACCAAAGTTGATTAGAGAAGCGGCAGCTGTTATTGCGCGGCCTATGACAAGTATAATTAACTGTTGTATTGAACATTGCTGTTATCCTGCTAGCTGGAAGATGGGCATGGTGACTCCTTTGTACAAAAAAGACGACGAGTTTTGTAAGATCAACTATAGGACCATAACTGTGCTCCCTGCTCTAAACAATATTTTTGAAAGGCTTCTATCGGGGCAGATGTATGAATTTTACAATGGACTCTTATCAGACTTCATAAGCGCTTATAGAAAGTTTCATAGTTGCAAGACCTCTTTGCTAAGGTTGACGGAAGACTGGAGGATGATGCGTGACAGGGGGAAGCTCGTTGCGGTAGTTTCTATGGATCTCTCAAAAGCGTTTGATGTTATTCAGTATCCACTCCTGCTTTCGAAACTGAGGGCCTATGGCATGGACGACAAAAGTTGTGCCCTAATTAGGAACTATCTCTCTGGCAGAACTCTCAGAGAGTTAAAGTTGGAGACACCTTTTCGACCTGGGAAAGCGTCAATCGTGGGGTCCCACAGGGGAGTGTGCTAGGTCCTATGCTATTCAACATTTTCATAAACGATCTTTTCCTCCAAGTTAAAAAGGCCACGTTGAACGCTTATGCGGATGATCATCTGGTGTACTACTCCCACGTCGATCCGGCAGCTCTGGAAGCATGCGTATCTCATGATGTTGGCGTCGCCAATCAGTGGTACCATGAAAATGGGATGATAGTTAACGAGAGCAAGCAACAGTGTCTAATCCTCAGAGATACGGAGTATGGTTTTTCCTTCCCAGTAAAGGACACGTTAGTGATTTTTTGAATGGAAATAGATAATAAACTGAATTTTTCTAAACATATATCAAATGTATGCAAAAAGATTAATAATCAATTTAATGTTATGTTGCGCTTTCGAAAACTCATACGCAGGGAAATCTTATTCAAACTTTACAAAGCATATATTCTACCTCATTTTTATTATTGCTCCTCTGTCTGGTACTTTTGTGGAGCGCGCGATGGAGATAAACTTGAAGCTTGAAATAAAAGAATACTTAGATTTATACTTGGAGATTACTCGTCTCCATACAACATTCTTCTCTCAAAAGTCAACTCTACTTCGTTATGTAACAAACGCGTTCAAAATTTGCTCATACTGTTATATAAGAGTTTGTTTTTCACTCATTTTTCTGCTTATATGAAGAATATGTTTTCAGTCTGGTCCTCTTCTTATAATCTTCGTGGCAACTACATTCTTTCACTAAGTAAACCTAAAACAACTACCTATGGTCTTAACTCCTTTTTTTACTTTTCAGCTAAGCAGTGGAATGCCGCTGCCGGACTTTTTTCGTACCAGTTTTTTTGCAGACTTTAAGACCAAAATACAGGATGTTACCTTCATGTAGATTCTTTTTGCCTGACATACTTAAACTTAAAATTGTAAATTGTTAAATAATATTTTATTTTCTTTTATGTACATATTATTATTAATTTCATTTTATTACTTAAATGAATGCATTTAATGTATATATATATATATATATCTATATATATATATATATATATACACACTCGTTTACAAAAAGGTTGACATTTCAAATATATATATATATCTTTTGTTTCTTTGGGCGAAACAAAAGAAAAAACAAAAGGTATATATATTTATATATATTTCTGAAATGTCAACCTTTTTGTAAACGAGTGTATATGTATGTATTTTTATTATATAGACCCGAGTGTTTTACTGGGAAATATACCACTCGTAAAATTCATAAACGCTACATCCGGGACCCGAGTGGTTTATTTTCCATAATCTCACTAGTGAGTTTATCGATGACGTAATTTCGGTCATTTCCCTCTATTACTTTATCGATGTCTTTTTGTCTATATAATAAAAAGAACATTACACGGCGGCTTGAAGATATGAATTTTATTTTCTCGTGGCAAAGACAATATTTTACTCACTCGCTGCGCTCGTTCGTAAAATATTGTTTTGCCACTCGAAAATAAAATTCATATCTTCGCGCCACCGTGTAATATCCTCTATCTATATTATTTTCATGCACAGTAGTGTTAGCTCGAAGATATTAGCTAGTTAGCTACTCTAAAATTCGAGTATAAATAAAGTTTATGTTATGTTATGTTATGATTTCAAGTAACTGTCACTTGTGTTAAAGAGAGAATTGTGGGTAGGGCCGGAAAAAAAAAAAAAAACCCAGAGGGAGGGAGGAAGTGGGGGAGGGGGGTTACATAGAAAATGATTCGCGAAATTCTGTCTACAGCCACTTCTAAACAAATCCCTAACCACAAAACAACCAAAACCAAACAACACAGTACACAAGCTAAGACAAGGGAGGTTAAGAGAAATGACAACATTTTTGCTAACCCGGTTTTCATAAATCGAGGTAGATTCATTTTAAAACAAACAGTGATCAACGCTGTGCGTGACACAGGAAATCGGTCACTTTACGCTCTGCTGTCACTCATTTAAAAGGGGTTATAAATCATGACTGCTCATTTGCGCAAGCTTAAGTGGCAGCTGATTTTTCTGTCTTGCATTCTTGCGTTAGGTCAAACGAATAAGAAAGCTCTCGACGTGCAAGGAGGTTTCACCACTGGAATTCCTGCAGGTAAGTTATACAGGCCGTTTCTTTTAATTAGTACTAGGGAACTTAAGCAAAAGCGTTTCTGAGAGACACACTTCAACCGGAAGTGGACGTATTACATTCCTGATCACTTGTTTTGCCCAAATATTCAGTTAAATCATCTCTACAAGTGTGAAGTCAAGAAACTAAGTAACACAAATTTTATAGCATCAAAGGCATATTAAGTAATGGTCCGCGTAAGAACTAGGCAGGGAGAATGCAATATCGATTAAAAGGTGTTAATTTTTAATTTTTAATTTCAATTAAATGGTGGGATCTGATTGGCTGAAATCCAAAAATCGACGGAAAACAGAGAAAAACATGACAAAACCAACTTTTTTAGCTTTATTTTCCCCATTCTCCTGTCTTTTACCTCACGGCATTGTTCTATGCGCCAATCAAAAGTTAGAGCGGAAAACGTGCAACACGCGCGTGACCTTGTTGTTAACCATATTTGATGCGATATTAGAGATGTGAGGAAATTTGTCTTTTACCCGAAGAAATGTCGTCAATTTCATCTCTTAAATCTACATATTTCCCTTTATCGATTGTTTCTTGCTTTTATTCAATGTATTTTATCATCGGAGTGATCGCGAAATTCCTACTGCAGTAGTGTTTGCATCTGTCCTCAACATGTCGTCGAGTAGCCATGTGGACAAGTAGGAGATCGCTTTGATTCAGTGATGATTCAGAGTAATTGTGGAGAATAGCTGGGCACAAAGAGTGGAAACGATAGATTTTTTTCTTTATACAGAAATAAATAAAATTTCTTAAAGCGATGTGAAGCCGCCTGATTTGAGCTTGAGGTAAGCTGAACCCAATAAATTTTCGCATCACCGCACGATGTGACTGTGTAGTTATTTTGGGTAGTTTCGAAAACGAAGTACTCGAAAACGAAGGCCGAAGCACGAAGCACCCAAATCTCGAAAATGAAGCACCCAAAACTCGAAAACGAAGACCCCTAAATCTCGAAAACGAAGTACCTAAATCTCGCTGTCCTTTATAAACACGAGACCAATGTAAATACAGCAGAAATCAAGCGCGATAACGAATCGAATGCAGTTCAAATCTACTCAAGTTGTAAATGCATTTCCGCCGCTGCTTGGGAGGCCCGGTGGGAGGCTATGTTTTGGACGTGATCAGAGAACCGAGAACGCCCAAACTATTTCTAGAATGTTACTGTATATTGCCAGTAAAAGCCAATCAGGCGTTAGTCTCCTGCGTGGGGACTAATCAGCTGTGAGAGAATCGCAAACACTAACGGAAATTGATTTTCCTTTTGTTGTAGTTGAAATTTTGTATGAATTTTAATGCATTGCTTACACGTTGTTTTAGTTGAGACAATATTATTGTTTGTTACATGCCATTTGATTTTTTTTTATGCTTTTTATCTATTTGAACTGCGCCGCCTCACGAGGGCGCCTCACTGAATAATAAAAACGCAGCACTAATGGGGATAGAAACATAGCCTCCCACCGGGTAGACTGTTCACAGTCCTCTATTTTTCCGTAAGATCATCGAGATCGAGCGCCTTGCCTTACGGGCTGCCATCTTGCATAAGTGTCAAAACTCCCCGTCCCCTAAGTAGTTTTGACACTCATGCAAGATGGCAGCACGTAACGCAAAGCGCTCGATCTCGATGATCTTACAGAAAAATAGAGGACTGTGAACAGTCTACCCACCGGGCCTCCCAATCAGCGGTGGAAATGCATTTACAACTTGAGTAGATTTGAACTGCATTCGATTCGTTATCGCGCTTGATTTCTGCTGTATTTACATTGGTCTCGCGTTTATAAAGGACAGCGAGATTTGGGTGCTTCGTTTTCGAGATAGGGTGCTTCGTTTTCGAGATTTAGGGGTCTTCGTTTTCGAGTTTTGGGTGCTTCGTGCTTCGGTCTTCGTTTTCGAGTGCTTCGTTTTCGACACTACCAGTTATTTTGTCCTTTTCGAAACTTCAGAATTCTGTGTATCTTTACTCTTCTCTGATTCGATTTGTTTTCATTCTAGACTGTTTCGTCGAGCTAAGTGCAACTTAAGACGAACGAATTAAAATTTGTGATTGTAATTTCGCAACAGTTGTAAGACGGCAGCCGCTTAGTTATCATAATATACAGCTATTTCGAGAAAGGTTGTCGGAAAAAATGTGCACGCGACAATCCCGTAAAGGTAATATGGGATATGAGCAATACGCTGTTCCTGGCACTGTAGCTGTCGAACCTGCTTTTGTTGCTTTCCTTTAACACTCGCAAACATATGTCCATGGCCTCTCGTGCCATTCTTTCAAATTTCTTTGAAGAACAGTGAACTCAAAACCACCCACGATACCTTTCGGGATTGTCGCGTGCACTTTTTCCGACAACCTTTCTCGAAATAGCTGTATAATACAAATGTTTGAGTGTTACCCGCTACGAAAGATCATGCAAGTTTGACTCTCCTAAGAATGAAAGTAGGTTTTGCGGAGATATTTAGACTAATAATATATCTACCATGTAAGACTACGAAGAGAGCTTCTTCTGAAACCGAATTCTCCGAACATCCATGAATTGAATTTTTTTTGTGTGTGTATGGACAATGGTCTTTTTATTCAAGTGCGGGTCATTAGGATAAACCTCCCACATGATTTTATGAAATTGTTGTTCTGTATGGGTGGCAAAATAAAAACGCGCGGCTTTGGCGCGTTAGCCATGTGAGCTTGAATTATTGCTGTTTTCGATCACGGTTTTGACATTTCCTTTGTGAGAGCCGAAGTAGCTGTCTTTCACAAGGTCGCCGATTGATGCATTCCTGTGCCATTTTCATGTAATTTTATATCACTTTAACTTTGCTCGGGTTTGGCGCATAGAAATCCTCTAAATTTCGATATGTTATATTTTTCAACATATCAAAGCAGAAGACAAAATAAAAAGTTGTTTGAATGACCCTTTTGCTATCTTAATTCATTTCTAAAATTCAATTGCCGCTATTGCACTGGCCTATTGTTCTTTTGCCTAGTTTTTACACAGACCATTACTTAAAATGAAACGTCCTCACTTTTGGTTGACATGCGTCGCTCAAAAACGCCTTGTTTGGTAAATCTCCTTACTGATCTAGCCGACAAGAGGTTATCCTCGATAAGGCACGTATTAAAAACTGTATAAAGTGTACGAAATTAACTGATGTATCCATCACTTGTCTTCTGTGTTAAAAAGGCTGCTTTAATTGTAATTCTTTCGATACATGGGGGAGACTAACGAGATGGGTAAGAATCAGTTAGGCCGCCTGGTCTCCATGAATGCTACGAATCGTCTCGATCCCTGCTTTTCAAAGCCCTCGGTTCCAATATAGTGGAAAAATGTGACGTCATTATCCGAGAGCCATTCATCCTCTTACATCAGATGTTTCGCGCGTCTTATTTCCCTATCTCTATCTTCGACTGTACAGATTGCCCATGTTTTGAAGTAAAAAGATGAAGAGGACTTACTCTTAGAAAAGACAGTTAAAGGGTACAAAACCAGTAGAGGCAAAACACAGAGTAAATGATTATGAAACTTGTGAAAGCGAAGAATGACTCCAGCGCCCGATAATCAAATGCAGTGGCAAAAAAACCTACAAAAAAAGAGACAGCCACAAACAACAAGAACACCGGAAATTTCAATTATTTTGTCACTGTTTTGACGATTTCTTTTCCGCTTGAAAAGCTAAGCGAGTGTCGAATTTTATAAGCTAACAACTCTTGACAAAATGATCTTATTGGCGAGGTTTGATGTTTCAAGTACCCAGCTCAAACGAGGGTTTAATTTGCTATTCAAATTTATTTACGGACAACTAGTGACAAAAAGCCGTATTATTAAGCTGTGGAATGAGATACCCTGTCACATCCGACATCTCTCCAAGAATAAATTGAAACAAACACTCCGCAAATTACTTTTTAATATTCTGAATTCAGATGATGACTTCATTCATACGCCCACCTTAATTTTAAAAAAAGGTAAAATAGGCCAAAAATGTCGAAAGTTTAAATTTTTTAAATTTATTTGTTTAATTAATTTCTTTTATAGTCTGATATCTAGTCCTCATCCATATTACGATTTTAATTTCAGTTATTTTCGGCCCGGAACAAACGTCGAACTTTAAATGTGCCGAACCTAATGCCTATTTAGATCGACCCAAATTATTAAGTTAGACTGTTTGATTCAGACGGTCGAACTTTACATGTGCCAAACCTAATACGCGGCGAAAGGAAATATCATCCTTACTGCTTAAAATAGGGAAATAAACTGAAAAAAGTAAAATTCACCAACCCTGGAAATTATTGTTTTGATTTTAGTGTGATTTGTGCTCTGTTATGGCGAGGAGACAGCTGAGGAGATCGTGATTGTGACATTTGGACAAAATAAAGTAACGCAATAAATTTTAAATTACGTTTCGATTTTTTTATGGATATAAAGAAAAGCAACTTTTTAGAAGACCGTTTTGAGCTGTTTTAAATGTTCTGTCTAAAAATCTACAACGTGAATGCTGGTAACCAGACCATAACCGTCGTTACGCTTCTGTGAGTTCTGTCAGCACAGGCGCGAAAACCCACTAAATAGCCAATCAGAAGCGCGGTTAAATTGAAAAATACGTTAAGTTAACATAATTTATTTGCATTAGGTTCGACACATGTGAAGTTCGACGTATGAATCGAAGTCGATCTTTTGCCGTTCTATTCGACTAGCTCAGTCGAATAGAACAGCAGAGTCGGCGACCCAAATACAAAAGTGCCGTTCCTAATTGATTCAAACGTCGCACTTGACATGTGCCGAACCTAATAATTAGGTTCGGCACATGTAAAGTTCGACGTTTGAACCGGGCCTTAGTCTTAATTTCATATTTTGCGCGAATTGTCCCGCCTCGAATAGCCTTGCTAGCTGCGGGCAATACTTCTGTAGTTAATTTTATTTGTTAGGTTTTTTTTTTTGTTTGTTTGTTGTTGTTGTTGTTGTAAAAAGCGGGAATAAAAAGCTTACAGCGGAGAAAGGAAATTTGCTTGAGGACCACTGTGGAAACGCCATTACTAACTTTCTCAACGATTTTCACAGTAAAGCAAGTTGTTCTGTTATTTTCAGGTATAAATTTTCAATTACCCATGGTAATTTTCAGTCAGGACTTTGAAAAAGCGATCTGTAACGCTATTGAGCCGCTATGAACAAAATATTTAATTACGCACTCCCGTCCGTAAATAAACTAAGTTATTTTTATGATGACATGTTCAGCTGCGTTTTTCGTGTCTTTTCTAAGTTAACTAAGTACTAAAAAATCAAAGAAAATGATGAAAGCCTTTCTAGCACTTTTGGAATTTAGCTTCTTACCACTCAAACCAACAGCAAAAGCGGTGAAGATCTTTCGCAAGTAATGGAGCCTGATGCATGAATCGTTGAAAAGTCTGCCGTAAAGACTGACCTTTAGCTGGAAAAAGACCATAAATTGGTCTGTGTGGGGAAAGATCCAATTTGCACAGGGAAATTTCTCTAATGCACTAACAAGGCAAATTAAAAAAATCAGAAACATCCAGGCCCAGTTGTTCGAAGGCCGATTAGCGCTTAACCCAGGGTTAAATTTAACCTGGGTTCCTTTTTCTTGTGTTGAAAAGCATTCTCTCGGATACTTTTCTCTGTTATTTTTAGAGCTTCAAATCATCAGCTTGTAGAAAAAAAGAATTAAAACTGAAATGCTTTTTTAACCTTTCAAATCTGAATTCAAATCTCACACTAAACCTGGGTTATCTTAACCCAGCTTTGAACAACTCGGCCCAGTGGTTTTTGCTTAGCCTTAGATAAGTGGATGAGGGCCTGAAAAATTGTGACTGTCTGGTCACATTATCTGTTGCTGAAAACAAAATTTATACCCCAAACAAGTACATAGGTATATATGTTTTATTCATTTGATTTAGAACACATCTTGGTATGGTTTATCATCTAAAAGTACATTGTTGCTTTGGAGCTCTAAAAAACTACAAACAGTAATTTATTATAGCGCTAATCAAGACCATCTTTGGTTTGAAAAACAATGTGATTTAGATGTAGACCGCTTCAGTGAAGAACACTAAGCAAATCTAAAACAATGACACTGTAGCTCAGTAATACATGCAGTGACTGTCGCACAGTAAATTTGTCCCAGTCAGAAACAAGTAGCTGATGCACGTTGAAAGTAATGAATAAAGCTTAAAGCATCACCTGATCATATATAAATTATATGCCACCTTCTGGCTCTCACGTATGAAAAAAAAAAAAAAAACAACTTTGTTGCTGTTTTTAAAACACAGAAAGATTGTGATTGATTTGTGCCCTCTCAGAAGAGTACTTGACCGCAATTTTACTGTCTTTGTTAATTAAATGTGTTCAGTAAATCCTACAAAAAAGACAAAACCACGGAAAACTAAAACACTGTTTAAAAAAAAAACAACAACACTTTGATAGGAGCTTAAACAGAGGCCGAAAAATATCAGTAGGTGTTTTTCAATTCATGCTTCAATTAATGTTATGTAAGGAAAAAGTACAAAAAATATTCGAGTCTCTTGAGTGCCTTCGAATACAAGCTGCGAAGAGCGACGTGGGGCGATTGTATTGACAGGATAATTATGTAAGCTTAAGTAATGGTCCGCCTAAGAACGATAGCAGAAAACAATAGGTCGCGGCAAATGGAGCCGTTATTTCCTGGGGTGAGCCAACGTTTAGTAGTTTTATTTCAAAATTAAAAGATGAGGGAAATTAAACATACTGCTTTACGAGCAATTAGAAGGGTCAATCTAGGATATTACTTGAGCGAAACAGTTCTCAACACAAACAAGTCTGGTGATTGGAACAGTACACACCATGTGCCGTGATGTGCGTACACTTGGTCGGCGCCAGCTCTGAATGTACTTATTTCAGCCATTGTCAATCGAAAGGTATGGCTGGAAAATAACAGCTCTCCCTCTGTAACTATGCCTATGCCACAATTCCATCCTTAAAAGATCTGTCAGTCTTAGTTACGAATAGAAACAAGGAGGAACCTGAATAAAGGCGCCCCAGTACAGTTGCCAAATCTACTGAATATGGCTCTTACATGTAAGCTCAATTTTTGGGCATGAGGGGACACAAATGGCTTTTACTGGAATTACAATCCCACACAGAGATGTTTTCTTCGCGGGCAACTAGTCCGACTTAATCCCGTTTACTATGTCGTGCTCCTCGAAAGTGCGAAAATTTTCGTCTCGTGTATTAGATTTCAGTATACATTTTGTTAATCTTCATCTCGCGCCAGAATAAATTAGTTTGCTCGCAAAGGGCTTCTAAAACAAATCCAGGCTTTGCCCTACTTCGAATCCACCTTCTGGAGATACGCCGGCTTGGTAGCTGGAATACATTGCCAAAGCGAAGACCTGGCATTTCTTCCTCCTCGTCGTGTTTTCTCCACGACATTTTTTTATATTTGTAGTGAGAATGCAGTGCATATCGGTGGATTTTACTTCATGCGGTTTTGTGCGACTTGCTACTTATGAAAGTAGAGTGTCGGATTGCATCGCTTTGTTCGCCTTTAATTTGTTGTCGAACACAAAGTAAAAGTACCATTTACTGTAAGGTAAGAACTGAAGTTTTAAATTTGTTTCTTAGCGAAAAATAGTGCATAGAACTCGTGAAACCATACCTAATGTCATGTGATGACTCCTCGCTTTTACGATGGGTATCACGGATACAAACAATAGTTTCTTTCGCAAAGTTAAGTATAATTTAGTTATCGAGAGCATTTGAGGACGAGTTTTCGTTATATGCTTCATTAGTTGGTTTATTCCGGGTACGTGCGTGGAATTAGATAACAATGCTTATGTGCTATAATTATGCTGATAATTTCTTGCACCTTTGTATTGAAACTCATGAAAGCCAAACTTGACAATGTTTAACCCTTGCAAAAAAGTCTTCTATTATGTGGAGAAACTTTTAACGTCTTTCGGGGCCGAATATGTTGTGAAGATTTTTAGGGAAAACAAAGCTTGATTTTTGGCGAAACGGACTGAGGCATTAGTACTTTGAAGAGAGCGCGAGACAAACGCGAGCTTTTAGCCCCGTGAGTACAGTGCAACCCAGCAATTCTTTAGGTACAGCTAACAAACATAGGATACAATTTAGGTGGTGCACCCATGAGTGTAGTGTAACCCAGTGATTCTGTAGGTAGAGCTTACAAATATAGGCTGGGTGGCGCACCCATGAGTACAGTGTAACCCAGTGATTCTTTAGGCGAAGCTTACAAACATAGGGTGCACTTTAGGTGGCGCACCCAAGAGTACAGTGTACCCAGTGATTCTCGAGGTAGAGCTTACAAAAAAAGGCTGCACTTTAGGTGGCGCACCCATGAGTGCAGTTTAACCCAGTGATTTTATAGGTAGAGCTTACAAACATAGGCTTCACTTTAGGTGGCGCACCTATGAGTGCAAAGTAACAAGGTGATTCTGTACGTAGAGCTAACAAAAACTAGGCTGCACTTTAGTTGGCGCACCCATGAGTGTAATGTAACCCAGTGTTCTTTAGGCAAAGCTTACAAGCAAAGACTGTATAGGTGTACACCAGATAGCGACACGTTTTCTAATAATAAGCAAGCGTGAAAATATCACATATCTCTAAATTAAGGTTTTTTAATTTTCCCTTAAAAACATTAAGAGGCAGTCTCCCTAAAAGCGGTCCACTCGATTTCGCGACAAAAAAATACTTTTCCTTTATTTTTTGTCGGTGAGGAGGCTTTAGAAGACATATACTAAAATCGCTATTTTTGTTTTCAAATTCTTATTCTTAGCTCTGCTACAAGCCAAAAACGAATTGAGTCCGTCTCGGCTTCTCAGAGAGTGTTTCAAAGACTAAAATTGATGAATTTTGAAAAGCGCGTTGCAAACAAACGAATGCCCGCACAAAAAATCTGTTCGATTCAGTTTTTTTAGTTAACCTTCGATAGGTCACAGGCTAAATAAAAATATCTTTGAATCGAAAGAGATATAGTAACAGGGATTATCATGCATGTTACTGATTACTACGATCAACTGGCGGGCGCCGTCGTCTTGTAACTACCTGCACTGAACAGTAAACAATGTTTTTAAAAGAATTCTCTAAATTAGAAGTTTATCCAAGCTCTCTAAGTAATGAAAATAAATATTACTACCCCGGCATACAAAACATGTACAAGAAAGGCAACGTATGTTAAGTTCTTTCCGCAATTTCAGAGTGAATTTCACCGCGGTGCATAAATTATAATTTGTAATAATCAAGCTGTTTAAGAACGTTTGACGCAAAACAAAAACAATTAGTCATTTACCGTTTTATCTGTTCTCGGTAAATAAGACGCTTACGTTTAGTTTAGATTCTTGATGGAAGAAGTCTATCCAGCCAGCTGAAGTTATGCAGTTTCGTTAATTTTCAAAATCAAATCACAGCGTGATTTCTCACGTAAAGTTATGGTCACGTGGCTACGTAACCCGTCGGCGGCCAAAATCTTCGTGATACATGTAAACGAAATTTCTGTACCCTGCTAGCAGAGGCTTTTCCTTTGTGTTTCTCAGCGTTGTACTGCCATTCTCTTCGCGGTTTTCGCTGCTCGCGTTTTGTTTTGGTTGTTTCTGTGCCGAGGAAAAGACCTCTGCAGACAGCCGTTTGGGATTCCGGTTGAGCATGCGTATTAGATACCTCCAAGATCTAGGAGGTAATCACATGACTAAACCGGTTGTGGAACCGGTTTTATCGACTCGCGCATCTTTTTGTACTAGTTTGCTGTGCAAAAATGAGCCCGCTATATCGACATGGCCAGTGCGATTCTTTCCCGTGAAAGTTTCAACGACGCTGTTGAAAAGGCTTTAGAAGCCCTTAAAAGACAGTTCAATCGAGTCTTTGACTAAATATCAATCCAAAGCTTTGTTTCATGTATTGAATGGCGAAGATACATTCGTCAGTTTACCAACGGGTCATGGGAAATCGTTGATATATCAACTAGCTCCATCGGTCTCCAAGCATCTTGGTCTCCTCAGTGAAGTGCCGATTGTATTCTTTATTTCCCCGCTGAACGCTCTGATAGATGATCAGATAGCCTCAGTTACCAAGCTAGGAATTACAGCCTGTAAGCTCGATGCCTCATCTCTTGAAGATACTGTCAGTTTGGCTGGTCATGAAAAGCTAGAAACCAGAGGTGCGAGAAAGTGAAACTGACGGGCAAACTCCGGCGGCGGCATCGTATTACCGACACGTGACCCAGAAATTCCATAGTAACCGCATTTCCATCTCGCGCATGCTCAACAGGAATCCCAAACGGCTGTCTGCAGAGGTCTTTTCCTCGGCGCAGAAACAACCAAAACAAAACGCGAGCAGCCAAAACCGCGAAGAGAATGGCAGTACAACGCTGAGAAACACAAGGGAAAAGCCTCTGCTAGCAGGGTAAAATTTCTGTTTCCCTCCAGAAAAAAAATGCCCCAATTGATTGAGTTTTTCCTCCTTAAATTGCACAAAATGCGTATCACCCCGAGGAATTTGTATTGCTAATGGATCATTTTCTACGGCAGACGTTTTTTTTTTCTTTTAACGCGCGACCCGACTAGGAGGAGCAGGCAACCTCTTCCTTGGAATCACTTTTTTACAGTTCAAATCAATCGCACAGCAAAATACGCCTTGCAGGCTATATTAATCCCTTTCTTTAAAACGTTTACAAAAATCACATAAGCAGCAGGCCAACGAGGTGTAAGGTTGACTTTAGGTGCATTTTTTGAACCCTCTTTTATCCGTTCACTCAGTTCTTGCAATGACTATTTTGGCCTCTTATATGGTACATTTCTAAAATTCACGCACAGTATAAAGGATTAGAGAGGTGACCTACCAACCCTTTTGCCCCAACCCTTTTGCCCCAACGGATGCAATAGTAAAATATCCTCACTGCACACCTATTATCCCTGTCACGGGGGAACTAAGTTATGGAAAGATGCCGCGACTGTTAAGGCAATAGGCGTGCCGAACATCGCGCAAAAGCGGTGCCAACCGCCACCAGGGGAGGTGGGAGGGGGCGAAACTTAAACGCCACTTTCACCGAACTCCGTAGAACTGGCCAGGGAGCGGCTAAAACCATGCTATTTGAAGCAAGGGCCGCAAGGCATCATGCCCGGCAGCACGCAGGCCCGGCAGGACGGAATTTAACTGAGTTAAGCCTTCCCGTGTTACGGGCTAATTATGTATGCAGTGAGAATAGTCTTTAAAAATGCACCTACAGGGAGTCTTGTAGTTTCCATGTAGAGTATTTTTATGTGACATCTTGTTGACATCCCGGTTACGTGATTTTGACGTTCTAAAGGAGAGAGGTCTGGCCGGGGGTTTTGGGTTTTCAGGTATCCGGGCTCAATTTTGTCCAGGTTTACGGAATTTTAGTGCCACGATAAGGATATAAATTATCTTTTTTCTAAATTTTTGATATTAAGATACAGTTTTTAATGTAAATGAACGTACGTTGTCACAGAGATCGAAATATGCTGACCAAAAGTTCGCATGGGCGGGCAAAAGAGGGAATCTGACGGATTAGACCGAATTGCAGTCAACCGAATATTATCAGTTTATCTGGGAGTGTCTCATAATCCCGATTTCTTCCAAATTGCACCAATATTGCTTGCCAGTTCAAGTGGCTTTCATTGTGTCAAAATATTGAAGAATAT
>JBBMOI010000015.1:3210000-3222500 GCA_038088405.1 Porites divaricata | reverse complement strand
GAAGTGGACGATTGAAAACAAACATGGCAGCCGCGAGCTACCACCTGGGAATCTCAAGTCTCAAGTATGGGCAGAAGAGTAACGTGAAACCGTTAACCGCAAACCGCAGTTTGTCGTTTGCAGTGAAATGACCAAACCTCGATCTCAAGGTCTCTACTTCATTCTTGCCTCTCGTTTGGCACCCAAGCTTTCCCATAATGTGAAATTACTACTGATCGAACTAATTGTATGGCACTAACAAAGATACACCAACTAATAAAAATTGTTTCAACGATAAAATGAAACCACAACATATTTATACCTTTTTTCAGGAGAGCTGGAATACCAAAGCCAGCAGAAAGAAACGAAAGCCATAGAGTACCATGAACAACTTCTCAAAATTTCGAAAGAACTGGGAGACAGGGCAGGAGAAGGAAGAGCGTATGGTAGACTTGCCATCGCCTATGACAGACTTGGAAATTTCCAGAAAGCCATAGAGTGCTATGAACGAAACCTCAAAGTTTCGAAAGAAGTGGGAGACAGGGCAGGAGAAGGAAGTGCGTATGGTAGTCTTGCCATCACCTATGAAAGACTTCGAGATTTCCAAAAAGCGATAGAGCATCATGAACGACACCTCGAAATTTCGAAAGAACTGGGAGACAAGGCAGGAGAAGGAAGAGCGTATGGTAGTCTCGGCATCGCCTATGACAGACTTGGAGATTTTCAGAAAGCCAAGGAGTACCATGAACGACACCTTAAATTTTTGAAAGAACTGGGAGACAGGGCAGGAGAAGGTGAAGCGTACTGCAATCTTGGCAACGCCTACGACAGAGGTGGAGATTTGCAGAAAGCCATAGAGTACCATGAACGACACCTCAAAATTTCGAAAGAACTGGGAGACAGCACAGGAGAAGGAGAAGCGTACTGCAATCTTGGCAACGCCTATGACAGACGTGGAGATTTGCAGAAAGCCATAGAGTACCATGAACGACACCTCAAAATTTCAAAGAAAGTGGGAAACAGAGCAGGAGAGGGAGAAGCGTACGGTAATCTTGGCAACGCCTATCACAGTCTTGGAGATTTGCAGAAAGCCATAGAGTACCATGAACGACAAGGCAAAATTTCGAAAGAACTGGGAGATAGGGCAGGAGAGGGAAGAACGTACGGTAATCTTGGCAACGCCTATCATAGTCTTGGAGATGTTCAGAAAGCCATAGAGTACCATGAACGACACCTCAAAATTTCGAAAGAAGTAGGAGACAGGGCAGGAGAAGGAAGAGCGTATGGTAGCCTTGGTATCGCCTATGACAGACTTGGAGATTTCCAGAAAGCCATAGAGTACCATGAACGACACCTCAAAATTTCGAAAGAAGTGGGAGACAGGGCAGGAGAAGGAAGAGCGTATGGTAGACTTGGTATCGCCTATGACAGACTTGGAGATTTCCAGAAAGCCATAGAGTACCATGAACGACACCTCAAAATTTCGAAAGAACTGGGAGACAGGGCAGGAGAAGGAAGAGGGTATGGTAGTTTTGGCATCGCCTATCACAGACTTGGAGATTTCCAGAAAGCCATAGAGTACCATGAACGACACCTCAAAATTTCGAAAGAACTGGGAGAGAGGGCAGGAGAAGGAAGAGCGTATGGTAGACTTGGCATCGCCTATGACAGACTTGGAGATTTCCAGAAAGCCATAGAGTGCTATGAACGACACCTCAAAGTTTCGAAAGAAGTGGGAGACAGGGCAGGAGAAGGAAGAGCGTATGGTAGTCTTGGCATCGCCTATGACAGACTTGGAGATTTCCAAAAAGCCATAGAGCATCATGAACGACACCTCAAAATTTCGAAAGAACTGGGAGACAGGGCAGGAGAAGGAAGAGCGTATTGTAATCTTGGCAACGCCTATGACAGACTTGGAGATTTCCAGAAAGCCATAGAGTACCATGAACGACACCTTAAATTTTCGAGAGAAGTGGGTGACAGGACAGGAGAAGGAAGAGCATATGGTAGACTTGGCATCGCCTATGATAGACTTGGAGATTTCCAGAAAGCCATAGAGTACCATGAACGACACCTCAAAATTTCGAAAGAACTGGGAGACAGGGCAGGAGAAGGAAGAGCGTATTGTAATCTTGGCAACGCCTATGACAGACTTGGAGATTTCCAGAAAGCCATAGAGTACCATGAACGAGACCTCAAAATTTCGAAAGAAGTAGAAGACAGGGCGGGAGAAGGAAGAGCGTACTGTAATCTTGGCAACGTCTATCACAGTCTTGGAGATGTTCAGAAAGCCATAGAGTACCATGAAAGACACCTTAAAATTTCGAAAGAAGTGGGAGACAGGCAGGAGAAGGAAGAGCGTATGGTAGACTTGGCATCGCCTATGACAGGCTTGGAAATTTCCAGAAAGCCATAGAGTACCATATACGACACCTCAAAATTTCAAAAGAAGCGGAAGACAAGGCAGGAGAAGGAATAGCGTACGGTTATCTTGGAAACGCCTATCACAGTCTTGGAGATTTTCTTAAAGCCATAGAGCAAGTACCATGAACGGCATCTTACAATTTCAAAAGAAGTAGGAGACACATACCGGTTGATCAGTCCACATGAAGTGTTATAGATAAATGAATACATCTATCATACGTCTATTTTGTAAGAATAGGGACTGACAAGGGACTTGAAAGAGAAAGGGGTTTAATAACTTCCTTTCCCTGAAAAGAGGAGCTTATTAGAGATGGGGAATTTATAGAGGATTTATTGTATACAAGATTCTTTTAATCTACAATAAGTATAATCGTTGGTTGAATAGAAAACTATAATATGTTGTTAATAAATAAGTTGAAGCTTTTCGTAGTCTGAAAATTTGAGTGTATGTTTCGTAGCTTTAATTATTTTGCGACCAGGCGTGTGCACTTGAAACTTGTTTTATAGTCACCTGAAAAATATCAGGAATCCGCATGTGACAGAGGGACTTTAGACTTTGCTACTGGTAATTTAAGCGTAGTTCTTTACTTTAACATTCGTAGTTTTTAATTCTTTTGGCAAATTGGTTTCAGTTTATTAGTGTCTGGATTGGTCTCCATTCTAATACTGAAGTCAGATTCCCTGTTCAGTTACTAGGTTAAATCACTAATTTAAATTACATTGTTGAGTTTAAGGTCCGTCTGATATCACGGTAAACACGTGGATACACATGCAAGTGATGCAATAATCATTCGATAATTCAGGTTCGATACAGGTACAAAAGTACTTTACTAAATGGGAGACTTTTCGATTCGTTTTGCCGGCCTGGAATCTCTTTACCCAGGAATGTGAAAGTAGTCTGAGCCTGATCTCAGCTTAGTGCGAGACAAGGTCTAAGGAGCGAGATTCTTGGATCGAAGAAACGAGAGCAACATGGAGTAGACTTAACGATTAGACTCACGGATCGGGAGCTTTCAAGCTGAATTATTGAACTGTGACCACGTTAAAACCTTGGATGAACAGTGGATTATTGGAACACTTAACTGTAACTGGAGTATCTAGAACCATTGAACTTTTAATGGGATCAACTGACTCTGTCAAACATGGAAACATTAAACGTTGACTGGATAAACACATAATTATTAGAAACTTTTAACGCACAGATTTGACTATGGTAACGAAGCATTTCAAAAATTCACTTTGTTTTAATGTTGCAATTGTGAAACCTAGACAAACAAAAACAGGCTGAGATCAATTCAACCGAACAAAAAAACATTAAACACTGCGCACAGCTTTAATTTTTTATTTCTTTTACGTTCGATAATTTTTTCAACCGGTTTCATATAACAAACGCAAGTACTTTTAGTAAAAACAATGATCTAAAATCGTCCCTCTCTCAAGTCTCAAGTCAGTACCAGTGTCGTTAGATGAACTATGTCCTGCAACTGATCTATTGGCCTTATTTCTACTTCCGTAATTAAATCTTACAATAGCCTAGTTTGTGCCATTCAAAGGATTTCCAGCAAATACAAATAACTAGGAGCTAGTCGACTGTATTAGGAAAAATGTTAGGGTGGGTTTGAGTGAAACAAACTAGGCTATTGTAAGATTCCACTGTTTATCAACAGGAGGGCATTTTGCATGCGCATGCGTCAATATGGGCTGTTGAGGTGCCACAGAGGCATTTTCTGTGAATTGTTTACGTTCAGAACCAGCATTTGCAAGCTGTTTTCTGGAGCGGAATGACGTGTATTGGGTGCTACGTTCCACAAACGTGTTCTTCAACGTATGGTGGTATTTCTACGATGAAAGTGAGTTTATTGTAGCCTCGCTGTCGCCCTTGAGAGGACAGTCTTTCCTTTCGTAAAACAGTACATCGAAGACAAGATGGCGGCTGAATCTTCTTACGACCTAACATTTCGCGCACATTTTTTGGGCAGTAGGAAAAGGTCGGTATGATAATTTTTTGTTACACAATTATCCTATTGATACTTAATTCTTCTCAATAGTATAACTCTAAAATCGAACTAATCGTTTCAGGAATACAGTGGTTAATTAAGTGTCCATTTTGCCGTGAAACAGTTTTTCACCCTTTCGCTGGCTTGCTTATCTCGAAATCTTGCCTTTCTCCCCAAATTAAGTTAATGATTAATGAAACTAAGAATACTTCCGCGAATGAGTGGCGCTTTGATGAAGGCTGTGAAAAATCGCCTTCTGGAGTAATTTTAGCCTTCTTCACCGGTACGTCTTTGCTGAGAAATAAAATACACGCACTTCAACTATAAATTTAAATCAATATAATAATGATGCGAGTAAGATTGTGTTTTGAAAATAAGAATATTTTATCATTTAGTTATACAAAGGAAAAAAAATTACAGCAATCGGTTTGAATTCTGATTTTTTCCACTTTATTTTGAAGGTACACTGTTTGTTTACATTTCCTTATGCAAATAAATATAACATTTTGGCGTTTTAAAGAAAATCTAGCCTAACTCCCCAGCCCCAAATGGCACGAAATGAAACGTTATCAATACACCGTTTAAATAAATCCTGGCTTCTGTTGCAAAAAAAATGCATTTATTCCTAAATGATACCATTTTGTAGATACTACATTTGTTGATATGCTAATTTGTGAGACATTTTATTCGCAAAGAATGTTGGATGAGACCAGCTTCTCCTCTGTATTGAACCACATTCTTGTTTAATGCATCAGTCTCCGCTTGATAATTCTTCCATGATGTACAACTTACATAAGGGGTTCATCTGGATACAGTAAAAAGCTCCCAACAGAAACATTA
Source organism: Porites divaricata (assembly GCA_038088405.1). Lineage (NCBI taxonomy): Eukaryota > Metazoa > Cnidaria > Anthozoa > Scleractinia > Poritidae > Porites > Porites divaricata. The sequence goes on along the minus strand of JBBMOI010000015.1, from coordinate 3,217,260 downwards.
ATAACAGACAAATTCATCCATCTATTTGTGTCATGTGTGTTGCCGCATTCCAGCTCATTTGGGTCCTCTAGCAGTAGTATTTATTTTTGAGGAAACAGCATTATATGCACCCCTTTAACAAACTTCCTGTCTTATGTTTAAACGGGATTTGAAGGTGAACAACATCGTCAGTTAGATTTATGGAGTGATGGCCATTCTCTGTTTTGAATGGATCACTTCTGTCATCAAATATAAATTAGTAACAAGAAATCGATTGTGGAACACAGGAGCTGTCACTCAAGAGTCGCTTCAAAATAGTAGCTTAGGAAAAATCTCTGTATCTTTTAGAGTTAAAGACAAAAAAAAGTATTGTTCGTTTTTTCGGGGTATGTGCATTCGTTTTGTCTGCAGCTGAGCTTATGAAATGCTCAAGTGACTATGTAGTACATAATCGCTTGTAACTGTTGCTGTCTGAAATTCAATCCATTCTTCATTTCCTGTAGAATATTTTTTAAAAAATTTACCGCAAAAACTTTCGAAGAACTGTAAAAACACCCATAGATTTCATGTTTTGGTGGCATATATAAACGCGTCTCCGTCTTCAGTTGAACATGAGACATCGCATTAATAAACAAACCTCACGTGGAAATTTTTTTTTTTTCGCCGTTTAGTCTTAAAGCAGCTGAACATTGCTACGATGCATTTCCTCCTTGATAACTAAAACCACGAGTTTGGAAATCAAACCATAGAAATGCATTGCTTTACCAGTGAGAATCCGACTTATACAGGAACATGACTTTTTGGCGTTGAGTCTTGAAAGTCTTTAAAGGCCAAGAAAACCTACTGCTGAAAAATCTACAAGTGAAAAACCTGTGTAGAAAGCGTCCGATTGTTGTCATGGAGAATATTTTTTTGCAGGAAAGTGCGGTATTCAAAGCCCCAACGAAATGGCTTTCAAAAGGACCGTACCGAGTTTTCGATTTCCCGCGATCAGATTTGATGCGCCCACGCTATTGTCGTTCAGCGGATGCACGCATGCGTATGCAAAATGCCCTTCTGTTCTGTATATCCAAGATTTCAGCGTGGTCACGGTTCAATTAATCCGCTTGAAAGAAAGCACTAAGCTTCGGATCCATTATTCTAATCCTTAAGTCCACTCCATGTTGCTCTCCTTTCTTCGATCCAAGAAACCGGTGCACATAATGTCAGTGGTGCGCGGAGGTGTAACAAAAAGAAGCGCGAAATTGAAGTATATTTATTTTTCAAGTAACTTGGAATATAGCACTCAGTCCGCACAGTCTGCATTTTGCATGGTCTGTGTTTCAATATGAGCATGGAAATTTACTTGGTTTTTCCACACCAAACGGTAGTATAGTATAATATGAGGGTACGGGCACATTTTCCATATTCTGGATTTGACCTTGGTGGCCGCGCCCATTTTTCCAGGAAAATGACAACGCCTTTTTTTTTCCTGAAATTTGACCACGCCCAGAAAAGACACTTAAAGAAATGGCGCTTTTATATAGTAAGTGTTTGCCAGGAAAAAATATTATAATAATAATAATAATATAATGAGCAATCGTAATGAATTAGTTAGAAGGCTATTATCGGGGATCACAATGACTAAACTCGCTCCAAAATCTGGTTAATATAAGGAAGAAGCAAATCACCCTATCCCCGCTCCCAGAATTGGGGGGGAGCACGCCCTATTCCCCCTCCAAAAAGAAGACGCCTTATTTCCACACTAAAAGGCAATGCTCGAAAATTAGTGGAATATTTTGAGGCAAACACTATATTACATTATAAACAACCACCAGTACCGCCACCCAGAAAAAAGCTAACTAAAATAACCCAGAAAAGAAGAGCTCTCATTGCTTATACAAAATCATAGAGATTGGTGTGAAGAGCCAGAAAGATCCATTAGTTAAGCTCCAAAAACAAGAGTATTCATCAGTCAATTATTTGGCACTATAATTAATAACACGAAAGGAAAGAATTTCTGAGAAATTCTATTTGGGCGTGTGTTTTGTTGCTTCTATTGCATTCGTAACATTCAAACCAACTTTAAAAACAGCAAGCGCAACACAACAGTTGGTTCTGTTATAAACGGGTTAGAGTAAGGGAAAGAAGGAAACATGGCAGGAAAAAGTACAGGGAAAAACAACAACAGTTGATTCTATTATAACCTGTTTCATTGCTGATTATGTCAATGACATTAACGAGTGTCTCATTTTTGAAAAGAACTATTAAGCAGCCAGATAGCAGTTACTTCTTGATCTACTGTTCATAAGTTACCAATGGATAGATTTCCGTGGTGTTGTTTGATAAATTATTGTTTTATTCAAAAATTTCCCAACAACTTCTTTAATGAAAATACCTCATAGGTTCAAGGATAAAGGACCGAGATAAAAGAGATGAAGACTCATTTGCCACATTCTTTGGAACAATAATAACATTATTTTCAACGAAATAATGTAGGTAACCCTGTTGAATAATCATTAGCCTATTAGTGGCATGTTGAGGTTCAAATAACTGAAGTACAAAATAAAAACCTTCAGATACCAGCCTGTATGACCTTGACCCAAGTGCCACCTGCTGCACAGGCTAACAGATGTACAGAATCAGTGACACTAAGCCCATCCTTTTAACATACAATGTAAACAAAGTATGTCAGTGTTTTTAAACTTGTAGGTATGCGATAGATGCATTTTACACCCTGTAAAAAATTCCTCTAGTTATCTAAAAAAGGCTTTTTGCTAATATTTGTCTAAAGAACAAAGACATCATTGCCTTTCCTGCCCTTGCTCTCTGTATACATCACTAACACAAACCCATTGGCCTGCTTCAAGTGACTCCTTCCATAAGCTCACCTGTATAAAAATACGTTTTCAATCATCACTATGTACTTTAAATTGGTACACAATTTTACCATTTTGTCTTAATTTAGGGTAAAGACAAATTTAAAACCCGAATTTTTCTCTTTCAAAATAATTAAATGAATCTCATTAAAAGTTGTTGAACCTTCTCAGAGATCCAGTAATGCTATTAACCCAAACAGACAAAACAGCCTATGAGATAGTTAGCACAGTATATTTATTTTAGGTTAAGATTTTATCCTAGCTTAATGCTATGCATTATCAGCCTCTTTAAGCGATTGGCCTGCAAATGCTGGGGTGCTCTTAGCACTTACTGTCTGGACGAGATAATCAACAACCAGAGAACAATAATATTATTATGTCCACAGGCTATTGACAAATTGGGCCCTGAAGGCCTAACGGTGAAGACATCAACCTTTTCACACAAAAGCACAACTGTGACCAATAAGCTGGGAACAGCGAAATTAAGGAGTCAAAGGTGTTGAGACTTTTTTAGAACATGGGCAAAACTTTCAGGTAAAAACTACATTTATTCCTCCCCACCAGCATCTAGCGTTTGACAGTGTTTCACATTGGGGAAAAATTGTGTAATGACAGTGGCAGTAACAAGAGAGCATGCACAACATTAAAGGAAGTCAACTCAAAATGTTGCCTCAATCAACAAGACATCATTTAAAAATATACATTAAGGCTCGCCTTGTTGTCTCCACCTTATACAATAAAATATTCCCTGTTACAGATCAACTAACATGCCACACAGCATCACCAAACTTCTTTAACACCTGAAAACCATAAACAACATTTTGTCATAAAGCTCAGTCCATTCACAAGAAAAGCAATTTAATTCCTCATGGTTCATACAAGTTTCATTAACTTTTATTCGAGGACTTTTCTAGAACTTTATAACAAAATTCAAGGAGTTTATTTTGTCAGGCACTTGCATTATGTCACAAATGTTATGCCAAAAACACAACTACCTGTAAATCCTAAGACCAAAGGATAACAGCTATTCCAGAATAAATCTCTTGCTTCAAGCTTTTGTATTTTATTTACTCCATTCTATAGGTAATACATCAGTTGTACAATTATTATTATTATTATTATTATTATTATTATGTGAAGTGTATGAAATAATTCATATTTGAACTGCGGTTGTAGATGAAAGTAAAGAATGATCATCGCAGTAAATTTTCCAATTTAAGCAATTGGAAAGAAGAAGCCTGAAAAAAAAATCATGGCTTCAACGGGATTCGAACCCATGACCTCTGCGTTGCCGGTGCGTTGCTCTACCGGCAAGTTCACCGGCAACGCGGAGGTCATGGGTTCGAATCCCGTTGAAGCCCTGATTTTTTTTTTCAGGCTTCTTCTTTCCAATTGCTTAAATTGGAAAATTTACTGCGATGATCATTCTTTACTTTCATCTACAACCGCAGTTCAAATATGAATTATTTCATACACTTCAAATCATTTCACTCCTCACGGGAGACATGAACTCAATAAATTGACCTCACTCCCAATGTGTGGCTTCATAGCTCAGTTGGTAGAGCAACGCACCGGCAACGCGGAGGTCATGGGTTCGAATCCCGTTGAAGCCCTGATTTTTTTCAGGCTTCTTCTTTCCAATTGCTTAAATTGGAAAATTTACTGCGATGATCATTCTTTACTTTCATTATTATTATTTTCGGGCAGCACTAACACACGGAATCCGGAATCCGGAATCCGGAATCCGGAAACGGAAACGGAAACGGAATACGGAATCCGTGAAAGAAGGCTCCAAGCGATTGATTTGTAAAAAAATATGTTAGCAATGACAATAAAATAAATAAACAAATTAAAAAAAAAAATGAATAAATTACTTGGGCAGAGGAGACTGCTGTATGACTAGAGGAGTCTATTCCAGTGAAAAGACTCTTCATACCACTTCTGGCAATGAATGCAAATTCTCATGGGACAGCAAAGCGAGGAGAAAAAACATCACTGACAATAACTAGTTCCTTTAGAAAGAGGTAAGTTATATGGAGACAAACTTCGTTCAACCTTCTCACTTCCAAATTTAGCCAAAACCAAATTTTAACCAAATGTTACAATTTCATTTTCTCAAATTCTGAAAAACAAATAGCACCGTGTGTAAGTACAGGCAGAGAGCTTGCATTTGAATGTTCACATCATAGGATTTCGTCCCCAGACTCAAAAGGTAGAGTCACCTTACAAAACTCTATCAAGCACTGACTGTGGCAGTGAAAGGTTTAAGTCGACAGAGGCGTCGTTTATATAGCTGTAAGGCGTCGTCGTCCAGTTTTTCCTGGGTGTCTTTTCTGGGTTGTCTTTAACAGTGTTCAGTTTTATTTATCAAGACAACTTGCTCAAGAGCACCATGATATATTGGAGTCCATAGAGAATAGAGAACTGTGCATGCATTTGTTGATTCCACAACTGATTACATCAAAATAATGCGCCATGTTTGATAAGCCTCGTCAACAAAAATACGGACGTCAACGCAAACTCAATTACACCAGTATTCCATCAGCATTCTGCTTGGCGAAAACTTAAAGTTGAATTTATGTCTAGAACACACAATAACAAGACACGAGAGACAATAACAAGAATATATTTAATGGGACTGCCAAGAAAACCAAAACAAATTCTCTTTGGATTGTACTAAATTATGCAATGTAAAATTCTTTAATTTTTTATAACTGATATTTGATTCCGTTTCCGTGATTCCGTTTCCGTTTCCGGATTCCGGATTCCATGTTTTAGTGCTGCCCTTATTTTCAGTAGTAGTAGTAGTAGTAGAAGGCTGTTTAAACTACGTGAAGGTTAGGAAGAAAATTTAGAATCCGTCAGTATAAAACATGGACTGCGGACTGCTGACTACGGACTGCGGACTGGGTATAAAATACGGACTAGGTATAAAACACGGACTAGGTATAAAACGCGGACTGCAGACTGCGGACTGTGTATAAAATAGAAATTCTTGGTGGAGGTTCCTTGAATCAAGAGCCTGACAAAAACGCTATCTTCTTCACCCATTTTAGACATGGTCTCGGTCTCTAACAACTATGAAAGGGGTCAGGTCCCGGGGGGTACTCTCTTATATAAGCCATATACGTATTTGCCGCCCTAAAGGTAGGGTATATGGGCCGTTTTAGTGGTCTGAAAACACTTTGCCTATTTTGATTTGGAATCGGGTATGGTTTTCGAGGAAACTACGGGAGCGTACATGTGCGAATGTATTTATCGTTTTCAATTCTAGATTTAAGAATTTCTTGTTTGCGCTCTAGAGAGAATGATCTACTGTTGCGCTCTAATCTATAAATTTATAACAATGACATAATTTCTGCCTAATTAGGCCTAGCCTGTTCCAGGCTCCGAGATAGTTGGGTCTGCTAAATTGAGAAAGTGCGAAAATACAACGAGAGGAAACTGGGTAGTCTCCTCTTTACTTGAGAGCCTGGAACAGGCTAAATTAGGCCAAGCCTAAAAATGGGTATGGATTTTAGAGATCAGGTCTGAAAACGGGTGTGAAAAATGACATTTTTTATTCTGAAACAGCGTAAGGATTTAGAGAACCAGGGGGCGTAAGCCCACCAAAAAATTCCTAGCAGTACCCCTTCCGGGGTTCAGGAGCAGGGTGTAAATCATGTCATCATAATCATCGCGTAGAATATAACGTTGGGTTGGATGATTCATTTCGGTTATTATTCACGTATAGGTGAGTAATCCCTCCCACCTAAATACTGCTTTTTACCTCGCGGAATGCCCCTATATTGACCTTCTCGTCTGAATTTTTCATTTCCTCATATTCCCAAGGATTTATTTGAAACGGAATAGAGGCATCTTTAGGAATTTTACTCTGACTCGGCTAACACAATACTATTCCTTTTATTCGGTGCTTCTCTGATTTATTCAGAGTTTAATTTCAGTTGCCTTGAATAGCGGCATAACCTTCCTTGCCCGTGCAGTATGCTTTCCTTCTCCACATGAGGAGAATATAGCCTGCGTGACCGGCTTACGGGATGTTTTTGTGTGAGGCAAGGAGCTGTAACTACTGTTTTATGCAAGCCCGCTTTCCGTTTCTCTCATTTTTACCTTTCAAAGGCTGTTAATTTTTATATACATAGTTCGTAGTCCGCCCTTTTTAACTAGTCCGTGTTTTATACTCAGTCCGTAGTCCGCATTTTATACCTAGTCCGTGTTTTATACTCAGTCCGTATTTTATACCCAGTCCGCAGTCCGTGGTCCACAGTCTGCAGTCCGTGTTTTGTACTGACCGAATTTAGAATGGAGAAAGGCACATTATAGTATAACTAAGTGTTACGCGGGTAATCTTTTAGAGGACGAGTAGCTTGCAAACTAAACTGAACGCAGGGTTGTCGGAACAGCAACAAGAAGATTTATTCCA
>JBBMOI010000015.1:3200000-3207500 GCA_038088405.1 Porites divaricata | reverse complement strand
TTAACAGCAACTTTTTGCAAAGTAATTAAAGCAATATTGAGTGGGCCGAGAGTTCCCTACATTTCCCCTCTAATTTTTTCACAGTTAAAAAAGGTGATGCTGCAAGATAACATTGACTTCAGCAATTATTTTAAGTATTTTTGACCATGTAACTTTTAAAAATTATATCTCTACTGTTATTTACTCATTTTTGTCCTTTCCTCATTGGAAAGGACAAAAATTAAACTTTCAGAAAAAAAATATTTTGGTCTCAGGAAACCCATAATATTCTGCAAAAAAAATAAACAAGGCATATTTCTGCACAGATAGTAATTTTGCTTACTTTTTGCCTCACTTTAACGCTGTAACTCATGTGGTGATTTTTGTGTCCTCAGTGTTCACCTTTCAAAGGTTTGCTGAGGCCTGACATTGTCTTCGTAAAGCGTTCATCTTTTAAAAAGTTTGCTGAATCTTCGTAAAGCATACATCGATCTGTGTTTGCTGAATCGTCTAAAACGTTCATCTTTCAGAAGTTTGCTGTTAAATTTTACTTTGGATTAAGCCTTCATATTTTTCAGCATGGTACGTCACTGTCTTTGGAAAATGTCTGCGACTCCTGGTGAATGCATCAAACCGGGTTTATAGTTCAGCAGCCGTTGTGCCACAAAGTAAATTTACTGAGTTGTGTAGTTCGGCGGCCGTTGTGTCACAAAGTAAATCTACTGAGTTGTGTAGCTCGGCAGTCGTTGTGCAACAAAGTAAATCTACCAAGATGTGAAGCTTGGCAGCGCCATTTGATCATGACTTGTGATATTTTCAGCACTCGAGAAGCTTACATGTATAAGCCACTCTCGAGTCACTGAAATCAACACGCTTGACCAAATTACTGGAAAAGTTATTGACGTGAGCCGCATCCACATTCTATTGAAAGCTTTGACAGGGTTAGTGCGAAGTTTGAATTCAATGTAATTCATTTTGTCAACAAGTTGATGATTGGATGTTCTTAAAAATAACAGAGGAAAAATTAATTATCTGAAGAAATGTTTTTGAAGAAAGAAAAAGAATCCCGGGTTAAGCACTAATCAGCCTTGGAGTGATACAAACACAAACGTGATACAATGTTTAAATAGAGGTTTCGCGGCACGTAGCCCTCACATTCAAAATATGCCATAATCATATTTATCTATACCGCAACCACCCTTCCCATCAACTGCTACCTGTACGCATAACAAACATATCAAACGCACTCTCCGAAGTTCCGATTACTCCTAGTTGTAATGGTAACAGGACTGAGTGGAGTCAAATTCAGTCTGTAATCAAATGAGTGATCAACAAAATCAGACAACCACCTGGCAGAGTCCGATTTGTTTAATCACGAGTATGATTACAGACCGAATTGGACGACATGAAGTTCTGTTACTAATTAATCATAACTTTAACAAAATTTGTGATTAAGGCCCTTTTTAAAATCAAAACACACGAAATTCCATGATTTTTTTGCGAGCAATGAAAAAAAAGCCATTTAAGTACATGTCCTATTAAGGATGAAATCAGGGCAGTGGATAACCAATCAGATTTGAGAATTTTGTTATAGTTATGATTATATGTAATTAATACAGTAGAAATATTTTTTTTCTTCAGTATCTAAGCAAAACAGGCCCAATATCAGTGGAAATTGTAGAGCTACTAGCGATTTTCTACAAATACATTTTGTGATGCTGTCAGATTATGCAAATGAGGTCAGAGCTAATTAGCAAAGAGAAATTATATTAGACGTCTTTACTTTCGAAAGACGCTTTATTTTTTAGTTTCTCGGCGAAATATCGAGTTAAAAACAAGCAAACATGAATCCAATGATAAAAGTCATCAAAATAAGCGAAGCTTTGAAGGCAAAAAGCGCAGCGGGACGGATTTCACTGCGTTTCAACACAACGTGTACCAGACTATGGCCCACTCGCCGAATTACATTTACTGTTTTCTTACCTCGATTTTCGCGTTTGTTTGTCTCTATACCCTCCAGAATCCTTCAAAATAATTTGCTTGAAATTCGTCGTTACAAGCTTTCATTCTTCGCAAAAGCCGTTACTTACTTATATTACTGTAGGACCGACAAGTTTTCGAAATTGTTGCGTGAAGCTCAAAACACGATGGGGGCTGGAACTAGGCACATAATTACGCGGGATGACGTAGTCAGCCAGCGTCTTAAATTCGGTAGCACATTCCTTAGGAGTCAAAAATTGCCTTGTTTTTTTAACTTTCCCGTATCCCGAACCCGTCCCGAAAAAATTGTGTGATTTTTATTGGCTGCAACTTCGAATCACGTGCAGGTCAGGTTGGATTGCACAAGCCGAAAAAGGATACTGTGTGAGCAAAGGGAAACTAAGATTACAGCCTTAGAGGAGGACGAGGACTCAAGGCTGTGCTCTAGATCTAACGGCGCAAGACTTGGCCTCGGGCGACTGAAAATATTGTCTAGGTGGCACAGCCGACTTGCTGGTGTTGGTTTCTTGTTTCTGTTGGTTTATAGTCAAAAAGCTAAGAATGTCTAGAATTTATTCCTTGCGAAATCGTAGCTCGCTCGGTGGCTTCGCGGCCTAAAAAGAACGCTCCGCTCGCTAAGAAACTCTTGTGGTCGACTTGTAAGCAGCAATAAGTAGCATATCTATCAAAAAGCTTTAAGAAAATGTTGTTAAATCGGGCAGCGGGCACGCGTTGATGTTCAAAGGTCGTTTCACGTGAATTCACATGTAACATAATCCCTTGACTAAATGAACGTGACAAGCTACACAATTTTCGATAGTAACAAGTTTTCATAACATTGAAATTTTTGCTTCAAATTAGGATTGTTCATTAGTTAGTTTTTCATAAGAAACTGTTACTTTTGCTTTGACAGGCGTAAAGGACGGGCGGCGACGCAAAACAATAGTTTTGTATTTTGAAACATCGCTGAATAAACACGGGAGTGTTAATTTTTAATATTTTTACCTTTTTTCACTGCTGTGTCTGCGAGGCTAAACTATAACTAAGATTGTTATTCCAGAGACAACTGTTATTGTGATTGTTCTAGAATTGGGTATAAATCTATAAATTAAAATCCCGCATTGTCTTTCGTGTCGTGACAAGGCATTACGTATCGCGTAATAAAAATAAATACGCAAAAGCTAACCGAATCCACATTTGTCCTGAACATTTCACAGATAATATAGAAAGAAAATACTTCCGTTCTGCGGTTAAACGACAACTTTACAACAAGATGATCTATTCAAAAGGAATAATAGTTTTGGGGCGGCCCGGGGGGGGGGGGCACTTCCTTATAAGAGGCTAATAGGGATGTGCCGCTGGATGGGGTCGCATTTTCACGACTGGACTGACAAAAACGGGGTTGCATTTTCAAAAGAGTTATTAAAGTGGGGTCGCACATTTTCGGATTTTTTGGGGTAGAGGGTTGTTCATATTAACGGTTAGCAAACGTACCAGAATATTTGTAAATGTTCTTCATTCAATTTATTAAAAAATGAGTCAATTCAGTTTTTGACTGGACCTATTTAAAGGATTAACATTTTTGTCCAAGAGTGACTAATATGGGGTCTACAATTGGCCAGAGAATAGACTATAATGGGGTAGGGGCTCTGAGAGGCTAGCGGCACATACCCAGCAAAAATTAACCCAAGTAACCCCCTCGGGGGCGCCGCGGTTTCGTTGAAATCATAACAGTTTTCCTGAAAAGCTCCACGGGATCTCAGTCAATCTTAATAAGTGAATTTTCTTTTCAACCTAAATCAAAATGATTATTTGTAAAAAGAATAGTGCCCTTCTTTTTGACCCCCAATTTTTTTTATAAAAAATACATAAACAGACCAGAATCTTACTTTTCCATTTAAAAAACATGAAATATTCGGCGGCGTTGCCCATGTTTCTCATTTGGCGCAAAAACTTACTTTCATATGACAACATGCGGGTTTTTTTTTCGCACGCTCAGGAGGTCAAAGGGATGTGATTTTTCACGAAAAAAACAATTCACAAAATTGTGCTTGACTTGTTAAGAAAACAGTTTGTTTAACTTTTAATAACTAACTAACAGCTCATCGATTTATTAATTTGGGTGACCAACTTGGAGGCCCGGGCACCCCAGCTAAAAATGCTTAGGGAGGCTGAAAGGCTTCCTGAAATGTTCCCTAGAGCACAGCCTTGCAGCCCTGTAGTTATTGGAAGTATGATACTTAACATGCTATTGTTGAGTGTGGAAGAGCATACTTTGAGGACATAAGTAAAGGAATGCAAATTTTAGTGAACTACGCCATACTCCTAACATATATGGTGGTAATATTGATGTAAGTTTTGTTTTGAGTAGCAAAGGAACCATTGTGTGTAACTCATCTTCTAGTGTATTGGTCCTTAACAGAACATCTCCATCTCTCCTGCACACATTTGTTGCAGACACTACTCAACTTTCCATTGCCATTCAACATACCGGTAATTCTTTCTTACACCAACACATCCCGCGTAAAACGCCTTCCGGCGTCTTCTTGTTATCTATTAACTTCCTGTGGGCCACATTTGGAGGCAATCGGAAGTAACGCAATTTTTTTTTGAGTTTTTCTTTTTGTTACAGGTTCTGAGGCGTGTAAGAATTGAATAGTAAGGCAAGTGGGGGAGGAGGGGGGGGGGGGGGGGAGCTACTTCCCATACATTTTCTTAAATGAAATTGTGTACTGATCATGCGCATTACGTCAGAATCCATAGATCAATGCGTTGGTTTTCTTTTCCTTCCGTTGATTGTCGATAACCTGAGATCAGGCGTTATTGTTGGTTTTCACATGACGTCACTAAAATTCAAACTAAAAAACTATCGAACTACCGAGATTTTACTTTCACGATGCGTTAGAGCAGCGGAAAACTAATATTCATACAAATTTTCGCTTTAAAAGGGTTCTTGGTTTTGTGATAGAGCACGCTTGAATTTCTAAGCTTTTGCGTGACGCGGCATTTACATGACGGCCAAGAGAGCCGTCATATAGGTTAAAAAAATGACTTCTTTCAGGAAATTTGGCTATCTTAAACAGTTCATGTATTAGAAAAAGTATTAATTTAATGTTCATGAGTTTCTCCAAGTATAATTCACACTTTTGTAGCAAAATTCGGTAACAGATGTTTCTGTTGGTTTCCGTCCGCCATGTTGGAGCTCATCTAGGTGAGCACCAGCATGGCGTCTCCATACAAATCTCTATAAGTTTGGGTAAAACATTTCTTCGGATATCTCGTATACGAAATATTCCTCTGACCTGAATGTTGGTGAGGGTCTTTGTATATGTACCTCCTCTCATTTCCCAGATTCTGGACATTATCTATTGAACGGTTTTGATTTTTTATTTGATCTATTTTGAATGGCGTGTCACTGAAAACCAGCAATTGTTATTTTTCTCTTTTTTTTTTTTTGCTTCCTTGCTTCTTTCGCTCGAGAGGGAGAAAAATAACGCCTGGTGAATTTATTTAACAAGCCGTCAACCGCTCCCTAATTTACATAATCTAACGTCTGCTTGACCTGTCATGTTATTAGCCAATAAGCGCTTACCATAAGGAAATCAAATTTTGGCGCGAATAATGTCTCTTTTGAAATCGGTCAGTATAAAACATGGACTGCGGACTGCGGACTGCGGACTGGGTATAAAATACGGACTGGGTATAAAACACGGACTAGGTATAAAACGCGGACTGCAGACTGCGGACTGTGTATAAAATAGAAATTCTTGGTGGAGGTTCCTTGAATCAAGAGCCTGACAAAAACGCTATCTTCTTCACCCATTTTAGACATGGTCTCGGTCTCTAACAACTATAAAAGGGGTCAGGACCCGGGGGGTGCTCTCTTATATAAGCCATATACGTATTTGCCGCCCTAAAGGGTAGGATATATGGGCCGTTTTGGTGGTCTGAAAACACTTTGCCTATTTTGATTTGGAATCGGGTATGGTTTTCGAGGAAACTACGGGAGCGTACATGTGCGAATGTATTTATCGTTTTCAATTCTAGATTTAAGAATTTTGTTTGTTTGCGCTCTAGAGAGAATGATCTACTGTTGCGCTCTAATCTATAAATTTATAACAATGACATAATTTCTGCCTAATTAGGCCTAGCCTGTTCCAGGCTCCGAGATAGTTGGGTCCGCTAAATTGAGAAAGTGCGAAAATACAACGAGAGGAAACTGGGTAGTCTCCTCTTTATTTGAGAGCCTGGAACAGGCTAAATTAGGCCAGGTCTGAAAATGGGTATGGATTTTAGAGATCAGGTCTGAAAACGGGTGTGAAAAATGACATTTTTTATTCTGAAACAGCGTAAGGATTTAGAGAACCAGGGGGCGTAAGCCCACCAAAAAATTCCTAGCAGTACCCCTTCCGGGGTTCAGGAGCAGGGTGTAAATCATGTCATCATAATCATCGCGTAGAATATAACGTTGGGTTGGATGATTCATTTCGGTTATTATTCACGTATAGGTGAGTAATCCCTCCCGCCTAAATACCTCGCGGAATGCCCCGCTTTTTACCTCGCGGAATGCCCCTATATTGACCTCGTCTGAGTTTTTCATTTCCTCATATTCCCAAGGATTTATTTGAAACGGAATAGAGGCATCTTTAGGAATTTTAATCTGACTCGGCTAACGCCAATACTATTCCTTTTATTCGGTGCTTCTCTGATTCGTTCAGAGTTTAATTTCAGTTGCCTTGAATAGCGGCATAACCTTCCTTGCCCGCGCAGTATGCTTTCCTTCTCCACATGAGGAGAATATAGACTGCGTGACCGGCTTACGGGATGTTTTTGTGTGAGGCAAGGAGCTGGAACTACTGTTTTATGCAAGCCCGCTTTCCGTTTCTCCCATTTTTACCTTTCTAAGGCTGTTAGTTTTTATATACATAGTTCGTAGTCCGCCCTTTTTACCTAGTCCGTGTTTTATACTCAGTCCGCAGTCCGCAGTCCGCAGTCCGTGTTTTATACTGACCGCTTTTGAAATCAATTTTAGGGAAAAGAAAATTTTTAAGTACGTCCATGTTCAGAAGGGGTGATGAATGGTCCATTCAAATTTTTCACTGCTCGCAAAATTTTACCTTTGCTCGATTTGCTCGCAAAATTTAAACGAGTGCTCGCTTGCTCGTGCTCCCCAAATTTTTGCGTTGCTCGCAAGCTCGCAAAGCCATTTTTTTTTATTTCTGCTCGTGCTCGCAAAAAAATCGCAGTGCTCGGCATGTAGTATGTTCGCGAATGCTCGCAAAGACCATTCGTCACCCCTTTCAGATGGCGCTTCCCCCCCAAAAAAATTAAATGTGTTGTTTTTGTGATGAAATACTGCTAGCTGAAGCTTCCCGTTCCTTTATTTAACAGCTACAAATAATGAATAGCTCGTTGACTTCGTTCTGTACCGAAAGCAGTGAAAAAAAAAAATTAGGCTGAAGCATCATATTTCACGAACTGAAAGGTGTTGTCATGAAAGCGAAGATCTCTCAGAATAATTCACAGGTTTCTGAAGGAAGA
>JBBMOI010000015.1:3025000-3190000 GCA_038088405.1 Porites divaricata | reverse complement strand
TGAATTTTTGTAATAATGTAATAGAACCAAAGCCTGGTTGAGGTATTTGTGGGCTCAAAATGAATAAATTGATTGGTAGAACCAGTCATCGCTTAAGCACATTCTCCACCTCAATCAGAGAAATCAGAGAAATCAAATATTATTTCAATATTTGAGGGATAAGAAAAAAAAAAAAGGAAGGGGGCTCAGAAAAAGGGGGGGTGAAAATTCACCCATTTCACCTCCCCTGGATCCGCGCCTGTCACAGTCTGTAATAATGCAGCAGTCCCTGTCGTGCCATGAACAGGAACAGCCCCATTCGATAAAAAGCTCATTTTTTCAACTAAGTATATATAATTTTCAGTCAATCACATCATAAGCATTTGTCTTCGTCTCTGAAGTGGCCGAGATGTTCTTTGAAAAAATTTCTATCCCAACCCAATGTCAGTTCTTCAAAATTCCACAGTCAAGGACATGATCCATGGAAGTTCTCACTAAGGGAGGGGTAGTTAAGCATGTTCTGCACACTTTTGTACTCAGCATCAACCTGTTTTTTTTTGGCTGTGCAAATAGTTTTCCCTGTAAGAATTTTTTGTTTCACTCAGTTATCTTTAACTTTCCCGCTCCTTGACCCAGGGTTAAAGTGACATACCTATGATATTAGCATAGAAATGGCTACAGGTACATGACAATCTGCTGCAGATGAAGCGTTACGTACAACAGATGAAAAGGCAAATTTCCAGCGCTTGACCCGGCCTCTAATGCGTGGAGGGCTCGCACTCTTAAGGGAAGTGTTTGACGCTATTCATCGGCCAGCCAACCTTCCAGCTGTGCTTGGTAACCCTGCCATAAAGTCAAAGCTGCAAACATTGAGAAGAAATAGAGTCCTTACCTACCCCGAATGGGAGTTCCTTTACAATCCACCGTCAGGAGCTTATGGAAAGTCGACCGACTTTGACATCACCTTGCTATGTAAACTGCTTCGAGAAATATGCAACCTTACCCCTTCCACTGGATGGGACAACTTACCCAACAGCACTGATCACAGCCGCGAGGCAGACGTAGTTAGAATTAAGTTTTATCGTAACACAATTTATGGTCACAACCACAGCATGGGGATAACAAATGCTGATTTTGAGAAGCTTTGGAGAGAAATCAGTGAGGCCCTATTGAGAATTGCCGACAGGATAAGTAGGGCAAAGAGAGATGAGTGGAAGAAGTCCATCGAAAACCTTTCCCGTGATCCAATAACACCAGATGCAAAGGAATATGTTTCAGAACTTCGGTTATGGTACAAAAATGATATGGAGATAAAAGACGAGATCGGAAAACTACATGAAAAAGTGGAGCAGAATACCTGCGAGTTTCGATGCGAGTTGGAAGAAATCAAATTACGCCTTCACACCATTGTTGAATCATTAGGTCAATCACCAATTGACCAACCGGTAGAATTTGCCGGACTGCCATCTAAAAGTGTGAATGTTCCTCAACCCCCGGAGCAGTCACATGCACAAGAAGAAGGTTTCTCAGCAGGACCAACTACCAACCCTGAACCACAGAAAAGTCAACAAAATCGTGTGGGTTTACCTGTACCCCCAGAGCAGCCGCTAGCACAAGAAGAAGGAGGTACCACAGCAAGTCCATCTACATGCACGGAACTACAGACAAGTCTGCAGAATTGTCGAAAAGCTATTGATTTCTGGGACGTTGTCTGTGCATTTAAGAAACCCCTAGAAATGTTGCTAGAATATTTGAAAACAAAGCTTGGTGTTGTTGTTCAAGGATTCAGACAAGGTAGTTTGATCATAACAGTTTCCTGCAGTTCATTAGAAGTCCTTGAGGCTCTTTGGGAGGATTACCGCAGAGGACATCTCAATGAAGTGGTCCAAGATTCCCTTGTCACGGCTGAAGTTCTGAAAGAGCTTAACCTAAGTGAAGTGAAACTGAAGACCATCATTTCAGAGGACGAGTACAGGTTATACAAAGACATTTTCATTCACAAATCAGGTAATTATAAAGAATAATAATAATACTACCAAACAGCAATAATTTTAATAATAATATTATTATTAAGGTAGATAACAGGCACAGCCTGAGCAAAAAGGGATTAATCAAAAATTTATCGCGCTTATTTCATCTTGTTCAATACCGTCAAATGTTGCATGAATTCTAAAATAATGTATCGAAGTTCAGGAAAAGAAAGTCGTTGTCTTGACTTGTGTTCACGTCCTCCACGAAACGTGAAACTATGCTTACTTTCACGTCGTAATAGTGCAGTGACGGAAAAAAAGAATGATGCACGTGCAAAGTTGTTTTTTGCTAATCTATCAAATCTAAACCTATTGCTTATTTGCCGTGCTCGTGGCCGTGACCGTCGTAGTTGATTAAGCTCTCTAAGATCACAACTTAACACTATTTCCTTGTTTGTTTGTTTGTTTGTTTGTTTTTTTCAAAAGGAGGCTACAAACCTGTGTCTGGTGGCTATTTCTTGATGATAAACAACCGCAGCTCAGAATTCTCTTACGTTGCAAAGCAATTTATGGGCCAGGACTTCAGCTTCAGAATCAAGGAAAAAGTCAACCTGTCAGAGCGTGAAGTGTTAGAAGTACTCAAAAACACCGCTAGACGAGACTTCTCCAGTGATTATTGTTTTTTGTGCGTGATCCTAAACCGTGAATCAAAAGATGAGACAAAAGCAATCACATCGCTTTTCAGCCGAGATAAATGCCCCTCGCTGGATGGAAAACCAAATGGAATGGAATGCAAACAATCAAGGAACGAGACAGTGGTCCACCTCCACGAGATTTTCTGGGTGAAGATGATTTTCTAGTTTGGTACCGTACCCCTTCACATAACCGTACGCGCTCATCTCCAATAAGGATCTCTAGTCAGAATTATTATTTCAGATGGTTATACAACCTGTTGAGTGGAATGCACCTTACTGATGCCATACACGACACTGAAAAAAAATTCCAACGCAGTCATGGCTGGTCAGTACGCTAACAAAGAAAGTATTTTTCAAACGAAACTAATTTTCACACTGAAGTCGGCTAAAATGCAGTAATGGCAATTCTAGTTTGACAATGATTAATCATTTTTACTTTATAAAGTTAAAAACCAACAATTAGTTTAAGTAGAACTGTTATTAACAGTGGAGGTTTTCACTGTTTTCATAGAACGGTCCCCTGGGGGGGCCCGGGGGGGTACTACCTATAATGGCTTATACAGGGAGGCTCTTTCAGGCCTTAGGTGTATGAAAGGGTAGTGATTTCACTTGTTGAAGTATGTCAAAGTGTAGGCCGAAATCTGTTGTTTCAGTCGCTAAAAAGGCGCAAATCCAAAAGGGCTAGCAATTGCTTTTTTTGGCTATGAAAAAGTCGTTGAAACATTCTTAGTTAGGGTATGTGAAATGGATACCATTTGTCAATTTAAGGTATAAGAAAGTTGCACCTTTTGTGTTAAAAATGGTATATAAAAGGGTAAGGGGTTGGTCCTCGGGAAGGAGCCTCCTCGTATAAAACGTTTTTTAGTACACCCGGGGAACGGCCTTTTTTGTTGTTATTTTTACTAATTTGTATGTGTAATCAAATGGTGACGAGTGAAATTAGGGAATAATTTCACGAGTATACCATTTGATTACCTATTAACATCATGGGTGACGAATTACGTTTGCAATCGAGGATTTTTGACTTGTTTATCCTTGATCGTATCGATCGATCGTGAACTCCACTCTCTCAAACGTTTAGAGCTGAAATTTGGGCTTGAGTTTTCAGAATTTTTCGACAACATACCTCTAAGAATCCTTCTTGATGTGCTCTTTCGTGTGTTCAGGTTTTCTAAAGCGTCTTTTTATGCCCTGACATCTTCATTCATGACACTTTAAAACTTCGTCGCAATCTTGACACGGAGACGTACGGCAGGTTGCCATGGTAATTTTGTAATTTCACATGTGAAATTACAAATTAACGCTGAAATTTCGCGGCAAAATTAAGGAGTAATTAGTTACCTATGATATTACAGCTATAATTATCTTAAGTAGCCCACGATTTAAAGCCTCTAGTTAGTTTTTGCCCGCAATGGAAGGGGGGGGGGGGGGGTGGATTGATCAAGTTAAGGGGAAGAACTGACTGAAAATTGTAACGTAGCCTAATGGAACACCTGGATATAAAAAAATAACAATTGACACGGAAATATCATATAATCAGCCAGTATAACAAATCACATGAAATGCACCGTTTCTGCTTGGTAGGCTACGGACAGGAGAGCCCATGACCAATGGGCTCCTGCTACGGATTTTTTAACCCATATCGACCATATCGGTACCGAAAACACACATTTCTGCCAAGGTCTCTATTTTACAGTTGTAGAAACGCGGCTAACAATTTGAGGGAGTTCGAAGCCTTTAAGAGTAATTACATGGATTTTTTTTAACTTCCCACACGTCGGTGTCAGTGGGTAAAGCGTGTAAAAGGGATGAAAACGGGAATTATATTAACAAGATATTAGGTTAAACATTTTATTGGTATACTTCGCAGATCTTTGAGTGTGGCAAAGACCATTTTAAAGAAACAAGGCTGTGCTGCTCATATTTCGTTACTTTTAGGCCTAGGATGCCTGTTCTTAATAAAAAGCGTTACTTTACACGAAACTTTTCAGTGTTCAGTTTCGTTAGATTAGAAGGAGTACTAGTATATCGTAGTTTGGTAGTATCATGCACTAATTAAGTGGACACTAATTGGCCCATTGGAAAAAATAATTGAAGTGCAAGCATCTTGAAATCAAGGTACTTATCAAACTTCTCCTGTGTGAACCTTCACGTTTCAAATTAAAATGGAATGGCTAGTAACATTAGCTTTAATTTTCATAAATGGTGGGGTAGCAGCCCGGTGTACAAAAACCCACGGTATGCGTGCGCACCTGAAAAAATGTCAAAAATTGAAAACAAGATACAGCAAAGAAAGATAAAAGAGAAGGGTAAATATAGTAAATGCTGAAAAAAGAGCAAACTCCTACTCATTCTTCTTAAAGGTTGGCATGCTATTTCTCTCATTGAAACGAGCGAGTCGGTTACAGGCGGTGCACTCAACGTTCGCCTGTAAGGCGATACCGACTCGCTCGTGTCACAGAAAGAAACAAGAACTCCCTTAAAAAGCGTTTCGTCGAGCTTGTCGCTTGGAGATTGGATAAAAGATTAGGAGGCGATTAATTCTACACGAAACAGGATTTTATCGCTAAAAGTTTTTGACGTTTTACTTTATCGCGGTCGAGTGTTCTTCAGGATATTTACTATTTACATAGTATTCAACGAATTGTTTCTGAATTGATCAAGTACGCGTGTATAAATACATGAAAATCAAGGGCTTCGTTTCGAGAGAAATTACATCATTGTTAATTAAAGAGCAAAAACGTGATGAACATGGCGCGTCATTTCAATCATCGACAGAAACAACCGCATGTTCATCACAAGACTGACTTGCATACAATGAAAGTTTTCACAAAACCCGACCAGTGAGCCTCACCATCCAAGTTTCCCTGAAGTTTTGCATTCGCTTGTTTTAAAGTAACCAACGCTTTCAAGCCTGATAGAATTCGTGGGGGTCGGGGTGGTAGTTTCAATTGGCAGAGAAAATTATCCGGGTTAAGTGCTAATCGGCCTTCGAACAACTGGGCCCAGGTTACAAATTTGGCAGGCAAGAAGGCTGACAATATAATTATACTAAATGAAATGAAATGTGCCTATAATAAGAAGAACAATGGATTGATGAGCCCAAGCGGCGAATAAGAGTAGTCTTGTCGAGTGATCCTCGCCTAGTCGTCTTCTCGAGTCAATAGGGACCTTAAGCAACGACGACGACGACGGCAGTAAAAAAGTCGGGGAAAAAATGAATTTGTTTTCTTTCAAACTTAATTGCGTCTATTTGGATCCGCTCAATATGTCAAGTACAGGCGACTTTTCCTGGAGTTGAATTCTTAAGGATTTTATTAAGGTTCAAAAAGAGGAAGGGAAATTCGTCGTTGTATGTCCACGTCCTCCATAAAACCTCAAATTAGGAGGTTTCACGTCGTAGTCGTGCAGTGGACGTCAAAGAAATGTACTAAAAAGCGTGATGCACGTGCAGAGCTGTTGTTTTGATCATTAAACCTATTGTTTTTTATGAAGTCGTCGTTGTGGTCGTCGTCGTAGTTAAGCTCCCTACTCCCTCGTCGAGTCACCCCCGTTGAGTCATCCTCGGCGAGTCATCGTGTGTCATAGAGTAATCCTCGTATAGTCAAAGTGAAGTCGAGTCGTCCTCGTCGAGTATTGAAGAGTCATCGCGTCTATTTATTTATTTTTGAGCGTCGGTAAAAAGATGACTCCGTTCCCAGAAAAGGTGAGTGATCCAAAAAGTCGACATCTTTTTAATATCTTGTGGCTCACGTTGCGATATTTAGTCCGAGTTTTCACGGTCTCCGCTAGGAACGCCTGTGACCATGAATCGCTTTTGGCGGGCAGGCACGAAAAAAAACTTAGAGTACATTTTAGTCTCGCTAGTAAAGCAAGCTCGACTAATCACATTCTATCGTCCTAACGTGAGCTTGGGAGGCCTGTGACGTCACTAGCACTTATTAGCGACCATCCCAGGAGTTGAACTCGGAGAACCCCTGTAAATTAACACCAACCTTTAAATGACAATTAACAGAAAGTTACATCTCAAATGTCATGTTTCCTAAAAAGGGACCTAATTCTTCATTCAAATATTTCTCCTTTTCTGATTGGCCAAAATCCGACGTATGATTCATCATAACCAGTCACTGTTGACCAAATTTGGAAGAAGTTTGCGATATGTGAAAAATGACGTCAATTCTACAGCATAATTGTAAGAAAACTTGACAGTTAACAAAGAATTGAAGACCTGAGGACGAGTTTAAATTTTGTTTTGGAACAAGGGTGTCACAGTTGGTTAAGTGCGCGCCCTTCAATGTGCGAGGTCCCGAGTTTGATCTCCGGTGACGACAACACATCATTGTTGCAAATTCTCACCCATATGTGTAGCTTTAACTAGCTTTAAACACCCTTGAAATGGAGCATTGATGGAGAGAGGGAGAGGGGGAGGGGGGGGGGGGGAAATGAGCGCACAGTCGACCTCAAGTCAGTATCAGTTGAATTACTGTCACGAGTTATCGACCTAGAATATGGCTGCTTAATTTTCTTTACCTCTTACTTTTTTGTTAGTGAATACAAACAGATGATACTCTGATGGCTCAGCGTCATCCAATAATTGCTTATTATTTTTACATTTAAATTTCGGCTATATTTTAAAGGTTACTTCCGAAGATGTATATATTATACTCGAAACATACGAAACGTCAGTTTGATCTTTTCCTGCTTTTCACAGCCTCCCACGATGATGTTCTTGCATGTTGGTGGGTAGAAACGCGCAATGACTGACCCTAAGAATGTCTGCGTGGAAGGATAGACATCATGAGAAGAGGGTGGCGTGACCAAGGAGCTTAGGACTCTGGGAAAACAGTTTTTCTTTCTTTCTTTCGAGGCCTCAGCCTTAGAAAGATGGCGAAGTATTAAAATCGTTTTGTTTAAGCGACTTGGGAAGTGAAGCTGTTTTATCGGTAGTTCACCACACCATTTTAAGCTTCGCGTCAAGCTTATATGTTATGGGTAGAACTTGCGCTTTTAGTGAGTGAAATCTTTATCACTTTCATGTGTCTGGAGAGGCGGAAGTGGTTAAGTACTGAAACAGAGAGGATCGAGTTGTTTGGAATCTAGAAGTGAAAAGGAAACTGCTTTAACTCAACCTCCCAGCTCACTGTTTAGAAATTGAGGTAAGTTTGTATCAAAGAGAATGTGATAACAAAAATTAAAAATCTATGTTGTTGGTATAAATTTACATCAGTTCTTTACAGATTTCATCTTACGTTAAATTTGATCGTATTCTAGAACAAGAAAGGGAAGGATTTCGGATTTTTTTTTTTTTCACGCCTATTTATCTTGTAAGAGGGACCAGTGGGGTACATCCTCTCTTTTACAACTCGTCATATTCGAGACCGCATTTTCAATGAAATGTTGAGCACCAATTCTATCTAAATCTTCTGAGAATGTGTCGTAAAAATTAGCATAATGTATACGCGACCCAGCCTTTGTGGACTCCTTTGTATTTTTGTGTTAAATATGTTCTAGCACTTAACAGTTGATTTCCTTGCACTGTCAACGGCTGGAATTGTCACATTAATGCAAAGAATTAGAGCTGTATGTTTCCCGCGTAGTTTTTGATCATGAGGAACCGCATGGACGATTTTTTTCCCTGCCGCAGGGTGCCTCCGTTGCTGTGGACGCGCTTTACACAAGGAGATTATCAAACCATTTCCTACTTTGCAAAGTAATTACTTTTCTCGCCTTCGTGATCCAATCAGAAATACAAAGAAATACGATAAGTGTCATTTCTTTCAACGCTTTAGGTGAGCATGCAAAAGGAGGTGACGTGTTTTCCGCGCGTTGCGAGATGGCCACCTTCAAGTCTGAGCACTCACGCAAAAATGTAAACAGTTTTGTAAACCCTTTGTTTATCTAAGTCAGCTCGTTCTTTGTATGATATAAATGCAGGCTTTCACAACCTGTAGTGCGTTTTAGACCAGCTTTTGCCATGAGAGGCAAGAAAGCTGAATAGAAACGAGCTTCAGTTTTTGTTTATTTTTCAGCAAATTGCTATCATTGATCTCCGAGGTTATGTGTGTGCAGATTCAACGATACGGCTGTACTTAACTGCGCACCAATTCTTAAACTTTTTGGCATGAATTTGCTAAACCGCAGCTTCGCAGTGAATAGAAAACAATTGCAGTTTTCGCAGTGAATCACGTGTCACGCACGCGTTAGTGCGTGGTGCTCGTATTTTTACTTAATCCCTCTGATGGAATCTTGTACATTCAACGCAATATATTTAAAAATTTAACCAAAACAATGGAAATAATAATTGACTTTTTCTTTATATGGAAGTAGCGTGACATTATGATTTGACCTCTGATCGAAAAAATCCAGCAGTGCCTTCTTGAGCTGACCGTAAAAAACGGTGTGCGCTTCTGGGTAGTTTCGAAGACATAACGAAAAGAAGACGGT
The DNA here is from genome assembly GCA_038088405.1 of Porites divaricata. Lineage (NCBI taxonomy): Eukaryota > Metazoa > Cnidaria > Anthozoa > Scleractinia > Poritidae > Porites > Porites divaricata. The sequence continues at coordinate 3,180,912 of JBBMOI010000015.1, read as the reverse complement.
CCTCCTATGCCTTCAAAATGGTTCTGAACCTAACGATATTACGATAAACATGTAAGTGGTAATATTCATCGGCATTCTGGTAGGCATTTTGTTAGATATTTTAATCCGACTGCATCTGTTTGGTATGCAGGATATTTTGATAGAGGATTTCAACACTGTCTTCACTATTGAAATCGACTGCTCAGGCTATTCCTTTCGGCCTTTTGCTAACATTATTAATCACTCTTGTTACTATCCCAATCCGGTCCGTCTTGTTTTAAAATCTAGAAGTGACTACATGTACATGGAAAAAAACACTGATTCCCCCTCCCCTAAATAAAAGAGTTAGAATACTTTATGGCTGAATTTGTGATATCAATGTATATTATTATCATGAATAATATTAAATTTATATTAGGCCTACGAAGAATAAAGAATACTCCAAGCATTCAATAATCATTCAGTTTGTTCATTTATTGGCATTATTTTAGTTGTCAGCTCTTCAAAATTCTTTAAAGCGATACTCTATGTAAGTGTTCTCACTGGGTGGGAGATAGTCGACCCAAAAGACCCACAACATGCATTTTCAGTACACGTTTGTACTCACCTACACGACGTATTTTCATTATTTTGTTTGGATTGTCAGTTTTCTTTAGACGTTAATTAATTTTACTAAGCTAACTTCAATTCTCGATCCCGTTCCTACCCGGGGTTTCCATTTTGATTGACTTGGGCTTAGATTAATATGCTGGTAAACTTTCCACCCACCCCTCCTCTCTCAGTTTTAAGTACATTGTAACATTGTCTTTCCTGTCACTCTTTTTCTTTAGTGTCACTTATGATATTGATATAGAAATGGCTACTGGTTCATTAAAAAGTATCGACCTCGATAAGGTCCTTAGTGATTACTAGATAGAACACATTCAAAATTGAATGTATAATTTAGAAACATTGTAGTTGACGTAGACTTTCCTCAATATGATATTCCCGTGTGGGGCACTGAACTCCAGTTATATTGTTGAACAGTGCGTGTGAAGAATAGTTAGAGAATTTTAGTTTCTTAGTCTGATCTTAAGGAAATAAGTAGTCTTCGTGATATATTATTTCACTTTTAACTTTGTTTATAAGTAAAATTTTCATTGCAAGCAGTATACTTTTGGGGGACTCTTCACATGAGCCCTCTCATATGAACACATCGAAAATTTTACAAAGGATTTAGAGGTAAGGCGAGATCTCGGAAACCGGGCTCACGTGAAGAGGCCCTATAACTACTCTGCAATGTTTGTCTAGCTAGTATTCTTCCACTACAAGTAACGACTTGTCCGGCTTTCTTGTATAGAGGACCCTAAAACGTAATTACTGAGTTTATATAGATACATGTATACTTTTACGCCAAAAGATTAGTTGCTGGCTTTATAAAAAATTTGTAATTTGTAACTTTTTATTGTAATACATGTGCTTTTATTTATTTATTCATTTTTTTTTTTTTCATAAAATGGGCAAAATAGGAAGTTAAATCAGTTTAACAACATTTAATTTCTCTAAGAATTTCAAAAGTCTACTATTGACTTTTAATATATAATTACTTGTACCAGCTAGTTCAGTGTTCTTTAGAGCATATCATCAATTATCGTAAGAATTAGAAATGAAAAGAGGTTGCCTATTTCTGTAGCTTTCTTAGTATTTTAAATAAAAGTTGTTGTTGTTGTTTTTTCGCTGTTGTTGTTGTTGAAATGTCTTTCAGTGTTAGTGGGGAAGTGAAACACAAAATCTGATTTGATAAAGTCAATTTACCACCGTAAAAAATTGACTTACCAACTCAGTCGATAAATTAAACCAACTTTTTTAAAAAAGTACTCTATAATTTAGTAATTTATCGGGCAGATCGGAGAAAAGGTTCATAAGATAATACTATGCTCACACTTGGGTGCCAGTACCGGGCAAGGCGCCCAAGAACACTTGATTCTAATATAAACACACCCTTTTTTAAGTGCCCAATTACAAGGTCGAGACAATGTACTCGAGCACTAAAGTGAGCACAAGGCTCCAGCGTGCTCGCGTCTTTTGTTAGTTCCAAGGCAATCCACTGCTTTACATAACCATTAGACTTATACTACAAGTCCGTTTGGTTGTGTCATCTGTAAAGAGGGAAAGCGGTCAACTTACTCGCGCTTCCTTCACGTTTTCGCGACTTCGTCTGCCGGTCTGCCTAGCGGGAGGTCGTGGGTTCAAACCCCGGCTGGACCAACACTCAGGGTCTTAAAATAACTGAGGGGAATTTGCTGCCTTTGTTGTAACATCTACAAATGGTTAGCAATTATAGTCTTCTTGGAAATGGACGAAAATACGTAGGCCCCGTAGTCTTACAGCTCGTTAACTGTTCTGATTCTTGTAAGGCGTAAAAGAACCCACACTGCTGTTTGTAAAGAGTAGGGGGTGTCGACCCCGGTGGTGTGGTACAACCTTTCATGGGCTGGGTGAGTAATGAAGGGGTTGATCCTGTTTCATCCCCTGTCACCGTGGCGAATTCAATAATAGTCGACTTGTGGGCAATTCTACGTACCCGTAATTTTTTAATTCATTGCCGTGCATTTTTTAAACTGTTTTGTCATAACTGAAGTACGTTCTATTTGGGCATGTGTTTTGTTGCTTCGATTGCATTCGTAACATTCAAACCACCTTTAAAAACAGCAAGCGCAACACAATAGTTCGTTCTGTTATAAGCGGGTTAGAGTTATAGGGAAAGAAGTTAAGGGAACATGGCAGGAAAAAGAACAGGGAAAAAACAACAACGGTTGATTCTGTTAGAAGCAGTTTCACTGCTGATTATATCGATGACATTATCGAGTGTCTCATTTTTGAAAAGAACCACGTGTATAAGGCAGCCAGATAGTTATTTCTTGATCTGCTGTTCATAAGTTACCAACGGATAGATTTCCGTGGTGTTGTTTGATAAATTATTGTTTTATTCAATAATTTCCAACAACTTCTTTAATGAAAATACCTCACAGGTTCAAGGATAAAGGACCGAGATTAAAGAGATGAAGACTACTTTGTCAACAACAATAACATTATTTTCAACGAAATAATGTTGGTAACCCTGTCGAATATCATTAGCCTATTAGTCATGTTTTAGGTTCAAATAACTGAAGTACAAAATGAAAACCTTCAGATACCAGCCTGGATGACCTTGACCCACGTGCCACCTGCTGCACAGGCCAACAGATGTACAGAATCAGTGACTGTAAGCCCATCCTTTTAACATACAATGTAAACAAAGTATGTCAGCGGTGTTTAACTTGTCATAAGTATGTCAGTGTTTTTAAACTTGTAGGTATGCGATAAATGTATTTTACACCCTGTACATAATTCCTCTAGTTATCTAAAAATAGCTTTTTGCAATATTTGACTAAACAACAAAGACATCATTGCATTTCCTGCCCTTGCCCTCTGTATACATCACTAACACACACCCATTGGCCTTCAAGTGACTCCTTCCATAAGCTCATCTGTATGAAAATACGTTTTCAAGCATTACTATGTACTTTAAAGGAGAGCATTGCTACACAATTTTACCGTTTTGTCTTAATTTAGGGTAAAGTCAAACTTAAAAACCCGAATTTTTCTCTTTCAAAAATAATTAACTGAACCCATTAAAAGTTGTTGAACCTTCTTAGCACTTATTATCTGGCAGAGATAATCAACAACCAGAAAACAACTATGTCCACAGACTATTGACAAATTGGCCCCTAAGGGCCTAACAGTGAAGATATATATTAATCAACCTTTTCACACAAAAGCACAGTGACCAATAAGCTAGGAACAGTTACATTAAGAAACAAAGGTGATGAGACGTTTTAGAACATGGGAGAAAACTTTCTTTAAGGTAAAAAAATACAGTCATGTATTCCTCCCCACCAGCAGCTAGAGTTTGACTGTTTCACAATGGGGTAAAATTGTGTAATGACAGCGGAGTAACAAGAGAGCATGTATAACATTAAAGGAAGTCAACTCAAAATGTTGCCTCAACCAACAAGACATCATTTAAAAATATACATACAGCTTACCTTGTTGTCTCCACCTGATATAATAAAATATTCGCTGTTACAGAGCAACTAAGACGCCACACAACATCACCAAACTTCTTCAACCCCTGAAAACCATAAACAACATTTGGTCATAAAGCTCAGTCAGTTCGCAAGAAAAGCAATTTAAATGCTTATGGACCATACAAGTTTCATTAACTTTATTCGAGGACTTTTCTAGAACTTTATAACAATATTCAAGGAGTTTATTTTGTCAGGCACTTGCATTATGTCACAAATGTTATACCAAAAAACAACTACCTGTAAATCCTAAGACCAAAGGATAACACCTATTCCAGAATAAATCTCATGCTTCAAGCTTTTGTATTTTGTATTTTATTTAATCCATTCTATAGATAATACATCAGTTGTACAATTATTATTATCATTATCAGTAGTAGTAGTAGTAGTAGTAGTAGTAGAAGGCTGTTTAAACTACGTAAAGATTAGGAAGAAAATTTAGAATGGAGAAGGGCACATTATAGTATAACTAATTATGACCCTTTAACAACATTGACTTAGTTTATAGCTTTGTTATTCATTAAAACACAACAAGAAAAGAAGGGTGCCTTTTGATCATAATGAAGTTTATATTATCCCATGTTTCGAAAAGAGACACCAAAATTATTTCAACACACAAAAAACGTAACAAATAACACTTAACTAGGCAGCCTCAAAACATGCGGCCATCATCATCGCTGAGCTCACCAACAAGCTATATTTCCCTAGTAGTTTTGTTTGCTTAAAAGGTGACTGAAAAAGTACACTTGGGAAAACCTATTAAAATTGCAGTTACTAAGATAGTTTGAATAAGAAACACTGAATTGTTCTGATAGAAAGCTAATTGTTGTTTGAGAGAAAAAAGTATTGAAGGAGTTTCTGACAAAAATTCAAGCGCCGCTTATACAAATTCAAGGAGTTTTAAAGGACCTAGCAGTTTTCAAAGGAGCATTCCAGGCCCGTGCGGACCATGATGCTTAGGAGGGACCACTGGGTCTCCATGAAACTTGTTTTCCTTTAATTGCTGGTAAATACACTACACAATAATGTGTAATGGCTACCAACTTTACACATACTATACCAGTATATTTATTTACCTTTGAAGACCATGCAATCATCAGCTGCAACCTCATTCTTTGTCCAGATAACTACACGGCAATCCTATTGATAAGCCAAGAAAAACTAATGCCAAGCTCTCAAACTACCCTTGCTTCATTCAGGATTAGTTGATATACAACTGTAGGGACACAAGGGACTTAGCAGGGAGGAGGGGGGTGGAAACAGAGGATGGGTCATATCTTTTTGAGACTCAGAAAAGGGAGGGGTCATGAAAAATGGGCCGTTAAAAGGGGGAGGGTCATGCAAATATATACCCATGATCATGTAGAGGTTCACCCACAGAAGAAAAAGGAAGTTCTTTATTTGGTAAAAAAAGTGACGGAAAATTATGGATATAAACTGTGAAGCACTATTGCAAGAATTTAACAAACAACTACTTTTCATTATAACAATGCTATAGAGTCTTATTGAAATTATGAATAATGTTGTTATTACTGTTATTAGAGTTTTAGCTATCCTATTCATCACCGCCTTCAGCATCACCATCAATGCTGCTCTGAGCATCTTGATCATTATCATTTATGTCATCAGCATTGATACAATCACTTTCATCATCATCATGATTTTCATTTAAGTTGAAGCATAGATATTGCTTGATAATGTCCTCATGTGATTCATTGGTGAATAATCCCTTCTCAAAGGCATTTGCCAAGAGCACACACACAAACAAACAAAGCTCCCTCAGTGTGGAAGAGGTGGATGATCATGGTGAATGTGAAGTAGGTGAAGGGGATGAGGCATTACCCAATTGCAATAGTGACGAAGACTTTGTTTTGGGAGAAATAGGAGAGTCGAGTAATCAGCTGTCAGAACCAGAGTCAAACTCTTATGCTGTTATCTAAAATGTATGTATATAGCATTACAAAGAACAGACTTGAAATGTGTTTTGAGTTTTCATAATACTGACTCACACTAATGTATTGCAAGAACTAGATTTTGTCATTTATATAAGAGGGGGAGGGTCAGGATATTTTGGGCCAAGCTCAAGGGGAGGGTTAACAAATTTTACTCCCATTGCAGGGATGGGCCACCTCATTTCCGAACCCAAATTTAAAATTCCCACCCTGCTCCCCCCCACCTTGCTAATTTCTAACAAGTCCCCAACTTAACAGCAACTTTTTGCAAAGTAATTAAAGCAATATTGAGTGGGCCGAGAGTTCCCTACATTTCCCCTCTAATTTTTTCACAGTTAAAAAAGGTGATGCTGCAAGATTACATTGACTTCAGCAATTATTTTAAGTATTTTTGACCATGTAACTTTTAAAAATTATATCTCTACTGTTATTTACAGTTCCATATAAAGCTATACCTCATTGGAAAGGACAAAAATTAAACTTTCAGGAAAAAAAATATTTCGGTCTCAGGAAACCCATAATATTCCGCAAAAAAAATAAACAAGGCATATTTCTGCACAGATAGTAATTTTGCTTACTTTTTGCCTCACTTTAACGCTCTAACTCATGTGGTGATTTTTGTGTCCTCGGCGTTCACCTTTCAAAGGTTTGCTGAGGTCTGACATTGTCTTCGTAAAGCGTTCATCTTTTAAAAAGTTTGCTGAATCTTCGTAAAGCATACATCGATCTGTGTTTGCTGAATCGTCTAAAACGTTCATCTTTCAGAAGTTTGCTGTTAAATTTTACTTTGGATTAAGCCTTCATATTTTTCAGCATGGTACGTCACTGTCTTTGGAAAATGTCTGCGACTCCTGGTGCATGCATCAAACCGGGTTTAGTTCAGCAGCCGTTGTGCCAAAAAGTAAATTTACTGAGTTGTGTAGTTCAGCAGCCGTTGTGTCACAAAGTAAATCTACTGAGTTGTGTAGCTCGGCAGCCGTTGTGCAACAAAGTAAATCTACCAAGATGTGAAGCTCCGCGGCGCCATTTGATCATGACTTGTGGTATTTTCGGCACTCGACAAACTTACATGTATAAGCCACTCTCGAGTCACTGAAATCAACACGCTTGACCAAATTACTGGAAAAGTTATTGACGTGAGCCACACACACATTCTATGAAAGCTTTGACAGGGTTAGTGCGAAGTTTGAATTCAATGTAATTCATTTTGTCAACAATTATTTGATGATTGGATGTTCTTAAAAATAACAGAGGAAATTATCCGAAGAAATGTTTTTGAAGAAAGAAAAAGAATCCCGGGTTAAGCACTAATCGGCCTTGGAGTGATACAAACACAAACATGATACAATGTTTAAATAGAGGTTTCGCCGTACATAACCCTCACATTCAAAATATATGCCATAATCATATTTATCTATATCGCAACCACCCTTCCCCATCAACTGCTACCTGTACGCATAACAAACATATCGAACGCACTCTCCGAAGTTCCGATTACTCCTAGTTGTAATGGTAACAGGACTGAGTGGAGTCAAATTCAGTCTGTAATCAAATGAGTGATCAACAAAATCAGACAACCACCTGGCAGAGTCCGATTTGTTTAATCACGAGTATGATTACAGACCGAATTGGACGACATGAAGTTCTGTTACTAATTAATCATAACTTTAACAAAATTTGTGATTAAGGCCCTTTTTAAAATCAAAACACAAGAAATTCCAAGATTTTTTTGCGAGCAATGAAAAAAAAGCCATTTAAGCACATGTCCTATTAAGGATGAAATCAGGGCAGTGGATGACCGATCAGATTTGAGAATTTTGTTATAGTTATGATTATATGTAATTAATCCAGTAGAAATATTTTTTTCTTCAGTATCTAAGCAAAACAGGCCCAATATCAGTGGAAACTGTAGAGCTACTAGCGATTTTCTACAAATACATTTTGTGATGCGTCAGATTATGCAAATGAGGTCGGAGCTAATTAGCAAAGAGAAATTAGACGTATTTACTTTCGAAAGACGCTTTATTTTTTAGTTTCTCGGCGAAATATCGAGTTAAAAACAAGCAAACATGAATTCAATGATAAACGTCATCAAAATAAGCGAAGCTTTGAAGGCAAAAAGCGCAGCGGGACGGATTTCACTGCGTTTCAACACAATGTGTACCAGACTATGGCCCACTCGCCGAATTACATTTACTGTTTTCTTACCTCGATTTTCGCGTTTGTTTGTCTCTATACCCTCCAGAATCCTTCAAAATAATTTGCTTGAAATTCGTCGTTACAAGCTTTCATTCTTCGCAAAAGCCGTCAGTACTTATAATACTTATATTACTGTAGGACCGACAAGTTTTCGAAATTGTTGCGTGAAGCTCAAAACACGATGGGGGCTGGAACTAGGCACATAATTATCTATTAACTTCCTGTGGGCCAAATTTGGAGGCAATCGGAAGTAACGCAATTTTTTTTTTTTGGAGTTTTTCTTTTTGTTACTGAGGCGTGTAAGAATTGAATAGTAAGGCCAGTGGGGGACAGGGGGGGGGGGGGGGGGAAGCTACTTCCCATACATTTTCTTAAATGAAATTGTGTACTGATCATGCGCATTACGTCAGAATCCATAGATCAATGCGTTGGTTTTCTTTTCCTTCCGTTGATTGTCGATAACCTGAGATCAGGCGTTATTGTTTTTTGTTTTTTTTGCTTCCATGCTTCTTTCGCTCGAGAGGGAGAAAAATAACGCCTGATACATTTATTTAACAAGCCGTCAACCGCCCCCTAATTTACATAATCTAACCTCTGTAACGTCTGTAGCGTTTACCTTAAGGGAATCAAATTTTGGCGCGAATAATGTCTCTTTTGAAATCAATTTTAGGGAAAAGAAAATTTTTAAGTACGTCCATGTTCAGAAGGGGTTATGAATGGTCCATTAAAATTTTTCACTGCTCGCAAAATTTTACCTTTGCTCGATTTGCTCGCAAAATTTAAACGAGTGCTCGCTTGCTCGTGCTCCCCAAATTTTTGCGTTGCTCGCAAGCTCGAAAAGCATTTTTTTTTTATTTCTGCTCGTGCTCGCAAAAAAATCGCAGTGCTCGGCATGTAGTATGCTCGCAAAGACTATTCGTCACCCCTTTCAGATGGCGCTTCCCTCCCCCCCCAAAAAAAAATTAAATGTGTTGTTTTTGTGATGAAATACTGCTAGCTGGAGCTTCCCGTTCCTTTATTTAACAGCTACAAATAATGAATAGCTCGTTGACTTCGTTCTGTACCGAAAGCAGTGAAAAAAAATTAGGCTGAAGCATCATATTTCACGAACTGAAAGGTGTTGTCATGAAAGCGAAGATCTCTCAGAATAATTCACAGGTTTCTGAAGGAAGAATTACAGTCAAACCATGTCAAGATTCCATTCATGAATTGATTATTTGAAAAGTGAGCCCGTTTGTCGCTTCTGTAACTTGTAGCTGGTATCAAATTGCATTCAAATGATCGGTGAATTTTTGGTATACGATGAGATGGAAAATATTTCAATGGATGAAATTTCTATTTAGGCATTCTTCAAATTCAAGAAAACTGAGCCGGCAGAAATTTCATAACGAACTCGCCTGTGTATTCACTGCTCATTACGCAAGGAAAAATGCAGACTGAAATCAACAGCAACAACAACTAACGAATGGCGGCATTTTGGCCAATCAGAACGGCGCAAATCATTCGTATTGTTTCCTATCCAATCAGAAAAAAGTCCAGATTCTGGCTTTTTTACATGTGATCCGACAAACAAATGTATCATGCCCTCTTCCCGTGAGAGACATAAGGGGTTAATAGGGAGAGGGCATGATCTCAGGCTAGGCGGTCGAAGGCGGGACTGTGGGCGCGATCCATTCAACCAAAATTCAGACCGGTCCGACCGGGAAAAGGGGACCACGTCAAAAGGTGGACCAGTTTTTTCGAAACTTTTCCGTTTGGACCGAACCGATCCATTGAGTTTTGGACCAAAATTTCCGGAAATTTGGTTGAATGGATCGCGCCCTGTTTCTCACTATTATATTTTGGTAATTCACAAATTTATTGATTTGATGTCGCTTTTCAGACATAGTGTGTGGTTTTCTTTTTCTGTTAAACAATTTCCCTCCGCTGGGTTTGGAATATACAACATATAGCTCCGTACTGATAAGAACCGCCGAAGAGTTGAGCTATCGAGCTGTGTTTTGCAGCAAACCTTACGACAGTTAAAGTCGCTTCAAGGTACAGAGCTTTCAGTAGTAGTTGTGATTTGTTTATTAAGATCGTTTTGAATTTTAACTTTGGATTCTAGGTGTTGACTGGTCGTAATAAACGAAGTGAAAATTTATGAAGTGTGAATGTTTATTCAGCTATGATATGTAGAGCTGTAAGCTCATATTTATAAAAGCTCTGTGAATATACTTGCTTCCGATAAATTTGGCACTTTCTCCAGTAATTTTTATCAGCATCAAGTTATCCTTGCCCGGCAAAACGATGTAACCTATAAATCGATCGAGCGTGTTGTTGTTGGTTAAGATCTAACAGTTGCGTTTTAATTTCCCCCGCAATTTCATTACCGAAAGACAAATACGATATGCCAGAAAAACAAAGATTCATGACATTATTTTTTTTCAATTTTTTAAGTATTTCTGATTTCCTCTGCCGGTTCGCTTCTTGCTTCTAAAAAGTCTAAAAATATTTACTGTGGGAAAAATACTGCAATTATCCGCTGACTATCACGCAGGGTGACCGCTTTGCAAGTTATGAGAACATCGTTTCTCGGTCCGGTCCCAGACCGCGTCTCTTCCCCCCCCCCCCCCCCTCCCCCACCTGAGTAAGGCTTTCTCTTTAATCATACACCATCCTATTGATGCATATGCTACCCGGCTGCACTCGAGGAAGTGTCCGTTATAGCCGAGTGCCTTCAAGGCGAGAGTTGATTATTTTTCTACTCAGTTCATGCTGTATTTATACGAGTTTGTTTACAATCTTATCCAGAGATTGCAGCAGTTCGTTCAGGCTCCAGTTGTTCAAATGGTGGATGGCGCTATCATCCCACCGGACAAATCTCTATCCACTGGATAGAGCAATTGGTTCCCCCTAATATTTATCCACTGGATAGTGATTTATCCGGTGGATAACACTATTCGGCCGTTTTGAACAACTAGGGCCAGGAGTATAGTAGGTATACTATCCCTGAACGAACTTATCCACTTTGCAGGGGGGAATTGCGAAAATATCCTACATACCTTTTTATAAAATAGGTAACGCCGTCAAACGTTTTCTGAGTTTCCCAGGGGCGTAACTAAGCATTCATAACATTCGAAGCAAATGTGGCAAACGTCAAATTACGATCAGGGGTCTGGGAACGTGCTACCACAAGGGGATTGTAAAACCTGGGAGAGTCAAGTACGACTCAGTTAACTAACGCTAGCTCTGACGGCTTTGACTCCATTATTTTTCCCTTTCCTTCCTGCCCATGATTACACGCAAAGGCAATGCGTTAACAGCCAGGTCTGTTTCAATTTTTGCAGTTGTGCACTACTCATTCCAAAAGACTTAATAGCCGATAATCACCAGCCACACAAGGTTGCACAATTTAAATTTTTTCTGTGCCCGATAATTCGGTGGGAAACACAACGCTTCGACGGGGACTGGCGACTGAATCATGGCTGTGCCTGATGATTGGTAGGGGAACACAAAGCTTCTTTAGGGACTGGCGAATGTCCCTGGCGGGGGCGGGGGGTGGGGAGTCTCTAGTATGAAAACGACAGAGGTGCTTGTTGGAGAAGAAAAGAGCTGTTCGGGGTTTGGTTTTATCTTGTAACTATATTATTTTTACACACGATCTTATGTGATAAATGTACGGGTAAAGATACTTTTGCCCGAGCACCGTACTTAAGACCAAAATTTGTACAACGTAAGACGGCAAACTGATCCTTACGGCAACGCGATGAAGAAGTAAACAAAAGAATAAATATATATATATTTTTTGTTTTATTCTTTCGTTTACTTCTTCATCGCCTTGCCGTAAGGATCAGTTTGCTGTTTTATATTTTTCTTCAAGTTTTATTGTACTGATCCAAGTCTACAACTGGGAGATCCGGCACCACTCATTGGTTTCTTGCTGTGGTTTTGCAGACATTTTAAATATACTGCAGGACGACAGGCACATCCGTCTCTTTGATACTTGGGAGCCCCCTGGCGGGAAGGTCAAAATTCAAGTTTTCGATTATTATCTATAATTCAGTTATACTAAGCCTCAACTCCGAAAATGCATCTCTGTGCAATATTTTGCTTCTCGCTGGGACCTGGAGGGTAAAACAGGTGTTTTGTATCTACATTTACGATGGATGGCCAAATCTGTTGACGGAATGCGTGACGAACAAAATTTCTAGTATGAGTAGGTGGCATGACCGAGGCGCTTTTCCTTCCCAGTCTTTTTGGACCTTTTCTTTCTGAAATACGAAATACATGGAAATAGGTCGGTAATTCTGGGCGATTTTTACCCACTTAAGGAGTAAAGCTGTTTTATCTATATTTTAGCACACCATAATGGGTAAAAGTCGCATGTTTTAAGCTTCACTTCAAACTTAGAATCGAAGGTTGGAATTTCAAGATTTAGTGACTGCAATAGTATTAGTTAATATTCGTACGGCAAGGCGGAAGTGGTTATTGATTCCGGGTTGTTTATGCTCTAGATCTAGAGGCTGTGCAAAAAAAAATTCGCAAATTTCCTTGTGCACTATTTAGAAATTGAGGTAAGTTTGCCTTGAAAGTTTATATGTGATCACAAAAATTAAAAATACTATGTCGTCTATAATGTGAATGTTTTTCTTCTATACAGATTTCACCTTGCAGTTGCTCCGTTTTGATATCAAGAAAAAGGAGAGGTAATTGATATGCGCATTGTTTTCGCACCAGGTTAGATTATGAGAGGGTACACCTAAGGAAAAAACTTTTCATAACTCGTCAGTTTTCAAGGCGAAAATAGGCATCAATTCTTTTAAAACACTCTGAGCCGAGAACATCAACAAGACATGTAATTAGCATATACACAAGGCGATATTAATGTATTTGGGTCTAACCTACAATAGATTATGTCTCAACCATTGATTTTCCTGCACTACCGGCAAATGGCTAAATTTTCTCATTGAGTTAAAAAATCAGAACCTTTTTTAGCTTTCAATGTGTCTCGCAAATAGCAGTAAGGCGGTACTTGCAAATTGAAAGCTCTCACTGTACCTTCCGTTTATGACCAACTTAGTTAAGAAGTTGTTTGAGCCCGGAGACTGATAAGTGGAAGTTTAATTCACACAGGCGCGGATCCAGGATTTTGAAACGGGGGATGAATTTTTGTAATAATGTAATAGAACCAAAGCCTGGTTGAGGTGTTTGTGGGCTCAAAATGAATAAATTGATCGGTAGAACCGGTCATCGCTTATGCACATTCTCCGACCTCAATCAGAGAAATCAAATATTATTTCAATATTTGAGGGATAAGAAAAAAAAAAAAAAGAAGGGGGCTCAGAAAAAGGGGGGGGTGAAAATTCACCCATTTCACCTCCCCTGGATCCGCGCCTGTCACAGTCTGTAATAATGCAGCAGTCCCTGTCGTGCCATGAACAGGAACAGCCCCATTCGATAAAAAGCTCATTTTTTCAACTGAGTATATGTAATTTTCAGTCAATCACATCATAAGCATTTGTCTTCATCTCTGAAGTGGCCGAGATGTTCTTTGAAAAAATTTCTATCCCAACCCAATGTCAGTTCTTCAAAATTCCACAGTCAAGGACATGATCAATGGAAGTTCTCACTAAGGGAGGAGTAGTTAAGCATGTTCTGCACACTTGTACTCAGCATCAACCTGTTTTTTTTTTTGGCTGTGCAAATAGTTTTCCCTGTAAGAATTTTTTGTTTCACTCAGTTATCTTTAACTTTCCCGCTCCTTAACCCAGGGTTAAAGTGACATACCTATGATATTGGCATAGAAATGGCTACAGGTACACCACAATCTGCTGCAGATGAAGCGTTACGTACAACAGATGAAAAGGCAAATTTCCAGCGCTTGACACGGCTTCTAATGCGTGGAGGGCTCGCACTCTTAAGGGAAGTGTTTGACGCTATTCATCGGCCAGCCAACCTTCCAGCTGTGCTTGGTAACCCTGCCATAAAGTCAAAGCTGCAAACACTGAGAAGAAAAAGAGTCCTTACTCAACCTGAATGGGACTGCCTTTACAACCCACCGTCAGGACCTTATGGAAAGTCGACCGACTTTGACATCACCTTGCTATGTAAATTGCTTCGAGAAATATGCAACCTTACCCCTTCCACTGGATGGGACAACTTGCCCAACAGCATTGATCACAGCCGAGAGGCAGACGTGGTTAGAATAAAGTTTTATCGGAACACAATTTATGGTCACAACCACAGCATGGAGATAACAAATGCTGAATTTGAGAAGCTTTGGATGGAAATCAGTGAGGCACTATTGAGAATTGCTGGCCAAATAAGTAGTGCAAAGAGAGATGAGTGGAAGAAGTCCATCGAAAACCTTTCCCTTGATCCACTAACACCAGATGCAAAGGAATATGTTTCAGAACTTCGGTTATGGTACAAAAAGGATATGGAGACTAAGGACGAGATCGAAAAACTAATTGAAAAAGTGGAGCAGAATGCCTGCGAGCTGGAAGAAATCAAACTACTCCTTCACGTCGTTGCTGAATCATTAGGTCAACCACCAACTGACCGACCGGTAGTATTTATCCGACCGCCATCCAAAAGTGTGAATATAACTATACCCCCCGAGCAGTCACATGCACAAGACGAACTTCAACGTGCCTCAGCAGGACCATCTACTAGCGCTGAACCACAGGCAAGTCAACAAGATGGTGTGTGTATACCTATAGTCCCAGAGCAGCCGCCAACACTAGAGGAAGAAGGCACCACAGGAAGTCCATCTACCCGCGCGGAACAACAGACGAGTCTGCAAAGTCGTCCAAAAGCTATTGATTTCTGGTACGTTGTCTGTGCATTCAAGAAACCTCTAGAAATATTGCTAGAATATTTGAAAACAAAGCTTGGTGTTGTTGTTCAAGGATTCAGACAAGGCAGTTTGATCATAACAGTTTCCTGCAGTTCATTAGAAGTCCTCGAGGCTCTTTGGAAGGACTACCGCAGTGGACATCTCAATGAAGTGGTCCAAGATACCCTTGTCACGGCTGAAGTTCTGAAAGAGCTTAACCTAAGTGAAGTGAAATTGAAGACCATCATTCCAGAGGACGAGTACAGGTTATACCAAGACTTTTTCATTCAAAAATCAGGTAATTATAAAGCAAGATAATAATAATACCAAACAGTAATAATGATAATAATAATAATAATAATAATAATAATAATAATAGTAATACAGTTTTTTCGAACCTCCACTAACGACCACCTCTCCACAACGGCTACCTCTCTACAACGGCCACGGTTTGTTGGCGGACAGTCCATCCATCGCACTCTTGTTTAAACCTCTCTACAAGGACCACCTTTTTACAACGGTCACTTTCTTCTGTCCCAAAGGTAGCCATTGACGAGAGGTTCAACTGTAATAATAACAACTTGAAGGTATATAGCGGTACATCCCCAGTAAAGGGGCAGCTTAATCAAAACGTTTATCGTGCTTACTTCATTTTGTTCAATATCGCTAAATGTTGGCAAATCTGTTTGGAGTTGCAGGAATTCTAAAAGAAGGTATCGAAGTTCATGAAAAGAAAATCAACTGGTTCGTTGTCTTTTGTGTTCACATCCTCCACGAAACGTGGAATTAGGCTGACTTTCACGGTAATCGTGCAGCGACGGAAAATAAATGTATAAAAAAGCATGATGCACGTGCAAAAATGTTATTTTGCCAATCTAAACCTATTGCTTTTTTGTCGTTCTCGTTACCGTCGTCGTCGCGTTGCTTAAGTTCTCTAAGAATGGATCACAACTAAATACACTTTCCTTATCTTGTTATTGTTCCAAGGAGACTATACAGCTGTGTCTGGTGGCTATTTCTTGATGATAAACAACCGCAAATCACAATTCTCCTATGTTGCAAAGCAATTCATCGGCAACGACTTCGGCTTCAGAATCAAGGAAAAAGTCAATCTGTCGGAGCGTGAAGTGCTAGAATTACTCAAAGACACCGATGGACGAGACTTCTCCTGTGATGATTGTTTTTTGTGCGTGATCCTGAACCGTGAATCCAAAGAGGAGACAAAGGCAATCACGTCGCTTTTCAGCCGAGATAAATGCCCCTCGCTGGATGGAAAGCCCAAGCTATTCTTGTTTGAAGAGTGGGCAGGAATGCAAACGATCAAGGAACGAGACGGTGGTCCACCTCGACGCCCAGATTTTCTGACTGAAGATGATTTTCTTGTTTGGTACCGTACCCCTTCACATAACCGTAGTCGCCCATCTCCAATAAGGATCTCTAGTCAGAATTATTATTTCAGATGGTTATACAACCTGTTGAGTGGAATGCACCTTTCTGATGCCATACACGATACTGAAAAGACATTTCCAACGCAATCATGGCTGGTCAGTACGCTTACAAAGAAAGTATTATTCAAACGAAACTAATTTCCACACTGGAGTCGGCTTGAATGCATCAATGACAAATTTTAGTCTGACAATGATAAATCATTCTTAGTTTATACAGTGCAAAACCAAAAATTAGTTTAAGTAGTTGATTTTTTGTTATCAACAGTGGAGGTTTTCACGTTTTCATAAAACAGCCATGGTGGGAGGGGGTGGGGGTCCTTTTGATAGCCCGCGGGGAGGCTCCGCCCGAAAGGGGTACTTTTTTAGGCTTCGGGTATTGCTGGTTTTCAGTGTCACGCCATTCAAAATAGATCAAAGTAAAAATCAAAACCGTTCAATAGATAAAGTTCAGAATCCGGGAAATGAAAGGAGGTACGTATACAAAGACCCTCGCCAAGATTCAGGTCAGAGGAATATTTTGCATACGAGATATCCGAAGAAATGTTTTACCCAAACTTATAATTATAGACAATAATGAAATAGCAGGCTTTGTGACTATCTAATTGAAGAGGGCATACTTACTCCAGAACAATGTGGCTTCCGGAAAAAACATGGTACACAGGACAGTATCTTCATTTTAAAAGCACTAATAGACAAATATGTTAAATCTAAACGCAAGAAAACAAATAACCTTTTATTCACTTGCTTTGTTGACTTTAGTAAAGCATTCGATAGTATCCCCAGAGGGAAACTGTTTCAAAAATTGAAGCTAGCGGGAGTTACAGGGCGCTTCCTTGAGATTTTACATTCTATGTACTCCAATGATAAATCATCTGTGAAATTAGAAAATATTCTAACACCTGCCTTTCGATGTCATACCGGTGCAAAACAAGGTTGCATGCTCTCGCCAACCCTTTTTAACCTTTATCTCAGTGACCTTTCAGAGGAACTTAAGGCCAAGAACCTAAATGATGTAGAACTAAACGAGTTACCGTTAAGTTGTATGCTCTACGCGGATGACTTGGTCATATTCTCCAAATCAAAGAACGGACTGCAGGATTATTTGGATTCCCTCAGTGAATACTGCAAAGAAAACGACTTGTCGGTTAACCTTAGTAAAACTAAGGTGTTAATTTTTAATAACTGCGGGAGAACCATGAATAAGCACGTATTATACTATAGAGGCAGTAAACTTGACAATGTTAGCAATTACAAATATCTTGGCCTACAATTTAGTACTTATGGGACCTTCAAGTACGCTAAACAGGAAATGAAGAAGGTTTCCCTTAAAGCTTTGTACAAACTCAGGAAGGAAATGGGCGATCGACCATTTCAGAGATGATGTACAGCTCACAATGAAAGTTTTTGAAACGGTTATTTCCCCAATACTCACCTACGGAAGCCAGGTCTGGGGGGTCGATCACAACGAAAAGCTAGAAAACGATCCAATTGAGTTTGTTCAAACCAAGTTCATTAGGTGGCTATTGGGGGTTAACAAATTCTGTAGCTCAAATGCGTGCAGATCGGAGGTAGGCAGTTTCCCAATGCGAACGAAGACAAAGTGCAGAGCCATTAAATATTGGCTGAAATTTTGTGAGCCGGAGCACCAAAATAAACTCTCTGGAATACCATTTACAGGCCAAATTGGTCAAGATGAAACGGAACTTTGGTCAAGCAAATTAAAACGACTATTAAATCTCTCAGGTCTTGGCGACATATGGTCAGCGGAAACGAACACCCCAGCAATCATGAACTATATACGACAGAGACTCTTAGACATAGAACAGCAAACATGGATTAGCGAAATACACAATGATGAACGAAAGGACCCGCATCAAAAAAACAAACTAAGAACTTTTAGGAAATTTAAACTTACCACTACGAAAATTACCTCACAAATGTAAGAAATATCAATCATAGAGTTGCAATCACAAAACTAAGATTAAGCAACCACAAACTAGCAACTGAAACTGGACGATACGTTAAACCCTATCAACCACCAGACCAAAGAATCTGTCCATTATGTAAAACTGGATTAGAAGACGAGGAGCATTTTTTGATGAATTGCATAGCCTATAGGGATCCTAGGAGAGAACTGTTCAATACGCTCAAAAAGGAAACTAATCTTATTCTTGACTCCATGACTCCAAGCTCTGCCTTTGCATCGTTGATAAGTATGAAGTAAGGAGAGAAAACGCAAAAAATTGTGGCTAAATACGTATATGATCGCTTCCGCGAAAGAGATAGCCGCGTTAAATATAACCTTGTTTAATAGTCGTATAAATTTTGCAAATATACACTCCTGTAATTATTGCACGAAAATCTTTGTTATCGTTGTAAACACATGTGTCTATAGGCGCTCTGTTGATAATAAAGCACTTATCTATCTATCTTATCTATCTATCTCCATGCTGGTGCTCACCTGGATGAGCTCCAACATAGCGGACTGAAACCAACAGAAACATCTGTTACCGAGTTTTTCTACGAAAGCGTGAATTTATTCTTCGAGAAACTCATAAATATTAAAGTAATACTTTTTCTAATACATGAACTGTTTAGATAGCAAAATTTCCTGAAATAAGTCATTTTTTTAACCTACATGACAGCTCTCTTGGCCGTCATGTAAATGCCGCGTCACGCAAAAGCTTAGAAATTCAATCGTACTCTATCACAAAACCAAGAACCATTTTGGAGCAAAAATTTGTATGAAAATTAGTTTTCAGCTGCCCTAATGCATCGTGAAAGTAAAATCTCAGTAGGATCGATAGATTTTTAGTTTGAATTTTAGTGACGTCATGTGAAAACCAACAACATGAAAGTGTAGGAATTTCAATAGTTGAAATATGTCAAAGGGTAGAGAAATCTGTCGTTTGACTCGCTAAAAGGCCCAAATTAAAATGGGCTAGCGGATACATATAATTATGACTGTGAAAAAGTCTACATGTGTAGGAAACGTTCTGTTTTGTGATTTGTTCAAGACAATGCATTTATAGCAGTTAATTCGGTGGGAAACAACGGTTCTATTGTAGAAATATGAAAGGGGTAAAATTTGTCAGTGGAGGGCCGGGTGTACAAAAAGGAGCTTGCGCCTTTTCTTTAAAAAATGGTATATAAAAGGGTTGGACCTCGGGGCGGAGCCTCTCCGTATAAAACGCTCTTTATTACTCCCGGAACGACCTTTGTTATCGAATAAAGCAACAACTAGGCGGTTTGAACCAAAAAATATTCCGGCATTTTTACTTCTTTCAGCCATAATTATGTAAAGCCTCTAGATAAGTACACAAGTCAGATCACGTCATAGCTTAGTATTATACCCGCAAAAGGGGGAGGAGAACTGATCAATTTCAGGAGAAGTACTGACTGAAAATTGTAACGTAGCTCAATGGAACGCCTCGATATAACAAATGACAAATGACACAGAAATATCATATAATCAGCCAATATAACAAATAACATGAAATGCACCGTTTCTGCTTTGTAGGCTACGGACAGGAGCCCATGACCCATGGGCTCCTACTACGGATAATTTTCCCAAATCATCCATATCGGTACCAAAAACGCGTATTTCCACCAAGGTCTCTATTTACAGTGGTAGAAACGCGGCTAACAATTTGAGGGAGTTCGAAGCCTCCAAGAGTAATTACATGGACTTTTTTTAAACTTCCCCACACGTGGTGTCTGTGGGTAAAACGTCTAAAAGGGATAAGAACGGGAATTACATTAACAAGATATTAGGTTAAACATTATACATTATACTTCGCAGATCTTTGAGTGTGGCAAAGATCATTTTAAAGAAACAAGGCTGTGCTACTCATATTTCGTTACCTTTAGGCCTAGGATGCCTGTTCTTAATAAAAAGCGTTACTTTACGCGAAACTTTTCAGTGTTTAGTTTCGTTAGATTAGAAGGAGTACTAGTATATCGTAGTTTGGTAGTATGGGCCAATTAGTGTCCACTTAATGCATGATAGGAAAAAATGATTGAAGTGCAAGCATCTTGAAATCAAGGTACTTATGAAACTTCTCCTGTGTGAACTTTCACGTTTCAAATTAAAATAGAATGGCTAATAGTATTAATTCTTCATCAATGGTGGGGTAGCAACCAGGTATACAAAAACCCACGCTATGCGTGCGCACCTGAAAAAATGTCAAAAATTGAAAACAAGAAACAGCAAAGAAAGATAAAAGAGAGGGGGAAATATAGTAAATGCTGAAAAAAGAGCAAACTCCTTTTCACTTCTTCTTTAACTGTTGGCATGTTGCATGGTTTTTCAACATAAAAGCTAGACAGTGTTTTTCCTCGACTTGCAACAAGCAAATAGACGAGGGTGTTTTAAAACTACTGTCATACGAACGGAGATGGGCACCTCATCTCATTGATGAGAAACGCAAATTTAGTTAAGTCACCACAGGTGTAGCCTACGAACGCAGACGTATTTCTGAGAAGCGACTACCAAAAATATGTCTGCGTTCGCTGGCCACCACATGCTTTTCAAGCTGACCTTACCAGGGTGGAATGCTATTTCCCTCCTTGACACGAGCGAGTCGGTTACAGGCGGTGTACTCAACGCCGGTCGCATGTAAGGCGATACCGACTCACTCGTGTCACAGAAAGAAACAAGAACTCCCTTAAAAAGCGTTTCGTCGGGCTTGCTGCCTGGAGATTGGATAGCAGATTAGGAGGCGATCAATTCTACACGAAACAGGATTTCATCGATAAACGTTTTTGACGTTTTTCTTTATCGCGGTCGAGTGTTCTTCAGGATATTTACCATTTACATAGTATTCGACGAATTGTTTCTGAATTGATCAAGTACGCGTGTATAGATACACGAAAATCAAGGGCTTCGTTTCAAGAGAAATTACATCATTGTTAAAGAGCAAAAACGTGATGAACATGGCGCGTCATTTCAATCATCGAGGGAAACAACCGCATGTTCATCACAAGACTGATTTGCATACAATGAAAGTTTTTACAACACCCGACCAGTTAGTCTCACCATCGAAGTTTCCCTGAAGTTTTGTTCATAAAGATTCTTCTTTTTTCGACCACGGAAGTATTCACTTGTTTTAAAGTAACCAACGCTTTCAAGCCTGATAGAATTCGTGGACTAACCCGTTCCGAAAAAAGTCGACATCTTTTTAATATCTTGTTGCTCACGGATATTTAGTCCGAGTTTTCACGGTCTCCGCTAGGAACGCCTGGGACCATGAATCCCTTTTGGCGGGCAGGCACGAAAAAAAAACTTAGAATACATTTTAGTCTCGCTTCTAAAGCAAGCTCGACTAATAACATTCCCTCGTCCTAACGTGAGCTTGGGACGCCTGTGAAGTCACTAGCACTTATTAACGACCCTCCCAGGAGTTGAACTCGGAGAACCCCTGTAAATTCTCACCAACCGTTAAATGACAAATAACAGAAAGTTACATCTCACATGTTATGTTTCCTAAATAAGTTACTTTATTCTTCATTCAAAATATATCTCCGTTTCTGATTGGCCAAAATCCAACGGATGATTCATCGTAACCAGCCACTGTTGACCAAATTTGGAAGAAGTTCGCGATATGTGAAAAATGACGTCAATTGTACAGCATAATTGTAAGAAAACTGGACAGTTAACAAAGAATTGAAGACCTGAGGACGAGGTTAAATTGTTTTGTTTTGGAGCAAGGGTGTCACAGTTGGTTAGTGCACAGCCTTCAGTGCGCGAGGTCCCAAGTTTGATCTCCGGTGACGACAACACATCATTGTTTCAACTTCTCTTCTATCTGTGTAGCTTTAACTAGCTTTAAACACCCTTGAAATGGGGCATTGATGGAGAGAGAGAGGTGGGGGGCAGAGAATTCGTGGACTAACCCGTTCCGAAAAATCTTGTGGCTCACGTTGCGATATTTAGTCCGAGTTTTCACAGTCTCCGCTTGGAACGCCTGGGACCATGAATCGCTTTTGGCGGGCAGGCACGAAAAAAATACTTAGAATACATTTTAGTCTCGCTACAAAAGCAAGCTCAACTAATCACATTCCATCGCCCTAACGTGAGCTTGGGACTCCTGTGAAGTCACTAGCACTTATTAGCGACCCTCCCAGGAGTTGAACCCGGAGAACCCCTGGAAATTCTCACCAACCTTTAAATGAAAAATAACAGAAATTTACATCTCACACGTCATGTTTCCTAAATAAGTTACCTTATCATTCATTCAAAATATTTCCCCGTTACTGACTGGCCAAAATCCAACGGATGATTCATTATAACCAGCCACTGTTGACCAAATTTGGAAGAAGTTCGCGACATGTTAAAAATGATTGTTTTGTTTTGGAGCAAGGGTGGCACAGTTGGTTAGTGCGCGGCCTTCAGTGCGCGAGGTCCCGAGTTTGATCTCAGGTGACGACAACACATCATTGTTTCAGCTTCTCTCATATCTGTGTAGCTTTAACTAGCTTTAAACACCCATTGATGGAGAGAGGGGGGTAAAATGAGCGCACAGTCGATCTCACGTTTATCAGTTGAATTACTGTCACGAGTTATCGACCTAAAATATGCCTGCTTAATTTTCTTTTAATTACGTCTTACTCAGCGTCATCCAATAATTGCTTATTATTTTTACATTTAAATTTCGGCTATCTTTTAAAGGTTACTTCTGACGATGTATATATTGGAACATACGAAACGTCAGTTTGATGTTTTCCTGCTTTCCAATAGCCTCCGACGATATGATTTTCTTGGTGGGGCGCAGGAACCCGTAACGACTGACCCCGAAAGGTGATGTCACACAAAACGATTTGCAATTACGATTTTTAGCGCAACACAGCTTTGCAACATTGTTGCGACATTGCTTCAAATGGTGACAACATTGTTCCAGCATTGCAACCCTGTCTTGCGCTAAAAATCGTCGTCGCGAATCGTCCCGTGTGACATCACCTTAAGAATGTCTGTGTGGGAGGCTAGAGGTCATTACGTGGTGTGACCGAGGCGCTTAGGACTCTGGGTATGCCAGCGCGGGTCCGAAATCCAAAACACCCATTTGACTTGAACAGATTATCGTAGCTTTAATCACAAATCCATACACGTAACACATCTCGAAATCGTTAAAGAAGTGAATCTGTCAAACTAGAAATATAGACCTACAGTTGGTATACAGAAAAACTGGAAAACAGTAAGCAGAAAGGTAAAAACTTACGCCGCTTTCCGGGCTCTAGCATCGGACCGCGTGGTCATTCTCGACCCCAGTGCTTACGGGTTTGGGAATGCGCCCGTAAGCTCTGGGAAACTCTGCGCCGGAGTAGCCAAAATCTGGCTATTTGGGCCTCACAGCGCATGCTCTTGGAAAATACCGTTAAACGTTCCCAATCACAGATTGAGACTTGAAGTTTGCGTATGCTTGACAGTTGATTAATATTTCTGTGGACTACTTCACGAGGTGGTAAGTGAAACCCGAATGGCTTGTTAAAATAAACGTATGGAAATTCCAATAAAACTTTCCAAAATATGAATTTAGCGTCCTTTTATTTATGTTTGTTCATGAACATTAACACCTCAGCGAAGCTGCTTTGAAATGTGATATCGTGGGAAAAGAAGAGAACTATAAATATCTAGTCGCATTATTATATTTTTATTTTATTTTTTCGCATTCAAATCTTTTTCTGGTTCACGGTTCAATTTTCGATATGTAGCTAAGCTATTTTATTTGAAAATTGGAAAATCCAGTAATTCTGCCTAATTAGTCGTTCAAATGTTGTTTTCAAGAATCGGCCGGCCGTGCTTACTACAACATGTCTAGGGAAAAAAACCCGCTCACACGCCAGACACGCCGCACGTTCAACCGCTCTCGTGCAAACTTGAATAGACCAATCAAAAACACTTTTATTGTTTTTTGCTGAAACCAATCAGAGACAAATCTATGGAGGGGAATACTGGACAAAAATGTTATTGGATCGTACCATAAGGTGCATTATATCGAATTTGCCTATATACTGTCTTACCGTACCCGGTATGCTGTTATGTCGTACTCGGTGATGTTGTATTGTAACCGGAACACTGTATTATCGTACTCGGTAACCTTATATCGTAACCTGAATAGTATTGTATCGTACTCCGATGCTGATGTATCGTACCCGGTAGTCATATATCGTAACTTGTATACTGTTGTTTCGTACTCGGTAACCTGATATCGTAACCTGGATGATATTGTATCGTACCCGATGCTGCTATATCGTACCCGATGCTGCTATGTCGTACCCGATGCTGCTATGTCGTGCCCGAAATGTGGTCGGCGGCTTTCAAAGTACGTCAAATATGATCATTATAATGTGCCGTGTTTAGGTGCTTTACGTGCTTCCGTGCTTCTGGTGCTTTACTTGCCTGAGTTGCTTGAGGTGCTTTACTTGCTTGACGTGCTTTGCTTGCTTAAAGTGATTTACTTTAGGTTCCCAATAGGTTTAACCGTGAGCCGTCGTATGTGTATATTGAGCTTGCTATCATAGGGTGCTTTTAATGTAGCGTTGCCTTCATTCCTTGTGGTGCTTTGCTTACTTGAGATGCAAAGAAACAAGTCAAGATCACTTTTATTGAAAAAAAAGGAAAGGACTATTAACTTTTAGAAAATTGGAGACCGATTTCACTTATCAACATTCATGTTAAGGTTGTCCTGGTCTCAGCCACTGGGATAAAAAACGTCCAACTAAGCATTTATTCATTATAATCAAGTGGTTCAGCTACCGTAAAATTTAGAAAATAAGCCCCGGGGCTTATATTTTTCAAAGGCCCTTTTTGAGGAGCTTATCTACGGAGGGAAATTTGCGATTGGGCTAGCCTTATAGTTGGAAGTACAAGCCCCCGGGAGGGTTATATTTGGAGGGGCGATTTAACGGAGGGTTTTTTGCGTTACCGTTTTGGGGGGCTTATTTTTGGAGGGGCTTATTTTTGGGAATTTTACGGTATGTATGAAGGAGCGCCAATATATTAACAATATCATAGATTCTTTTTTCAATTATTGTCTCACAACAGACTGCTTTTATCTGTATAGGGGTGGTGAAGTAAGGTTACCCTCTTTTCTCCATATTTCTTTATGATTGTAGTTGAAACTTTTGCTCTAGCAGTTTGCCAAAATACAATTATAAACGATATTACAAGCTGTGATGAAGATACAAACAATAATGTTACACCGGCTGTTCTATCTGACATGACTTCGGCACCGACCCCTTTTAAACCCGGGGGCACTGAACAAAGTTTTATTCCGGGAGGTTCTGCCTCGAGGTCCAACCCCTTACTTTATGTACCATTTTTGACAATAAAGGTGCCACTTTTAAATTATAAACTTTTATTAACAAGTGCTGTTCTTTTCACAAACCTAGTTTAGAACTTTGCATTCCTTTCAACTGCTGTAAATGCGCTGACTTCTAGATGCGAGCTGATCACAAAACCAGAATATTTCATCGACTTTTTTATAACAGCGATATATAAATTCTTCTGCGGTCCTATTAGGTCATTTTATATATGGAAAGCTGAACAGATCTTCCCACCCTTTCATATACTTCAACTTGTTGAATCAGCACCGTTCATATTCCTGAAGCCTGAAATAGGTACCCTTTTTGAGTGGCCTGCCCGCATAGGCCATTATGTGGAGAACTTCCCTCCCCCAACCGTGGACCCCGGTTTTTAAGAATTTATCAGGACTTGTAATTAACTCATCTAAAAATAAAGGAATTTGGATCGTCTCGTCCAAAGGTAAAATCCAAGACCTTTTTGGCATAAAATGGCCTGATGAACCAATCAAAACCCTTCATTGGGTAATATCATGCACTCTTATTACATCAAACTTTTGCACACACAAAAAAGGAATTATGAGATTGGACAATCACAAATTAACGACGGTTAAATATAAATCTGCATTTTTGACGCGTAACGGTAAAAAACAACAATTTTTGACGGTTGACGAGAGTATTCGATGGCTAACAGTTAAACCTATTGGGAACCTTAAGTAAATCACCTTAAGCAAGCAAAGCTCGTCAAGCAAGTAAAGCACCAGAAGCACGGAAGCACGTAAAGCACCTAAACACGGTACATTATAATGATCATATTTGACGTACTTTGATAGCCGCCGACCACATTTCGGGTACGACATAGCAGCATCGGGTACGATACAATATCATTCAGGTTACGATATCAGGTTACCGAGTACGAAACAACAGCATACAAGTTACGATATATGACTACCGGGTACGATACATCAGCATCGGAGTACGATACAATACTATTCTGGTTACGATATAAGGTTACCGAGTACGATAATACAGTGTTCCGGTTACAATACAACATCACCGAGTACGACATAACAGTATACCGGGTACGGTAAGAGAGTATATAGGCAAATTCGATATAATGCACCTTATGGTACGATCCAATAACATTTTTGTCCAGTATTCCCCTCCATACAAATCTTGCTCCAGGGTTCCCAAGAGCTCTTGATCCCTCTCCTCTACAGGCGCAGAAGAGCTCTGGGTCGAGATTGACCGCGTGGTCGAAAACGTAACAAAACTAGCGCGCATGAGCAGAAATCCGCGACGCATACATGACATAAAAAAAGGGCGGAACAGGGGTGCCGCTACACTGGGAAAATAGTTTTTCTTTCTTTCTTTCTGGCGGAGCATGAAAATCGTTTACAACTTATCAATGTTTAAAGTTCACCACACCATTTTAAGCTTCACGTCAAGCTTATATGTTATGGGCCGGTAGAACTATCTTGTGATTTTAGTGAGTGAAATCTTTATCGATCACTTTCATGTGTCTGGAGAGGCGGAAATGGTTCAGTACTGAAAACAGAGAGGATCGAATTGTTTGGAATCTAGAAGTGAAAAGGAAACTGCTTTAACCTCCCAGCTCACTGTTTAGAAATTAAGGTAAGTTTGTCTCGAAGAGAATGTGATAAAAAAAATTAAAAATCTATGTTGTTGGTATAAATTTACATCAGTTCTTTACAGATTTCATCTTACGCTACATTTGATCGTATTCTAGAATAGGAAAGGGAAGGATTTGGGATTTTTTTTTCACGCCCATTTAGCTTGTAACAGGGACCAGTGGGGTACATATCCCCTCTTTTACAACTCGTCATATTCGAGACCGCATTTTCAGTGAAATGTTGAGCATCAACTCTATTTAAATCTTCTGAGAATATGTCGTAAAAATTAGCATAATGCATACGCGACACAGCCTTTGTGGACTCCTTTGTATTTTTGTATTAAATATGTTCTAACACTTAACAGTTGATTTCCCTGCGCTGTCAACGGCTGGAATTGTCACATTGATGCAAAGAATTAGAGCTGTATGTTTCCCGCGATGTTTTTGATCGAGTAAACTGGTCCTTTGCATAATTCACCTGATAATTGATATTTGAAGTCGGCCTTGAGACGACCTGTCTTATAAAAACTCCCGGTGTAAACTGAACTGAACTGCAATCGCAAGTCTCAGTCGTACATTACTCTAAGGGAGTCGTGCCCTTGATTTACCGTCTGAGACCACAAAACTGCTCCACGTGCTTGTACATAAGTTAGAACGAAATGAATTAGAAATTCAATTACGACAGCAATTTAGATTACTATGAGATTTGTATTCTAGGGGCAGATCATTACAAAAGTTATTGGGAGGTGGGGTTAGGGATAAGAATAGGGTTGTCAATTTCCTTTCATGAATATTTTTCTGTCAAACTTTCGAGCATAAATACTTCTTTTTGAGCTTAGAAATAATCCTGGCGATGCAAGAAGAATTTTTTTCTGGACCACTGAGCATACAGGAATATTTCACTCAATTTTTCTCATGCCTGAATTTTTTTGGTACTTTGTTGTAGGTATTAAATCCCTGAGGTTAACCCTGCGACGTATACTCAACCGTGGTATAAGGGGGGAGAGGGGGGGGGGGGTTGATGGAACCCTCCCCAGAGTTTTTGATATGTTGCAGTATTTCAAATTAAACGATTTTGCCTTATGATCTTCTCAACAAGACCGCTAACTTGGATTTTACCAAGAATTTATAGACAAAAAATCTCGATAAATGGTAATTTTTTCTACTTGCTGGTATGAAAAACAACACAAAAATCGGCACTATCATTTTATCCACAAGTTTTACTTTTATTTTGGAAAAAAAGTGGAAAAACATGCATTTTCACTCAAAAATGGCTTGACCACATGTTACTTATGACGTCTCATCTCGTAGCCATAGTAACTGACCATCACTAAACAAACAAACAGCTGAGAATATGTCGCGTATGCATTATGCTAAGTTTTACGACATATTCTCAGAAGATTTGACCATCACTAAACAAACAGCTACTGAAAACTACAGGTGCTGATGTTTTATCGTCAAGGGAAAAAAATAATGATAATAAAAAAACATCAGAGGGTGGGTGGCAACCACTCCCCCCCCCCCCCACCCTCCTCTTGTACGTCCGAGGGTTAATGGCATTGGCTTTTTGACAAAATACACCTTCTGAGTTAATGAGACTCTTATTGCTTCCTATTGAGTGAACCAGGATGGGATGTCCTTTAATTAAAACCCACTTTTATCAACTGACTATATAAAATAAAAGTTTTTAGTAAATCATATTATATCCATTTGTGTCACATCTCTGCTCTTTCATTCTAAAAGAGAGGAGCATGCAGGATATTTTTGATAGAGGATTTCAACACTGTCTACACTATTGAAATCGACTGCTCAGGCTATTCCTTTTGGCCTTTTGCTAACATTATTAATCACTCTTGTTACTATCCCCAATACGGTCCGTCCTGTTTTAAAATCAAGAACTGACTACATGCACAAGGAAAAAACACTGATTCCCCTCTCCGCTAGATAAAAGAGTTAGAATACTTCATGGCTGAATTTGTGATATCAATGTATGTTATTATCATGAATAATATTAAATTTATATTATATGTACTCAGCTGCACGACGTATATTCATTATTTTGTTTGGATTGTCAGTTTTTTTAGAAGTTAATTAGTTTTACTACAAGGGGCTTCCATTTTGATTGACTTGGGCTTAGACTAATATGCTGGTAAACTTTCCACCCACCCCTCCTCTCTCAGTTTTAAGTAACATTGTCTTTCCTGTCACTCTTTTTCTTTAGTGTCACTTATGACATTGGTATAGAAATGGCTTCATCACCATCAGCGGCAGATGAAGCGTTAAGTACAACAGATGAAAAAGCAAATTTTCAGCGGTTGACACGGCTTCTGATGCGTGGAGGTCTCGCACTTTTAAGGGAGGTGTTTGACAGTATCCATCCACCACCCAACCTTCCAGCTGTGCTTGGTAACCCTGGCATAAAGTCAAAGCTGCAAACATTGAGAGGAAGAGTCCTTACCCACCCCGAATGGGAGTGCCTTTACAACCCAAGTGGGCCAGGAACGTATGGAAAGTCGACTGATTTTGATATCAGCTTACTTTGTAAATTGTTTCGAGAAATATGCAGCCTCACTCCTCCTGCAACTGGATGGAAAGATTTACCTAACATTACTGATCACAGTCTTGGGGCCGACTTGGTTAGAGTAAGGATTTATCGTAACAAAATTTATGGTCACAACCATACTATGGAAGTAACAGATGCGGATTTTGAGAAGCTTTGGATGGAAATCAGTGAGGCCCTACTGAGAATTGCTAGCAGCATAAGTAGTGCAAAGAGAGATGAGTGGGAGAATTCCATCGAAAAGTTTTTCCACGAACCACTAACACCAGACGCAAAGGAATGTGTTGATGAACTTCAATTGTGGTACTTAGTGGATATGGATACCAAAGGTAAGCTCGAAAAGCTAGATAAGAAGATGGAACAGATGCAAATTAAACAAGAACAAAGACACATGGAAATTCTCATTTTCCTTGAAAGTCTTAAGACAAGTGGGTCAGCTGTTAGTTCATCCGCTCAAGTGGAACATCTGGAGACGCATATGGAGACACGTATATCTATACCACCAGAGCAGTCATCCGCAGAAAGTGCTGCTGGCCTATCCACAGTAACGGAACTGCAAGCAAGTCAGCAAAATATTCCAGTAGTTCTTGATTTCTGGTATGTTGTTTATTCATTCAAGAGGCCATTAGAGCTCTTGATCAGATTCCTGAAAATAAAGCTTGGAGTTGACGTTCAAAGCTACAAACTAGGAAGCTTGGTCATAACAGTGTCCTGCAGTTCTTTAGAAGTTCTTGAGGCATTGTGGAACGAATATCGGACTGGCTGTCTTGACGAAGTGGTTCAAGATACTCTTGTAACCAGACAGGTTCTGGAAAAACTTGACCTCAGCGAGGTTAAACTGAGAACTATTATTTCAGAGGAAGACTACTTGTCGTACAAAGGTTTTTTGAACTACAGACAAGGTAATAATAAAATGTCCTCAAATGGCTTTCAATTGGTTAATTTCTCGTTTTAAAAACTGTGACCTTTAACCTTGTTTGATTGGTAATTTTGGCTCAGTCGCTTCTTATATAATGACCATATTTGTGATGATAGCGGAGTTACGCAAAGCTCAATATATCCTTTGGCAGATCATTCCTTCGTCTCCACATACGAACATAGTTACAGTCAATCATTTCAATGTGTCACATTTACACGGTATAGTCTGATGTCATGTCATTTTATTTCATATCATCCTTCTCCGCCTCCTTACCCGTGCATTTCAGACTACTAAAATTTCTGTGCTCTTTCATTCTCTTTAGGTAAAACCGAAACGAAAACTTCTCAAGAACCAGCCGTTTTCGCCTCTATCTCTGGTGAGATAGGTGTTGTGGTTCAAAAATAATGTATTCACATTAAAAGCATCACGTTTACGGCAAACGGCTAACGTGAGATTCAACTTGAGAAATTTTTAAAATGAAAAAAGGGCAGCTTAAGACGATTGTTATGGATAGAATACCGATTTTCGTGTAGTTATAACAGTAATCGATGGGTAAATGGAAAACTTGGTCACCTGGTACAAATGTACGTTTGCCATTTGCCTTAAACCCGATGGTTAATCTCTCTATTCTTGAAACTTTATCATCGCGGTTCTAAGCTCCTCTCAATTTGCCAAAAAATAGGCAACTTATCTAAAATATTAATTCTTAAGAACCGCGCCCAACTAAGACGGAAAGAAAAGTTCTGCCTTTATGTCCCCGGTAAAATGATTAGGAATTTTCACGTCGGGGTAGTGAAAAGGACGTCAAAGGAATGTACTAAAACGTCGGTAATGCACCCGCAGAGCTGTTTTGTTTTTCTCGTGCGTGAACCAATTGTTTGTTGACGTCCGCGGTATTGTAAAGCCAGGATCCCGGCTGAACAGGCTGGAAATTCCCAATGCACGGGCCAAGCCAGCAACAGGACAGTGGGTAACGCACTGATCATTCGAACTGTTCCTGTGATCGTTACGGTTCCGGGCTCGCCAACATTCTCGATCCCAAATCTTGCGCGTTTGGCTCCGCTTATCATTCACAGAACATCTGCGGATCTAGAGTAAATACTGAACAATTTTTAACGAGACAGTGACAAATCACTTTCCATGTAAAACCTCATAGCGTGTCTATATACATTATGTTCTGAAATTAAAAAAAAAATCACATTTGTCCAAACCATTTATTTTTTTTATCAGAAATAAGTTCTGCGAAACAGCGCCGAAATCTTTATTCTGGGCCCCCACCTATGTGCCAGGATTTGATTACGCACCGTGATTGGCCTTTTAAATAAGTCATTGTCAATATGCCAATCAGCATGAAAAGAAATTCAAAACGTATTTCCAGTAATTCGTTCACTCCGTTGGGTGCCCAGAACAAGGATATCGGTGCTGCTTCGCAGACGTTACTAACCGAGGTGAAATTACGTCTGCGACGCAGGCTACACTTCATGTTATACCGGGGTAAAAGTCACACGGGCAAAGTGAGCCAGCTCGGGTTTCAAGTAAGCAGGCCATCGAATGATAACACGTGTGGAAATACGAACAAATGCCCTCTTTTTCATCTGTTGCTAACTGAGCAAAAGTGTAAATTTAAAAAAGCTTTGAAAGGAAAACTAGAAACTTTGTTTTTTCATCTTCCTTATAGGTAAAGGGAAAATGACAATTCCCCAAGTTCAAGGAAGTCCTGCTGTGGAGATTGTTGAAGGTAAGATATAAAGACGTTCAGTATTGGCGTTTAAAGAGCGTAACGTTTTTTAACTTGTTTTGCAGAAATGTTTCGAAACAAGATGCACGTGTTTGTAGCCCGTTGAACATAGCTTTACCGATCGTGTACCAACTTATGATTCATTTTGTATTTATCATTTTGCTTTCTTTTACAATTGCCCCGCTAGATCCTATGTCCAAACTTCACTTGCTGATGCTGTTTGGGTGTGACGCCTTAGTTAGCACTTCTCTGCTCGTAGATAGATAGACCTAACGTTCTCATGCTTTACTGTTGCAGCTAAAGAGGTGCTCGGCACTCGCAGTCGGGAAACTACACCTGTTTCTCGCTCATTACTGCGTGACCTTGCAGAGGATCTTGGCACAAAATGGAGGGAACTCGGGAGAACTCTTGGACTTGCTAACTCACTACTTAACTATTTTGATATAAGTAACCTGAGTCTAAGGGATAAAGGAAATGCTATGCTCGGTGAGTGGAAGAGATTAAATGGCCACGATGCCACGATGGAAGTCTTACAAGAAGCCCTGAAGAAAATAGATATGGGTCATTTGATGGAAAACGTTGCAGGTACATTCCTAAGATGCTGGAAACTTAAGCAAACACATAAGATAAAAACAGAATTAAACTCACGCAAACACTCGCAAACAACTTTGTTTAGAAGATGCATTTTCCTTGATGAGAAGCCGGGACAAAAAAATAATTGGAGATGACCTCGCTAATTGCTTTTTCCTGAGCGTGAGAACAGTGGTCGTTAAAAAGAACAGAAATGACGCTTAACGCTAGAGTTCCCTTGTAAAAGTGATGTTATGAGCAACCTATTAGACAGAATCTCAGACAATCCTTCCCCGGCAGACAAGCTCTTTAATTTCGCTCGACTCCGAGACCCTTTTCACTCGAGTCGAAAGAGCTTGCCCCCCGCAGTTGATCGCTGTTGCCTCTTACGCATGCAGTTAGGACCTCGAAGCGTGAGAGGCTAAGATCACTCAGGGCTGGTCGTAATAGAAAATGTCAATACAAGAGTGAATAATTGTCTAATAATTCTCTCTAGAAAAAGCAAAATACCTGATACATAGAATGTGCCAATCACAATATTAAGTACCTGTTTGTTTGACTTATAATGGGAGGAAGTCAATTTGCATAATATTTGTATTCCCTCATTCTCGTTAGGTAAAACAGTACCAACATTGGCTGACTTTTTGGAAGGTACGTACATACGATACACAAGTAGTTTCTTTCTCCTTACTGGAAGCTAAGAGGGTTTGAAAATACCCCTGACGAGTTACCTAACCCATTGATGTGCCTACGGTATTACAGGAAAAAGTGTGGCCGAATAGTCAGCGCTTCGGTGTCACCATCCGGCCTTCCCGGTTCGAGCCCGCTCTGACCACAACTCCACACGCGCTGAAAACTGACTAAACCAAGACTTAACCACAAACAGTCCTAGTGGCCTGCATTTCAGTAGCCTGCGAGAGCATCCGGTTTTTTCGGCTCAAGTTCCTAGTTTCACCCGCCGAGAAGGGAAGCGACGACCGGAAATACGTCTGCTGTTCGCAGGCTAGCATTTCAGCCGTCTCGACGAATCGCAAACTCCCAAGGGAAACGTCTGAATCAACGAGCTGCAAATGCCGTCCAGTGTGACGTCATTACCGGAAAAGCGGGTAGTTATTAGATATTCAGCGGATCGCATGCTTGCGTGTAGCCTGCGAACAGCAGACGTATTTCCGGTCGTCGCTTCCCTTCCTCCGAAAAATAACGTCTGCGAAAACGAGCCGAGAAAAAATTTCCGTGACGTCAAAGCTTTTGTCTTGTTGTTGGCCAATAAAATTCGCTGATAGAAGTAGTCACTCGCGTACACGCACGATGCAGAGTGAGATGCGCGGGAACCGGCGATTAGTTTAGAACTGACATTTGCTTGCGATGAGCTCGGGCGAAACACCGAAAAAGATTTCCACGTCTGAGGTTTGTTTTCTATGCAAAGGAAACGTTTCCAGTGAAGAGAAGATTAAAGTGTTCGGAAAAAGTTCTCTGGAAATTCACAAATTAATACTGCATTCAACTGTAAAGTCGATCTGTTTGCGTACGTCGGAAGCGATTCCGCCGCCATTTGCCGCTCTAAATGTTATAATCGTCTGCTTCGCTAGAAGAGGGCTTTGGACAAAGTAGCAGAATTCGGGAAGGAAATCAAACAAGATTATGATGGCCCGTTCCGTCTAAAACGACTCGCTAAAGAGCCAGGACAAACGCCAGAGGCGAAAAAGAGTCTGAGCTTTGGAGGTGCGGATGTAAATAATCGATCGCAATTAAATGTCACGTTCGATCAGTTGTCACTTTTGAAGCTGTTAGCCCTATTGCCCCAGTAGCTTTGCTTTCATCTCGTCGTTTTCTCGTTCCAAATGGCTTGCTTCATAATGCTTCTGGAGGAGTAACTGGAGTAACATCGGGCTTTCCCGACCGAGTGTTGACCTCCACGCCATAGACGAAACAACTCGAATTTCAGAAAAGGAGGCTAAAGTACATCTCACTGTAGCATATCCAAGTAAAACTGTTCACAAGGAATTGAAAGGTGATTTTGCAGTTCTTAGCCTGCGAACAGCAGACGTATTTCCGGTCGTCGCTTCCCTTCCTCCGAAATTCTCATAACCAATGTGTTTTACGAAGCATTAATATTACAAGAAGAAATTTCATGCTGATCACTCATAGGGCTTAAAGGGTGAAAACGGGTTCTATGTGTGGTATAAAATGACAATATAAATTGTACGTTAAACCCATTCATAGAATGGTATGTCACAAGCAGTCAAGATGCAATCTAGCTACACTGTATTTTAATGGTCTCTTGTAATCAACGTGAGAACCCCTTAAATGTAATGCATGCATAGGTGGTGTAAAATTAACATTGAATGCAGTGGCTTTCTCAGAAATGTGCATATTTATCAAGAAAAGGAAGGTGGATTATTGCAAAACAACTAAAATTTAACAGTGGAAATTTAAAGAACAATAATCCAGTTTTCCTTTAACAAAGGAGAGCTAAAAAGTCGTTGGAAAAATATCAGTGGAACAGTGTTAACATAAGAACAATGTTTATAAGTTTGTTTCAGATAAATGAGGGGAGAAATATAATACATGTAGCAAGATTTTCAGCAAACATACAAAACCTATTTTAATTAAAGACATGTTTATAACACAGTTATTGGATTGTTACCATGGAAATAAGACATGTCAGCAGTATCAAAAACTGAGTTGAGCCACATATGCTGAGACACAAACAATATTAAGTAACAGTTACTAACTGTAATCTTAACTACCAGCATGCAAACGTTCTTGTAAGAGTCATCCATTGTGTAGTTCCAGAAATTGTCCATACTCCCCCCACAGAAGGGATTGGAAATTCCTGTGGGGTGGGGGGTTCTTGTAGGCCCAAAAATGTAAGTAAATGTATGAAGCTTGACTGGAATTTCCAGAGAGGTGGGGAGGGGGGGGGGGGGGGCTCTAAGGAAAAATCCCTTCCGTGGGGGAGGTATGGATAATTTTTGGAACTACACATTCTATTGCAGTTGCAAAAGAAAAATTGCTTAATTTATATGTTGTGTGAAACCACATTTCAAACATTAACCAGGGTTCCTAAAGAACGTTTAATTTCAATGGACAAAAACTTGTACCAGAATAACTTCAAGCATATTACTTTCATTTCACACTTTTTAAGGGCTGTAAATGTAATAAGTTGTATGAAATAACTCCAAATAAGAGGATCTTATTTGAGCCCAAGAAAACAAACCTCAAAAGTCTCAATTTTCACAAAATGAAAACTTACTCATGACAATTTTACCTGTGTTTTCTCATTTCCTGTGAACTTTGACATTCATTTTCTCGGGCTCCTGTAAGAAATTGTCTTTGGTGTTTCAAATTCAACCAAAACAAAATATTATAACTATAGCCCTTGAAAAGTGTAAACAAAGAATGCAGTATCCATGGCTTAAAATATTCTGGTACAAGTTTTTACTGAAAATTAAAATTGCTCATTTCCTAATGGATTTCATCTTCACTCATGTAGCTTAATAACACTTGTCATGAGGTTTCTCAAAAACAATCTGTTAGTCTCTGTCGACAAAAAATGTTTGGAACATATTGAACCAAGGCTATATACATGAAATGGTCATTGAAAGTCATGATTATTAAATTTGCTCCAATAGATTTGAATGGCCTTCATTTTGTTGGTGACATGACAAATCCATTTCCAATCTTTTCAAGAATTACCCAAACTTTAAACCATTAATTCAGACTCCTAAAATTTGACGTCAACTATTAACTAATGTTAATGCTGTGCAGTGTTGTTCTACAAATAGGGTCTAATCACTTGTTCAACACTGCATCGAAACTCAAGTTCATTAAAGCATCTAAGGCAGAAAATGGTACATCGACATGTGCTTCTTCAACTGATTCTTCCAAAGAATCCTCAAACTGAGAAAAACTCAGACTCTCTAGAACCATGTTTGCCATTTCACTGCCAAAGAACTCTTCCCCATCATCAGAAAGTTCATCATCAGAACAGGTGCCAGAGTCTTCTAAGTCTCCAAACATTTCTTGCAGAATGTCATGAATTTTTAAGGCATGCAGCAAATCCCAGATTTCAAAAAAGTGGCAAATGTCTGCTATTGAATATAAGTTATGACAGTGATCCAGTACTTGCTGAATCTGCAACTCTGAAAATCCCAGCCGAAATTTAGGGTGTGTGAAGTATTTCAACTTGCCACTTGCATCCCTCTTGGTGAGATTTGTCAATAATTGTTTATGATGGGAGACCAGTTTGGTCTTAAGATTTTTCATTTCTTCAACTGACACATTGCGTTCCTACCATGGTGTATTAGCTGGTTTGCCAACTTCTGCCAGTGGGTAACAAAGTGGTTTGCAATTCTCTGAACCACACTTACAAGAGGTAGAACAGTTATCACAACATAAATGTGCAGGATCTTTGGGATGACATTCCACATCAAAATAACTGAGCAAGTGTTTACGTCTACATTCCTTTGATTTAATGTAACCTTTCACATCCTTTTCAAGATGCATCAGCTGCATTCCTTGGTACAGCAGGAAAGCAGTGCTTTGAGCACCATCTCTTCCAGCTCTGCCACTCTCTTGCATGTAACATTCAACATTTTTAGCTGGACCAAAATGTATTGTCCGCTGGACTTGCTTACAATCAATGCCCATGCCAAAAGCAATTGTTGCTACTAAAACGCGAATGGGTCCTTGATCACTCTGGAAGGATGCAACGATGTGGTCCTTGTTTGACTGTGGGGTGCAAGAGTGTAGCATTTCTAGCAACACAGTCTTTGGATCTCTTTCTTCTGAGCTATAAATTTTGTCCCCAAGGAGGGTTTTCAGTGCTGAGTACACAGTGGCACATTGTTCAAATAGTGTTTCCCTGCCATCCTTTGTGGCCGTGGCAGTCGGTGCAATGAATGGGGTTCTTGGAAGAAGGGACCGGAACTCGGGCAAACGCGAAAACCAAACTCTAAAAGCAGCATGTTTGTTCGTTTTTGACTTTCAGTTTCCCCTAGAATGAAAAGTAAACTTGTATTAACATGTAAGCTAAACGACATATTAGCCAGCTAGAACATTCAGTTTTCCGGCTAAAGTGGGTGAAACAAGCGCTCTACTTTTTTCCTAAATTAAAAAGTACAGAAAACTTACTGAAGGATACGATGTAAACATTAGACGCGCAATTCACACGCATAATTTTAACAACATTGCAGATGTCAGGACAAAACCTTACTTATAAGCTGAAATACATAAATGATTCTTGCCCGCAATAAAGTAATGGAATAAAGCTTACTAGTGGCAAATGATATGTGCTTCATCAACAGCGACAGCTCTCACTGAACTTTTGTAAACATCGCTCGACAACATCTTGCGCCATCTTGTTTCACCGAGCCAAGACTCTGGTGATCCATACACGATTGAATAACTTCCTTTTACGACTGATCTTCATTTCTTCATCGGAACAGATATCACTAAGTGATACTGCACTTATTCCAAGGGATGTTAGTGATGGTTCCACATGAGAATACACAAAACGCAAAGCCTGAAATACTACAGACTTTCCAAAACCGGTCGGAAGATTCACGAAAATATCGCCCTTAGATTCAATGATGAGCCGCAAGGCTTTCTCTTCATGCTTGTCTAGTCTTTCAAATCCGAAAACTTCGCATACTTTTCTCAACGCATCTTCCGCCATATTTTCCCACGCGTTAGCGAGAGATCCACGAAAAATCTCGCGAGTTACTTCTTGGAATATGCAAAGTGAATTGTGATTGGTATGGAAGGCCATATCATTCAAAAGTGGTACAAATGCTCAATTGATGATCAAGATCACGATCGCTATGATTGAGTTTTTCGATCGGTGGTTGAGAATGAAGATCTTTATGGTTGAGATTATCGACTGATTAATGAGAACCACGATCGCTATTATCTAAACAGGGTTTGTATACTAGAAACACAATCGCTGTGGTCGAAAGAAAGATGGGTAATGAGCTCTGAAGATCTAAAGGACTGGACAGAAGAAATGTCAATTGGGGATCCAGAATGTCAAATGCAACGATTGAAATTATCGATTTTGGCGGTGACAATCAAAGGGAACTGGAAACAAGTGGGGATAAATCATGTCCTTTACATCAAGTAGAATGTAAAGAGGGATTGAAAGTGAAATGAGATGATGGCTACCGACAGACATACTGAAGATATTAACGAATTTCTTTCGTCCTTGGGACATTGTTTCGAGGAAGCCGATAAGGCTTTAAAAGATGAAGGCAATTCTGTCCCTCTGGATTATACAGAAAGCCGACTCGAGGACCACCTTCAAATTGTCAATGCAATTGCAATTGCTATACAAGATTACGGCGGTGATCAATTAAAGCAGCTTGTTGCAAACCTACAGACGTTTCCTGAAAGCGTGCTGTATGAGATCTACACCACTAAGGTTCAGAGAGAGGCAAGCAGTGTTAAGTCAGCAGCTTGGGTTCCTAGTAAAGAACCAAGTACCGGAGGAAGACCTAGATACAGGATAACCAAAGATCAAATCGAAACCCTGCGAGAAACTGGGATGAGTTGGAAAAGAATAGCACTTACACTTGGGATAAGTGACAGTACGTTGTATCGTCGTAGACAGGAACTTGGTCTTCATGAAAGCTTTGTGGACATCAGCTATGAGGAACTTTACACTGTCATCACAGGAATGTTAACACAGACACCTTATGCTGGTGAGTCATATGTCAGTGGTGGTTTGCGAGCTCGTGGTATTTTTGTACAAAGATACCGAATAAGAGAAATTCTTAGAATGATTGATCCTGTTGGCAGAGCATTGCGTAGGAGAGCTGCTATTCAAAGGAGGCAGTACAATGTCAGAGCTCCTAATCATATGTGGCACATCGACGGCAACCATAAACAGGTCGGTTGGAGGTTTGTTGTACATGGTTGTACAGATGGCTATAGCAGGGCAATTGTATACTTGAAGTGTGCACCTAACAACTTGGCATGTACAGTCTTACGATATTTTATTGGGGGAACCCATGAGTTTGGATTGCCTCTGCGTGTGAGGGGTGACCATGGAGTCGAAAATGTTGAGGTTGTAAGGTTTATGGTTGAAAGGAGAGGTATCAATCGAGGTAGTTTTATAGCAGGACGTAGTGTCCACAATGTCAGAATTGAGAGACTTTGGCGGGAGATGAACAGGGTTGTCACTGCTTTTTACAAGGACATCTTTCATTTCTTGGAAGATTCAGGTTTGCTTAAT
Organism: Porites divaricata; assembly: GCA_038088405.1. Taxonomy (NCBI): domain Eukaryota; kingdom Metazoa; phylum Cnidaria; class Anthozoa; order Scleractinia; family Poritidae; genus Porites; species Porites divaricata. Next base: position 3,140,454 of record JBBMOI010000015.1, on the reverse strand, counting down.
TCACACTGAGTTTGATCTTTTTGCTCTACACTACATCTATTTACCCAGGATCAATGCATCACTTGAGCAGTTTGTTGAGCAGTGGAACTTCCATGGGATACGCACTGCAGGATATCAGTCACCAATGGCTTTGTGGCATGCAGGTATTATGCACAGTATGGATGATGCAGTAGTTTACGAACCAGAAACTTATGGTATTGATTTTGAATCTGGTGTTTCAGAGATTGATGATGATTACAGTGTTGTTGTTCCTGAGAATCAAATCCAGCTAACTGAGGAAGAAATGACCATTCTGAGGAGACAGGTTCCTGATCCTTTATATGATGATGGGAACTCTGGTATTGATCTCTATGTTAACGTTTGTAATTTTATTAAGACAATCAGAAACATTCCTTTGTGAAATTTTGATAACCTTTTATCTGAAGTTATTACATGTTAAAAAGTCAGCATTGTGAAGAGGATTCAACATTATAGCTTTGTCAGGAAGCATCCTTTTATGCATAATAATATTATTATTGTTTAAAAACAATAACACTATCACCAAATCAGGAGCAGAGGCAGATCTTGTTTTTTTTTTTGTAGAAGGGTCGAAACTATAATATCCATCTTTCCTTGCCACACATTTCTTGGTTATAACACGAGTAGTTCAAATAAATTTTATATTCTTGCTGCCGTACCATCATAAGAAAGTTTTCTGTTTTTTTATCAAGGTCCTGTTTTTCTCAGTATTTGTTCCAATCCAGAGTTAAATAGTTTCTTCTTTCCTGTTATTGAATTCACTTAATTTAATCTTTGTTTACTTTTTTTGTTACTACATGTATTTTTAATGTACTACTCCGTGAATTTTCGTTTCACTTTTTCCTTTGTGACTGGCGAGCCCAGGCTTCATAAGCCTTCTGGTTTCTTCTGGGCTCCCTTGCCAACTTACAATTCTTATATGTATTCTTGCATAGTAATTTACTTTGGCTAAGTAAAGACTGAACTGAACTGAACTGAGGTGTTAGCAGGGAGAACTGACAGGTAATACACAAACCATAAAGGGGTGTGAAAAAAAAGAACTTTGAGCTTAAAAATTCAAGACTGTTTGTTGCACTAAAATATTTCCTTGATTACAAATTCTTTTGCCAATTAATCTTAACCCCCCTGCCCCTCAACTTATTAAGACTCTGTGAAAGTAAAGCACACAAAAAGAGATGAGTGAAAAAAGGATTAGGGTTAACAAGGTTTATTGGTTTATTGTAAGAACATAAGCAACACGCTGACTCCATACAGTCTGTAGCTAAGAACAATGACTGAATTTGAAACTTCATTTCTTCTCATAATGTTTGAGGGATCTTAGGGCACTTACCAAAAGACAAAAATAACTAGCTGGACCTCCAGTGAATTCAATAAAGAAATAAAAATAATAAAGGTTTCACTGAAAACCTACTACTGCTGTTCACACTATTTTGGCTCTTTTAGAAGTCACTGTATACTTATTAACTGGCTGCACAGTTTTGATTTATAGTAAAAATAAACTGCCAAGGCCTATCAGTTGCTACTTATGGAAGGTGCCCAAAGGTTAACGTTTGCCTCTTAGGTAAAATTTGAACTGCTAATTAAAAGTAATATTAAGGATAAAGTGGTTGACTTTTTGTAGAGTAGATCTTATTACAAAAGTTGGCATGTTGCCAAGACATTACTAAGTCAGAACTTTAGGCTAACTTTTCCAACATGCATAAAAAAACGGTGAGGTTTTCTTACCCGTTAGTTAGCATGATTGAAACATATGCAATAGCGTATAACCAACAGGGAATTAAATAACAGCAAACCATGTGCAAAACATCCGTTAGTAGTAACAACAAGGACATTTCAAGAACTTTCACTGCCGGATTCTTCAATTAAAACAATGCTCCACTTTTGAAGTAAAAGAAATTAAAACATAGCATTGAAAAATTTATTAATAAGTGGGAATTAAGTCAGCATTTCTTTACATGTAAAATTGCTGCGGTTTTCCTTTTTAGTGAAAAAAATAATTCACTTTTGAAAAACGTTTTTTTTTTTTTTCGAAAAAAAAAAAACAAACAAACAAATAAACAGAAGTGTCGTTAATTCCAGCAAACGAAATGGATGAGTTATCTTGACAATGTGTCCCCGATCTATAAAGAGATTCATAAACTGGCACCGTGGGAAGGTAAACGAGGTATGCCGTTTTCTCGGAATTTAGTGCGTCAAACGCTTAAAATTATTGTTTTCTTTTTTGTTCTCTTTAGGTAAAACAAAAATGATAACTCCCCAAGAACCAGCCGTTTTCGCGCCAGTTGCTACAGGTGAGATATGTTGTGGTTAAATTATAGCTTCTGGTTATATATATTTGTAACGAGTTACAAAGTTACGTAACGATAAAAAAAATTGAAAATGAGAATTAGCACAGACAAGGTTGTAGACTAAATGAAGATTATCAAGTGGAAAGCGCATGACCAAGGAATGATTGTTTATATACTCTTTGATTAATAGTGATAATTGATTTAAGTGGAGTGCAATTTGGTCTTAAATCATACGCGTGATTTTAAAATCGGACGAGCGCGCAGCCCAAGTTCGATTTCAAATCACAAGTTGATTTCAGGCCAAAACTGCACTACACGTAGTTCAATTACTACTTTATTACAGCCATTTTGAAGACGCAGAATTCAGTCGGTACCAATATTTATTCGACCAAGTAGCCTGTTTGTAGAAAAGCGGAAACAAGAACGCTTTTACATCTCATTATGTATCAGGAACAGAAATGATACAACGCGATTTGGAACATTAATGACCCGATTTAGAACATATGTGACTTAGAACAAAAATAGTGTGATTTATGAATAAATCACGTTGCTGAGAGCCCATCAGATTGCAGGGATCACCAGTGATTTCAAAATGGATGTAAGAGATCAGTATAAGCTCAAAACGATCCAAGACAGTCTTGGATTCTGGATTCCAGTGGAACTTGGATTCTGGACTCCAATCGTAAGCGAGATTCCAGTTTCCTTGAGCTGTATTCGGGTTTCCAAAGCTCAGGATTCCGGATTCCACACGCTTGTTGCAGGTAAGATATATATAAACACGTTATCTTTTTCCCTTTTGAATGACCAGGCCAGGAAGTAGAGGGAAACATCGTTGATAGTTTGGCGATTGATATGTATCACCAGTTGAGCAACGAAATCTCACAATTACCTTGCTATTTACGTTTTGGGTGGTAGCAAGCAGGACCAGGAGTAGAATTGATTCTTATATATAAAGGCAGGCAATAAACGAAACATACCTCAGATCATCCTCTTTTGTCGTTGCAGCCCAACCAGTCTCCTACCAGTTAATTTACTACCTTGCAAGAGGTCTTGGTAAACACTGGAGAGATCTTGGCAGAACCCTTGGAATTTCCGCGAGAACACTAAGTGAAATCAATAGGAAGACGAAACTTTTAGATCATGAAAAAGGAATGGCAATGCTTCAGGAATGGAAGATGAGAGTTGGTGATGACGCTACAGTGGTGGTCCTACAAGATGCTTTGGACGACTTAAGAATAAAGGATCCGGCGTTAAAACTTAAAGCGGGTATGCAGGATTCGATCCTTTTGAAATTGAACTAAGAAATTAATTTGACCAAAAAACAAAGCACGCAATGGCTTCGGCATAAACGCAGTATTGCATGATGACGCGTTGGCTAATAAGATGCTTATTATATGCCTCCCTGGGATACGATTTGACAGTCATTTGACAGGCTTTAGAAGAAGAGAGTTTTTTATTGGCTCACGACAACAATAGCACAGTAACGCTTTACATTGAAAGTGAAAGCAAAATGTAAATGCACCATGTTGAAAAAGTTTATACGGTCAAAACTTATGGCAAGTAAAAAGCAATGGTTTCTTGTCACCGCCCGCTTCATTTCTTCGAGCCGCCTCCCCTTTTTTACAATTTATAATTGGAAAGAACGAACAAAAACCACCAGGGGTCTTTTTTGCATGAGGATGCGCGACCGCTGACTTGACAAAGAGCACGCGACCAGTGACAGCGACCGTGGTGCATAGTCGTAGGAGCCAAATTGTTCACTTTGAAAACTTGCTTGACATTGAAATGGTAGCAGGAACTTAGGAAAGACCTTCGTTGTACAAGATAAGTAAAGATCTAAGTGGAGACTGATTCGCTGCACGAGGTGAAAGAGCAAGTTTCTCAAGGATGTCTGACACGAACATGGCTGCTTGTTATTGTTTGGCGCTCGACTCGTGTCTTGATTCCCGTTCAAGAACCGCAAAGTTTGGCATAGAATGCATTGCTGATGCGTAGTTATTGAGCAAAATGTTCTTTATTTAGTGTTTGTCTATAAATCGGATGTAAATTAGTTTCTCGATACCGTAGAGGATTCCTGTCAATAATTTGTTCATAGCTGATTTAGCCATATTTCGGGAGTGGATTAATAACGATCAGCGGGCGACTACCACGCCGTTATCAGTTGGAATAGAAAGTTGTTCCCTTAAGTATTTTAGCGATACAAAGTTTGTTTATCGGAAAATTGTAGAACGTCTTGTTTTTGCGTGGACTAACATTGTAACTCATCATTAACAGGAATATTCATTTAGCCAGAACTTAAGTGCTGTAAAAAATTTTAACTTTTGGTCGGCATCACATGTTTACTGTACTTCTTGGGAAACCTAACCGTTTGTTTCATCGAAATCGGTCACAAGATTCAACTTTAATTTCGGTCCTATTGAATAAAGTTTTGACTGTCTCATCGATATTCATTTTTTTTATTTTTCGAGACATACAGAGTGACTACCACCAACATCTCACCAGGTGAATAATCTACGTCTGGTGAGCTGTTAATTTTGTAGCTTTTAAGTGCTGGGTAAATTGTAGAACATATATTAATTCACTGCTAAAGTCAACACCGGCTTTTGCGCACTTCGAGCCCGCTCGCTGAAATTGGCTTTTTTTTTTGTGGAATATTTCTTTTCCTTTCTCATTTCAAAACGAAGAAAATTGAAAGTGTTTACTTGCATCAACAAACGTTTCGTCACTTTGTTTAGACTTTGATGAGGCTAGCGCAATCCTACGGGCATTACATATACGCGCATTGTTGTCCAGGTAAAGTGGGAGGTGAAATTTGATGGTAGCTTGTGTACGTTAAAACCGGTCTACTTAAGACCATGTTACGGTTTTTTTGCAAACTACACATTTTCTTAAATCACGAGCACATTCGCCAAGACCAACGAGAAAAATGATCGCGACGATGGCTTTGAGACGCGCCATTTTGATGAAGGCAGACCCTGTGGTGAGCCTCCATGCACATCGTTTGTTCAGCGGTCGCGCATGCTCATGCAGAAAAGACCCCTGTTACAAAAACCAGCTAGTCATACTTTCACCCTGACGAATTATTCTACAATCCCAAGTAACAGGCCTTACGTTTCATAGAACGAAGCATTTATCAAATATTGAGTTCTATACATATTGACCTTTTTAATATACCCTACCTATTGAGATACATCGTACGACGCATCACATGCTGTATACAGGCTATTCAGTCTTGTCTTCTTATAATTAACTGTCACCTGCGATACAATGTTCGATCACTGACTAGAATCTTCTTCTTCGTTAAGATTACGATTCAGTTTCTTCATGATCATTAGCTTCGTTCTCAAATAAACACAGTTTAAAATTTGGAAGAGCGAAGTCAACATCCAGATCCGCATGGTTTACAGACAAATGATAACTTTCTTTAAACCATTTTTCGAGATATAAAGATAAAGAGCGGCAAAATGAGCATTTGCTTTTGAAATTTTGGTCCGTACAATAAGTTATGGACCGCAAATTGACCAACCGCAGGGCGAAAACAGACTCAGCCATATAATAGGTGCGGTTACACGGGACACTTTTACCGTGGGAAATGACCCTTTTACCGTGGAAAGTTCCGGTGGTGCATGTGACCGGACTCGCCCGAGATAAATTTATCGTGTGAAATATCCATGGATACGTCAAAAACAAGAAAGAAACCGCCCATGACATTTGACTTGTTATAAATAGCAAGGGTGTTTCGACACCAAGGCATAAGAGCCAATCAGGATTCTTTATTTGACACCAACATGAAACCGCAAAAGAAATTGCTTATTTAATTAGCCGGTTTTTTTGCGCGCAGTTTTGAGAAAGATCGATGTTAACATTTGCAGATTTCACTTTAAGAAGAAAGTGACAGGGAAACTTTTAGGCATGATTTCAGCTGGTTTGTTGGGCCAGATATAGGATAGATATGCACTAAAAATATGTCCTATTCCTGGCAGATATTCGAATGGACTGAACCGTAAAATGGAATTTAAGGCCAAGATTAAAAAAAAAAATCGGTATTAACGGTCTTCGCTAAATTATCAGGGGTAAAATAGCAATTGAAATTTTGCTTAAATTATACGTAAGTTTTCAACATAACATGAAATCCTACCATAATCGACGGCGATTATTTCCGCAATAGCGCTAACGAAACCATAAAAGCGGTTAATTAACCAAGATGATTCTTTCATGTGTAACCACATGTTACCACGGTAAACTAAACCCACGTTGAATTTACCGCGGAACGAGCCATGCCTTGACATGCTTGAGTTTAGGGGTGTCTCACGTGCCATATCACCAGCAACGATTTTTTTAAATTCAATTCGAGCGTCCTTATCAGCCTTTAGGTGCTGAAACACAAAGCAGTTTGTTGTTGTTGCTTTTTATCGCTGTTATTGGGTTTTGGGATTCAAATAGGGATTCTGCCGTATTCGATTGCGATGAAAACTCGGAAGTCTAATACTTTTCAATCGGACGTAGCCGTCTGTTAACCGGTATGTAAGTTAGAATAACGTTAATGACATTTTATTCTCGTCAGGTATACCTGAAACTCGGCAGTTAAAAGAATTTTCCGTGCCTTGGTCTGCTTCAGGTAAGATATACACGGCGTTTCCGTTACTTTATAGGGAAGTATCCTTGAAAGTTCTGTTTTCTTTTTTATTTTATGTTCCCGCCTTTTGAGACTAAGCTGGACAGAGGGAGTGGGAAGTCTGGGACAAAAGTGTTACAGTAATGTTCTAATGTCAAGGCTAAGAACTTCTAAATATTTGTTGTTTATTTATATTTGAACATTAATGTGGTGGATGACTTTTTTTTGTTGCTTTTCAGACATATTAGGTCAACAGCAATTTCCCCCAGTAATGTCAGCTGAAAGCGGTGTAGCCGCTTTGGGTAATATTAAGCTAGCCGACTTTTTAATTATTTATTGAGGAGAGATACGTAAGCGAATATTGCGCCAACTGTAATACTCTGTATGTATTAATATCGATTCGTTTTGCATTTATCATTCTACTTTCTGCGATTCTCTTACAGTTTCACGAGGGGCGAGCTTTTCTGCTTCTAATTAATTTCAACAAGATAATTGTAGTGCCTAACGCTGATGGTTCGTAATGAAAGCAGAATAAAAATTTCGGTGCGCCCTTTAAGTGCGAAGACCTGTAGTTTGCTAACTCTTTTGTCCAAATTCACTCTTGCTGATGTTGTTTGAGTGTGACGAAAAGTTTAATTAAAGCCGGTACTTATTTGATCACGTAGATCTCACGTTATTATCCTTTTCTGTTGCAGTTTATGATCCAGTACTCGGCACTCGCAGTCTGGCGACTAAACCTGCTTCTCGCTTATTACTGCATGAACTTGCACAGGATCTTGGCACAAATTGGAGAGAGCTTGGGAGAATTCTTGGATTTTCTGAGACTCCACTTAACTATTTTGATATGGAAAAAAGTTTAAGTGAAAAAGGAAATGCGATGCTAGTTGAGTGGCAGAGGACAAGTGGCAAAGATGCCACGATGGAAGCCTTACTAAAAGCCCTGAAGAAGATAGGAATGGTTCATTTGATGGAAAAAGTTGCAGGTATACATTCCTATTATCATGATGAAAAAAAAAATGTAGCAAACACATGAAATCGGAATTAAATTAAAATCAAACTCTTCAGCATTACGCCAAAGGAAATCGAAGAAACCCACAATCAAAGCTATGCAAACACTTTCAAAAGTCTTTGTTTGAATATTCTTTTTTCTTAGTAGGGAGTCACTATTTTAAGAAAGATTGTCGTAAACCACCATTTTTACCTAGTCAGAAAATGCGTTTTCTATAGAGCTTGAGTAAAGTGGTCCTTTTTAAAGGACGGAAACAAACGCTAAAGTTTCCTAGTTATGAATCCACCAAAAGAAGTTACTGACAGACAATTAGACTGATTCCCAGAGGGTATGGTCGCTCTCTCAATTGGGCAGGCAACTCTTTAGCTGTCTTCTGGGACCCCTACCGCCCGAGTCTAGAGAGCTTGCCTACCACCATCACTGAAGCCTCCCACGAAGAAATTCGTAGGGTTTCGTCACGTGTGAAACATGCATAGGAGGATAAATTACTGCTATAGAGGAAAAAGGAAAACTTCGTCAACAGCAATAAATTTGAAGTAAAAATATTAATACTAAATATTATTATTATTTCACTCTTCTTAGGTAAAACAGAAACGAAATCATCCTTCGCATCAATATCCCTGCCACCAAGAACTTGGAGTACTAGAGGTATTATATATGTATTATAGATAGATAGATTCTTTATTTAAAAAACTCGGTAAAATCTTCAGTAACAATGGAGTAAAAATCTAATTACAATTAATCAGACTAAAACTATCGATATACTGTTTTACAAGACTGCCGAGTGAGAGTCCGACGACTCAAATACATGTTTAATGTGCTCTTTAAATTTCCTGACTGGTTTAATTTCTCTCACATTTTCGGGTAAAGAGTTCCACAACAAAGCACCGCTGTAACTGAAACTTCGTTTCAAGTAGTTAGTACGCGGCTTGGGCAACGTCAATTTATGAAAGGAATTGCGCAAGTCATAGTCCGTGGTTCGTTCGTGAAATAGGTCCTGCAAGTACACTGGAGCTTGTTCATTTAGAGATTTAAACATCATTATTGCTTTATGCTTCTTTCTCCTTATAACTAATTTGTCCCATTCGAGTATATCTAGAAGCAGGCTCGAGCTAGTCCCATAGTTGGCCTTTAAAATTACTCTAGCTGCACGGTTCTGTAACTTTTGTAATTTGTCACTCAGTTGATCACTTAAGCCATCCCAAACGAGGCTACAGTAATCAAAGTGAGGTTGAATTAAGGAGTTATAGATTAGTACCGCAGTAGATTGGGAGATAAGGGGCCTGATACGTCTAAGGGCACCTATAGCCGAAGTTACCTTCTTACACAATTCGTTAACATGATTAGACCAGGAAAGCCGATTGTCGATAATGAGACCTAATGATTTTGCGTGATCAACATTGCTGATAACTTGATCTTCCAATTTGATGTTTATTTCGTTATGGCTTTCCGCAAGAAGCTTCTGGCGAGAGCCAATAACCATAAACTCGGTTTTCGCAACATTAAGACTAAGCTTATTGGCTCTCAGCCAACAGTGAAGGTTCAATAGTTCTAAGTTAGTCTCTTGTTCAAGGTCAGCGAGAGAGGAGCCAGAAATGGTAATAGTTGTGTCATCTGCGAACATTTTAGCGCATGCTGAATTAAGGCAGTTTGGAAGATCGTTTATATAGATTAAGAAGAACAAAGGACCGAGAATACTACCATGTGGGACTCCGCATCTTAGTTCGCTTGCACTGGACAATACGCTATTAACATAACATTTCTGGCTCCTGTTACCAAGGTAGGAGGCAAAGAGTCTTAGGGAACCCAGATCAAGTCCATAGTTTTCAAGTTTACGTAACAAAATTGCATGGTCAATGGTGTCAAAAGCCTTTTTAAGGTCGATATATACCACACCATTTAAAAGGCCGTTATCTATATTAATAAACCAGTTGTTCGTTGATTCAAGTAGCGCTGTCATGGTGCTATGGAGCGATCGAAAGCCGGATTGATAAGTATTCAAGAGTTTGTTTTTATCTAGGTAATCGTAGAGTTGTTGATAGATAATTTTCTCGAACAGCTTTGAGACAATTGGCGATACAGAAATTGGCCTATAGTTATTCAGGTCAGATTTTGATCCTTTTTTAAAGATAGGAGTCACCTTGGCGATTTTCCATTCATCTGGAACGGTTTCTGTTTCTATACAACTATTAAAAATTTTCGTTAATGATGGTCCAATAATGGAACTGGCTAATTTCAGAAGTTTACAAGGAACTCCGTCCAATCCCATGGCTTTCTTTTCGTCAAGCTGACTTAGTAGCTTACACACAGTTGTGACACTAAGAGCCCTTAAGGAGAAGGCTGTTTTAGCGGGCTGTAAATAACTTTCAGGGTCGATTTCAGAAGGTGATAGTTTACTGGCTAGATTTGGACCAATAGACGTGAAAAAGTTATTAAAAGCTTCTGCAATTTCAGGCGCAGAATTTATAGTTTCGTTATCTGTTTTAATCTCAGTGATATTGCGGTTTGTGCAAGATTTACGCGAGCTCAGTTCGTTAATTAGCTTCCAAGTTTTGGAAGAATTCTTTTTGTTCAACTCTAAGTTGTGCAGAAAATACTGACGTTTGGCGGATTTCATAGCATTGTTAGTTTTATTCCGCGCTTGCTTGTATTGTTCCCAACTGGCCGCATTGTTTTCAATAATAGCTTTCTTTTTTAAATAATTTCGTTTATAGATTTTACGCATCAGGTCATATGTAATCCAGGGAGAATGCTTTTTGAGATCCGCTTTGTTTTCAGCGGGGCATGTTTATCGACAATTTCCATGAACAGGGTTTTCTACGCATCCCACATAGCAGTTGGCTTTGGCTCTAAGCTAATTAAATCCCAAGGCTGTTGAACAAGGTCATTTAAAAATTTGTCGCTGTCAATTTTTTTTTAATCACGAGTTTCGATAGTACGGTGCGTGCCAACACGTTCATAACGTATTTTTATAGTCATAAAAACCAGTGAGTGATCGCTAATCCCAAGATGAACGACACCAGAGTTATATATAAGAAGTTGTTTTTTCTTTACAGAACAAGTAGCTGGAAAAGGTAGGAACTTATCCAAGACGAGTTACCTAGCCCATTGATGTGTCTAGAGATGTGAATCCTGCAATTTCGTGTTTATCTCCCTCTTTTTAAGAGAGGGGTTGGGAGATCTAGAAGAAAGATACCTAGCGTCCATGCATGATTAAAAAGTCTGTCATTGACATAACGAAGAAAAAAAGCTGCTGTCGGGCATCATAAACACCATTTCAGCTTGTATGTTTTGGTTTGTGACGTTCACAAAGGAATAAGCCATTTGCACGATGACCTCTTTTGACTACAGTTTGCTTTAACTGCTGTCAAGCTTCAAATGTTTGGCGGCAAAACTCATGTCTGGCACCCTATTAGAACATTTTTTTTTGTCTCGTGTCCATGCTTAGATGCAATCGACGGTTTGTGTTTTTTCATAAATAATGCGTACATATGTACAAACGTGAATGAGACAAAACTGTATTGAGACATCAAACATACAACCTAAAAAGCTGTTTTACACTTAATACTGTGCGACATTTCTACCGAGGTGGTGAATATTAATGCTTTCTGGAAATTTTTATGGCTTGGAAATCCGGCATGGGTTTCTTGGGGGTTACATTTTGGTCCAGGCATCTTTTGGGTTTTGGTTATTGCCCCCATTCGATTATCCCTGTCACGTGAAATCCGGAGTACCCCACCCCCGGCCATAATGCGCCAAATAATGTAAAGGCTCGTAACGGCTCAGTCAATTCCCAGCCTAGCCGTTATTATGGTCGTCAAGCAACTCTCCTCCCCAGAATTAGGGGAACGTTTCGTGACGGCCCTAAGAGGGCACGGTACTTTAGCTTTAGTGTGATTCTGCTTGCCTAGGCGGCCCGGTCTTAGGACATTACAGTAACGCATTTGCCGCTTTCGAAGAAAAATGACAAATGCCCATGTCATGGGGTGTGGATCTGCAAGGTTGGGAATGAGTGAGCCATAGATCGTGTGATTACTATGTTACGGTTTGAGTTAGCCTCCATGGCAGTCGTTTCCGTTTCTCGGGGGGTACTCCCCTATAAAAGTGTCGGGGTTGCTCGTCGTACCTTTAAGAGGTTTAAATTTGTGGATTGGTACCGCTTAGGGTGCAAAAACCTAAAATGACTGCTGCCAGGGTTGTCTCGGTACCTTTTTAAGGGCCTACGGTAAGGTTATCGCCCAGGGCTATGATCTGAAAAATGTATTTTAGTGTGCCAGTTATATAATTTATAATTATTGTTGAACTGCTACGTCTTTATGAATTTGGGACACGCCCATGAAACAACATTCTGGTACCTTTTAGGGGTGTTCTCGAAATTTTCCGACCAGCACCCCGGTCACTTTAATAGGGAAGTATCCGCCGGGTTCCGTTTCCTTTTAGTCCTTTTAGTCTTTTAGCCAAGCAAGAGAAACGCTCGCGGAAAGAAATGCCACGCACTCTAGGTTCTAGTTGCATTTGTACTATCGCAACACATTGCAACTGATAAAGAAATATTGTTATCTCTTTATAGTTTCAATTTTGCAATCACATTTTCTGATTTTGTACTAGATGTAATGTATTTTTATAATTGCAGAATCAACCCATTTTCCACTGAGTAAGAAGCTCCAAGGTGCCAACACGACAGCGTCTGGTTATGTTTTAATAGTGAACAACCACACATTTAGTGACCCGCATCACAGCATGGAATTTTTTGCACATAAATTCGGCTTTGAGACCAGGGAAGATATAAACCTGACTAAAGTTGACATGTTAAAGGTCCTAACAGACACAGCACAAAGAGATTTTTCCACTGACGACTGTTTCTTGTGCATCGTCGTAAGTCATGGAACAGCGGATGGAATATGTGGAACTGATAACGAGTCCGTTGACATCGAAACAATCACATCGCTTTTTTGTCACGATAAATGTCCTTCGCTGAAGGGGAAGCCAAAAATTTTCCTGATCGAAGCCATTGGTGGGGAAAGGTGGAAAAGATTGGGATATTTAAAGTGGCGAAAAGTCAAGAAAGCCAGTTACGTACCTCTGCGCCCAAATATTTCTGAAGAAGATTTTCTAGTTTCGTGCGCAAGCAGTGTTCGTCATAGTTGGCTGTTTAACCTGTTAGATACGGGAATGGAGCTTATGGATGCGATAAACGCCACGGACAAAGAACAATTATGGCTGGTTAGCACACTTAAAAGGAAAGTGTTTTTGAACAGAGAAGTGTTCCAATTCCAACAAAGATAAATGTAACATAGGGTCAAGATTCGTCTTAGGTTCGAAGCTAAGAAGAATCATCTCACAATAATGATTTTTTTTGATAGTTGGAAACTAACACTTAATTAGCTATAGATTGAATAGTAATCGTTATTAGCACAGTACGTGAAGTTAGTAGTAGCTTGTCTAATCTGACTTCCTTTCTCGAAAAAAGGCAAGCCAATAATTAGACTGCTGGGGACTGTTCATCTGTTCATGGGAACAAAAATAACCCGCGATTCGCTTGTATTTTAGGCGAGAACTAAAAATATCTATCTCTAAACTTACAATATCTGCTCATGTCTATGGTTTCCCACGCGTCTCGTCCGTCTCGGTTTGGACTAAAATGCCCCGGTACGTAATGGTGCATTTGACGTAAAATATACATGCCTACAACCTGGACGCCTCTCTTAGTCTCTTTTCCCTTCCCATCGTTCCCCGCGCGCTCTCTTTACCCTCTTCCAGCCTTCCTGTGACAAAAAGAGGCCTCTGGAGAAGAGAACGAAGGGGAAGTATTAAAGAATGAACGAGTTTTTAAAAATAGTATCTTAAGAAACGGCTGTGTCGGTTGGAAGGTGAAACAAAAATTGGGTTTTAGAATTGATTTTTTGGAGCGCGAAATGCATCAACTAACATTTAACTAATTTTAAAAAAAGTGCTTACTTTTTAAAAAAAACCATTAGGCCCGAGCAGATGGCATAGAGCTGAAATAGGGCACAGATTAAAGGGGAAAAACAATCATTTCGATCGCTCAAATGGTTATCTCGACCGTCGAATGAGAAAAAAAACGTTAACAGATTAAAGGAAACATTCAGTTTATCACAATTCTGTATAATAGTGGGTTTCAGTGAATTTTCTGACCATTTTGATTGGGACAAAATTACCTACCAAACATACCAAAGCCACTTTAACAAGTCTTCGTGTCGTTGCTATTATAGGAGGATTTTGTCTTTACGCTTTGCTTACATTGTACACGCGGCTTTCGTTATTGCGCGACAAATATCCACTTTTATATGGAGTTACGAAGTGTTTCTTTTTTGAACTGTTTCTGTACATTTAGTGGGGTGAGTGATTTGTTGCTTTGATTTCATTCTTAACATATAAATCAACTTTCAAAGCAGATATGGGATTATGATATAGAAACAGACTTAAAATATTTACAGTTAACAACACAGCCACCTTGGTGCAACAGAAAGTGTGCAAGTCAGTGTCTGAGTCAGTAATCTCAACTGAGAACCCTCGAAACTGGCATTTCCCGGTATACCACGTGGCATAACACTCCAGGGCATTAGACAGACGGCGGAAAGAGGGGGGGGGGTGCTCAGCTACAAAAGTCAGAGTCATAGGCAGTTTGACAGCCACTAATTGCGAACAGAACCGTAGTCAACCTACTTCCTGTTCTAAGAAACGCAAAAGTTACCCCAACATAACACACCCTTGGGATGACGCACAAATGTACATGTCGGTGAAAAAAGAAATCAGTATATGATCATTAGATCCTTCATCGCAATTAAGGAGCAGTACACAAAAAAGAACAGGTCAAAACCCAAGCAGTGCGGTTGGTTCTGTTAAGAGCAGTTTCACTGCTGATTTTGTCAATGAAATTACCGAGTGTCCCATGTTTAAATAGCCTGCGTAGCTGGCGGTATTGTCTCGGTGCGTGATTTAAATTTGGCGGCGGAGCCGTGATCCAAAAAACGGAGAGGGCCATTTGTCGCGGCTTACGCCGCTCGTGCCGGCTTCGCCGCCAAATCTCACTCGTCTACTACACAATACCGCCAGCTAAGCAGGCTAATGTTTAAAGGAACAATTGAGCCGATCTTTTCCATGCTACTGTTGGCAATTTTTACGAAGTAAATATTATTTCTGCGGCCAAGGTTGATATTATTTTTTAATCGAAAAATTTCCAACAACTATTATGATCAAAATATCTCACAGGTTCCACGATAAAGGAGCGAGGTAAAATAAATTAAGACTGATTTATCATAAACGAACTAACTTAATATTATGAACCAAATGCTCACGGTAACTCCTGTTGAGTACAATTAGCCCATAAGTCCTTTGTGTACCAGAAAGAACGTTATTCTACATAATTTACATGTAAGTTCTTGTAACTCAAAAAGAACAACAAAACCTTCAGATGCCAGCATGTATGACCTTGACTTGAGAACCCGACAAGTTATACAGGGTAACGGATGTACAAAATCAACCACCGTAAGCCCATACTTTAACATACAATGCAAATAAAGTGCGTCGGGGTTGTTTACCTTTCCGTAGGTATGTCAGTGTTGTTGAACTTATAGGTATGTGATAGATGTATTTTACACCCTGTACATAATTCCTCTAGTTATGTATCTAAAGAAAGCTTTTTGTATAATATTTACGTTCTAAATAACAAAGACATCATTGCGTTTCCTCAGTGTCCTTGCCCTCTGTATACATCACTAACACAAACCCATTGGCCTTCAAGTGACTCCTTCCATAAGCTAACCTGTATAAAAATACGTTTTCACGCATTACTATGTACTTTAAAGGAGAGCATTGCCACACAATTTTACCATTTTGTCTTAATTTAGGGTAAAGTTAAATTTAAAAACCCGAATTTTTCTCTTTCAAAAATAATTAACTGAATCTCATTAAAAGTTGTTGAACCTTCTCAGAGATCCATCCAGTATAGACTACGACGCGTGTCGCCTTTCTCGCGTGGGGTATCCCTCTGGAAAAATGGGGGACTATTCGTAGTCTACATCCAGTAATGCTACTAACCCAAACAGACAAAACAGCCCATTAGCGCCACGCGTGGGCGGAGCCCCATAGGTAAGTAAATCTACCCATCCCAAAAAATTTGGTAATCACGTGACCGTAAACCGACCGAGCGACCGTCCGCATCACAGGGTAACCAATGTTTACTCTCACACTTTCTAGCTAGTTTGGGAGCCCAACAGAAAACTAATTGCACATCAATGTTGTGACCAATTGACAGCTGTCAAAACAGGGTATCCGCTGACCAGTATCACCTGACCGTACCGCGGGCTCAAGTGTCGACCCATCGAGGTCGAATGTTTTTTGAAGTTATCCGCTGATAAATTACCAGTTTCAAATGATTGTAGGCTCAAGTTTATTTTTCCAATGTTGTGTTTATGTCACTATGGCCCCGCACTATTAGGATTTTGATTTCAAACTGACGCGAAGAAGACCTTTTCTTACCATGGTCACAAGTTGGTCACGCTCTACGTCCAATTTTTATGCTCTGATTGGTCAAAATTTGCCAGGTGAGTTCATGCGGAAAATTTATGCTGCATCCTCCAGCTGAAAGTTGTTTACTTTGACAGCTGAAGCTGACAGAGTTTTGTGTCAACTTGTGATGTTTTTAACTGTCTTTTTCCTCTGTTTCACCGAATTATATTTCTTTTATTGATTGTTAGTAGTCTCTCTTGCAATTTTAATCGCTTGTCCGCGCCGTTTGTTTTCATTGTTCATGAACATCGCCTGCAGGAGTACTCAAAAATGTCGCGCGTATCAAACGCTTTAGGCCCGGTTCAGACGCCGAACTTTTCATGAGCCGAACCTAATTCGAATTAAGGCCGACCCAAATTATTTAGACCGGCTGAATTGATTCAGACGCCGATCTTAATTCCAGCCGAACTAAATTCAAAAGGAGAAAAATGTTCATTTCGATCAAACTAATTACAAAATACTTTATAATAATTTATGCATCAGGTTCGGTACATGAAAAGTTCGGCGTCAGAATCAAAGCCGTTCCAAAGTCGCTCCAAAGGCGAAATTCACGGCCGAGCCAGGCGAAAAGAACGGCTGAGCCGTTCCAAATTGAAACAGGCGTTCCTAATTGATTCAGACGCCGAACTTTTCATGTACTTAATTCAATGTATTAGGTTCTTCTCATGAAAAGTTCGGCGTCTGAACCGGGCCTTAGGCTGCATTCATTATGTATGCTACAGGGGGGGCAGAGGATTTTTTTTTTTTCAGCGGCTCGTTTTTTTATATCCCCCCAAGGTCCATACAAATTTTCATAATCCCCCAAGCAATCAGCCGAAAAATGAATACCCCCCCTCCTCCCTCACAAGAAATATCAAAATAAATATCTGTATAATAGTACACTATATATGTTTGAAATTTCAAGAGACATGTTTAATAAGAACATCGAGAGAGCTTTGACTGTTTATGTCATACCTATGCCAGCCAGTCTGAGTAGCTCGAATTAGGTATAGATACAAACATTAACCACAAGGGACTGCAATGGACCGCAAACGAATATGTCGAAGAACGTAGGATTTGTAAAGACCTGATCAGCAAAAATAAGAATGTAGACATATTAAATTCTGCAAGCAGAATACTGCAATGCTGATCGTACTACGTGAAAATTAACTCTGCGATCAGCATTGCAGTATTCTGCTTGCAGAATTTAATTGATACAATCACTTTCATCATCATCATGATTTTCATTTAAGTTGAAGCATAGATATTGCTTGATAATGTCCTCATGTGATTCATTGGTGAATAATCCCTTCTCAAAGGCATTTTCCAAGAGCACACAAACAAACAAACAAAGCTCCCTCAGTGTGGAAGAGGTGGATGATCATGGTGAATGTGAAGTAGGTGAAGGGGATGAGACATTACCCAATTGCAATAGTGACGAAGACTTTGTTTTAGGAGAAATAGGAGAGTCGAGTGATCAGCTGTCAGAACCAGAGTCAGACTCTTAATGCTGTTATCTAAAATGTATGTATATAGCATTACAAAGAACAGACTTGAAATATGTTTTGAGTTTTCATAATACTGCCTCACACTAATGTATTGCAAGAACTAGATTTTATCATTTATATAAGAGGGGGAGGGTCAGGATATTTTAGGCCAAGCTCAAGGGGAGGGTTAGCAAATTTTACTCCCATTGCAGGGATGGGCCACCTCATTTCCGAACCCAAATTTAAAATTCCCACCCTGCTCCCCGCCACCTTGCTAATTTCTAACAAGTCCCCAACTTAACAGCAGCTTTTTGCAAAGTAATTAAAGCAATATTGAGTGGGCCGAGAATTCCCTACATTTCTCCTCTAATTTTTTCACAGTTAAAAAAGGTGATGCTGAAAGATTACATTGACTTTAGCAATTATTTTAAGTATTTTTGACCATGTAACTTTTAAAAATTATATCTCTACTGTTATTTACAGTTCCATATAAAGCTATACCTCATTGGAAAGGACAAAAATTAAACTTTCAGAAAAAAAATATTTTGGTCTCAGGAAACCCATAATATTCCGCAAAAAAATAAACAAGGCATATTTCTGCACAGATAGTAATTTTGCTTACTTTTTGCCTCACTTTAACGCTCTAACTCATGTGGTGATTTTTGTGTCCTCGGCGTTCACCTTTCAAAGGGTTGCTGAGGTCTGACATTGTCTTCGTAAAGCGTTCATCTTTTAAAAAGTTTGCTGAATCTTCATAAAGCATACATCGATCTGTGTTTGCTGAATCGTCTAAAACGTTCATCTTTCAGAAGTTTGCTGTTAAATTTTACTTTGGATTAAGCCTTCATATTTTTTTCAGCATGGTACGTCACTGTCTTTGGAAAATGTCTGCGACTCCTGGTGCATGCATCAAACCGGGTTTAGTTCAGCAGCCGTTGTGCCAAAAAGTAAATTTACTGAGTTGTGTAGTTCAGCGGCCGTTGTGTCACAAAGTAAATCTACTGAGTTGTGTAGCTCAGCAGCCATTGTGCAACAAAGTAAATCTACCACGATGTGAAGCTCGGCAGCGCCATTTGATCATGACTTGTGGTATTTTCGGCACTCGACAAACTTACATGTATAAGCCACTCTCGAGTCACTGAAATCAACATGCTTGACCAAATTACTGGAAAAGTTATTGACGTGAACCGCACACACATTCTATTGAAAGCTTTGACAGGGTTAGTGCGAAGTTTGAATTCAATGTAATGAACGATTATCCCGTCGGTAGAAATTTGTAGGAATCCATGCGGGGGGGCTGTAGGAATCCTACAAGAATAAGCCAATCAAATTTCCGTCTAGTGAATACGTAATCATTCGGTACTACAGTTCACGTTTCACGTGGGAGCTCTGTTTCGATCGTTGCTCCCGTGGCATTACTCTTTGAGTATGCCTCCAAACAGAAAAAACTTTAAAGGCCGTAGTCCTAATGTACTACGGTACATCGAAAGCTGCGGAAACGAGGAAGATATAGGAAGCCTTCTCTCGTCTAATCTCGCCGCGGGCGCAAGGCTCGCAGCAGAAAACGAAAGCCAGGCACACGACGAGAAAACGAGTCGGACCTATGAGCTCCGGCTCATGTCTTTGGAGCAGTTTTCTCAGCAAAATGGAGATGATGCTGTGTTGTTTGGTCCTGATAAAAGGCCGTTTTTGGCGGCAACAATCTAGACATACATGCGTAAGTTTCAACTTTGTCAGTTTAATGCTTCTCTACTTGTATGATGTGTGCGATTGTTGTGCTAAAAAAACTTGGTATTTATCCTGCGTGTAATGAAGTCGTAGCGAGATAACACAACAAAAATGTTTAAACATATTTTCGTTCTTGGTAATTCGTGTGCGACTTGAAAGACTACCGTGGCTAAGTAAGCTTAATGTTCTGTGAATGTAGCCGATCGATCACCGTGCTAGTTAGTAAACAATAAGCTTAAGCTTTTAGCATGTGACAGCCATTTTTTCGTTCTCGCTTTTGGTCCTTATCACTCGTTTCCTTGTCCCAAAAACCCAAGAGCCAGGAAAAGGCCATCTGATGAAATTTCAAAGCTGCTACAAGAAGCTTGCTTCTTGATTATTTAACATGTAAAAGAATGGAGTAATTGATCCTCTGATTTCACACCTCTTGATTTCACCATGCAGAGCTTGGTAGATTCCACACCTCTTAAAAAATTGACAGTATCTGCTTACTGATATAGATACATGCTCTGCATACTGATATAGGGAGCCATCTTGACGAGTAGGCAACCGCTTGAGAAATTACATTTGTTGTGTGAGAATCTAATGCCGAATAATTTCCGTAAAACGACTGTTCTGAAAACTTTAAATTCTCAAGCAATTGCCTACTCAACAAGGCCTATTGAATAAGAGACACTAGTGGATGAGATGTTCTCAGGGTCTCTTCATGTGAAGTCAGGCTAGGTTGGTCCGGTTACTTTGTAAAAATTTCTTGTTCAGATGTGAAGGTGGGTATGATTGTTTCAAAACCCGACATGTTTAGGGCCTTATTACTATTATGACAATTATGTAAAGCTGCCTGGATTTTTTGCCAAAACGGAATTGAATTTTGCGTGACTTTTGTTAAAGGGATTATGGCAGTCAGTGTGCAAATTATGCCACAAACTTGGATGATATCACACATGACTGACCATTCACATAAAGTTGGAATAATCATTAAAAATGAGTTTAGCTTTTTCGATTTTCTGATCTCTTGCCAACCATGGGCAAAATTATTTCTGGCTAAATTTAGTGGAAGTAAATCGTGCACAGTCAATTTTATATATAGCTTTTCTTAATCGTACAGGGCAATGTAAAACCCAAAAGATTTATTGTGTGTCCTTAGAGCAGTGGTTCCAATGTAATATGCTGGCCTGTTGGTCACATTTACACCCTAATTTTTTTTTTGGTCAAAATGCCTATTTTAGAATTTTCAATGCTGAGTGTTATTTTATACAGTTTAAATACACTCATGCTCCACTTAATTTTGTTTTTGTTTACTTCCATGTGCTTTATTTATTTTTCACATGTCGAGCTGGAAATATGATGTTTACATTTTTATAGGGTGTGGCTCACTAACTCATTAAAAAACAAAACTATGTGATTTAATTTCTTTCAGAAATGTTAAGTGAGACAAAAGGCAAGAGGCTGGGAACACTCCGCTGTCGTGGCCTTAAGCCTCCAGTAGTGAGAGGCCATGCTGCAGCTTTCACATATTGGTTTAATGTTTTTGGGCACACAGGCCCTTACAGCCAAACCGTCAAAGTTTTACCAGATGGGTCCCAAAAAGTCATTGCCAAAGGGAATCCTATGAATTCCCCAGGTAAATAAATAATTCTCTGCAGTTAAATTGATGATCTACGTGCACTTTATCTCTACCATTTTTTTCGTGTGTTGGGGTCAAAATTTGGAATGGGATACCTCAAATTCTTAAAGAAAGACCGAAAAAAGCTTTTAAAAGATCACTAAAAGAAATGCTACTCGATATGGATACGATCATTGTGAAAATGAAAAAATTCTCTTGTCCTTTATTTTCATTATATTTTATTTCCAAAATGTCACTTTAATATTTTCCTTGCATTTAAGTAGAATAGTATCTATAGCTATTTAATGTAAAATATATACACTTATATAACGTCTAATTTCTTTGTATTTGGGAATGCCTAGTTTGTAGTAAATTATGTAGCCTGGTCTGCCTTGAATAGCCTCGCTAACTGCAGGCCAGTCCCAATGATATATGTATCTTTTGTTATTTTTCCAAATTTAAATAAAGTCGAAGTTGAAGTTGACCTATGATTTATACCCGGTCAGGGGAAATTAATTAATATATAATTGCTGGATATGCACAATTATTAAACAGACTTCCTTTTATTTACAGACACCCAAGCACATTAGTACAAATCTCAACAATTGCTTCAGTTTTGACATACATATACTAAATTAAATATCAAAAGTTCCCTTTTGATGTAAAAGTAGCTATAATCTGACATATTTAGACATATCTGGTGCTTTGAATATAGCTAGGTCAATTTAACCCCATTCATAACTGACACCACTTTTAAAGGTTATCATTAGCACAGCAAGAAAATATTGTGAAAAAGGCAGTCCAAAATGGCAAAAAAATGATTGCAATTAAATAATCCAATGAACAACTTCATATGTGTCATTTTACAAAATATGGAGTCTACGCAGGTGTGTAAGGGTTAACAAAAGTTATCACAGTCCTTCTAACCAACTATCCATCCAACCTGCTCACTGTTCTTTACTTTTTAGCTGTAAAACAGACCATAAAGCAGCTTGTGAGGAGGTCATCGCGGCCAACAAGAAAAGATGCACGTCAAGGGAGGGTGGCATACGAGCCTAAAAAGGCCCCTCCATTTACCCTCCATCAGTTGTTGAAAATGCGCGAATACTGCTTAAAGACAATAGAGGTATTTATTTTGAATTTTAGAATGTGTATAATGATTCTGCATATGTATATATAGTGACTGTCATATAGACCTATTTCAATTAAGGTTGCTTCAGAGAAGAGTGATGCATGATCCATGTTTCATAGCCAGCGGTAACTTGCATTATTGTAGCAACTCTAGCAAGAATAGCAAGTTTTGTACCCGCCAAGAGCCTATAGAAACTTAGAAAGCAAATGCTGTTGACACTTCTATGCTATGTCAGCAGAATGTTATGCAAGACAATGTATTTCGAAACACTGAATCCTAGGCTTTTTAATTTATACAGTGATTTGAGGTTACGTTTTTCTCTGGGGAAATAGGCAAATGCTGCTTGGCTTGTGCACGTGGGTATTTTGGATGGAGTCAAATAAAAATCAAATTCAAGGCATTTGTTTATGAACTACAATAAATAACTTATTAATAACACTACACAAATATCTATTTTAGAGGCCATTTTCTTAACACTGGATAAGAAAAAGAATAGGCCAGTTGATTTGTTTTATTGAAATAACCAGCATTCTGGCCCATGAGAAAATTCAGCTTAGTCCGGCAGTAAAACCCTATTCATTTAATGTTGTTGAAAGAAGAGGCTTTTAATTTCTTACTGTTAGATTTTTGAAATTAAATTCTTCAGCTCACTCATGCTTAAGAATTTTAGCAGCCATTTGACTTGAAAGCTCTCTTGAACGTCTTTTCAAAAATGGTCTCCATTATTTCAATGAATGTGATCAAGACTAAACTTCCCGCTACAAAAGGGTTTACCATAGTGCACTGCAGGCTATGAAACGTGGTTCACGGGAGCAACCTTAATTGAAATAGGTGTACGTTTTATAATTATGAAAAGTATGGAGCTATATAGCTCCATTATATTGTATAATGGGGTTTTGAGAGGGAATTGAACTACAGAGAAACGTAAATATCTACAGGATAGTTTTCCTCTTTTTTAAACAGCTGTAAAATAGATATGGTAATTCCAATTGTATAAATTAAAAAGAGATGCCTTTTTGATTCTGTCTGCTGGGTATGTTTATTTGCTTGAGTTAATCTTAACAACGAGTTGTTGCTTGTTTTTATTCTTTTAAGGGAATGCGTGGATTGTGGCTTTGGACTTTGACTTTAATAATTTTCATTTGCCCTTTTCCTCCGAGGTGAGGAACCTCTACGCCTTAAACTGCGTCATTTAAAACTGCCCCAAAACTATGCAGGTATGTTATACACTTATATAATTATTTACAGTGAAGTCCGATCACACTTTCCTTAAGGAAGAAAAAAATTTGAACCTAATTAACAATATTGGGTTCATTTAAGTCATTTCAATGTCGCATTCTTCAGTTGAAGATGATTAAATATTGAAGATTCCAAAAAAATTCTTTGAAGAATTGAATTCCCATTTCATTAAATAGACCATTTTACAGTTGCTACCCTTTGAGTGAATGTGAGGCTGAGATTGACCATGTTTTGATACAAACCTCCTACTTTTTGTAATGAATGATTATGCTTACAAAGTACAGTCAAGTTAAGTTAATTAGCATAAGAACATGATCTACATGATAATTATTAAACAAGATGGGATGGTATCCACAAGGTCAACTCCAGCCTTGTTCCACCTGTGACTGTAAAATAGGCTAATATTAGGCACTAAACTTCTAAACAGCACAGTTTGATAAGTCAATATAACTGACACAACATGGTGGGAAATGAGATCACGAATTGGAAAGATTTTCTGAACCAGGAAAACCTCTCTATACGGTACCCTGCAACCTTTTGACAAGCTGTCCACAAGATTGAAATGAACAACTAATCTAGAATTACACTTTGATGGTTGATGCCTCTCTATCCCAGATCATAGACTTTTTAATTAAAATTACATAAATTTTGTAATGACCTTCGTTGAATCTTATGCTTACATTGAATTTTTGTTATATTACGTATATTTATGTTAAGCTGATTCTGGTAGAGTGCCACAAAGGATCGAGGTGAAGATACCATGGTCCAAAGCAGACAAAAAAGCCAAAGGTGACTGTTTTACTACTGTCAAGTACTTATTAAGGGAGAGTTTAATTTGAATACATTAACTTTGTGTGCATGATAATTGCATTTGGGCATGCAGGCCTTGAGACTTGTTTATATAATTATTGGTAAGTGTCATCATATTGTGAATTGATTTTAAGACATGAATTTGATGTTCTTCAATATACTTGAGGAATTCTATAGTACATGTGTTATACTTTTCTTCTTAACCAAAGATTAATAGCGTCATTAATTTTGTTTTGCCTAAAACAATAAGACTGAAATTTGCCGTATAGGTACATGATCACTTAGTGTTTTTTAGTCTTACATCAGCGAAACTGAAACTGTGTTTTTTGGGCAGCATTTTGAACCTTGCATTGTTGCATTTAACTCAGTTCTACTCTTTAATGTCTTAAAAATAAGGACAGTCTAGAAGATAATAGAAGCTTGGTCACCTTAGAAAGAATATCAAATCACCGTTATAAGAATATCAAATTAATCATCGACTCAGTGCCATTTTCTGCTATAAATAATATTTTCTTGGAGTGAATGTATGGGTAATTTACTGTAAAACTCTGAGAACCGCTAACATATGAATTATTTCAGGAATGTTGATTCTGTAGCGACCATTCACATTACAGACACGAATGCAAACCTTAGGATCCACAAACTTATCATAATTGTTATCATTATCATTGTTCACAAATTGTGAGAAAACTAAACTGCAAACAGCAACAATGATTCATCTCTTCTGGTGGTTACAGTTTTGAGTTTCAAAGTAATTCCTAGCTAATTGAAATTTATTAATATTAAATGACTTTACCACTCTACTTTCTGTAAGTCATGTTTTCAGGTTTTATAACCTTGCAATGATACATAATTGGGGAGCTGGGGTTGGTAAAGTAGCTAGACTGCTTGTAGAAGAAGGGATGATGCTGGCTGAAGCTGGGGTTGGTAAAGTAGCTAGACTGCTTGTAGAAGAAGGGATGGTGCTGGCTGAAGCTGGGGTTGGTAAAGTAGCTAGACTGCTTGTAGAAGAAGGGATGATGCTGGCTGAAGCTGGGGTTGGTAAAGTAGCTAGACTGCTTGTAGAAGAAGGGATGGTGCTGGCTGAAGCTGGGGTTGGTAAAGTAGCTAGACTGCTTGTAGAAGAAGGGATGGTGCTGGCTGAAACTGGGGGTGGTAAAGTAGCTAGACTGCTTGTAGAAGAAGGGATGGTGCTGGCTGAAGCTGGGGGTGGTAAAGTAGCTAGACTGCTTGTAGAAGAAGGGATGGTGCTGGCACTGTTGGCCACCATTGAAATGAAAACAGAAGACCAATAGGCCACTTGCCTTGCTGCATGAAGTGCAGGGCCAACGTCACTTCCTGGATGGTAATCCTCAATTTGCTGAGAGATGTTTGACACTAAGTTAACCAGATTGCTTGGTGCAACTGGTCCATGACGAGGTGTTGAGCAATCTTGAATGGCCACACAGTCTTGGTGCAATGCATGACTTATTTTTTCTGCATCTTGTACTATTTGTGTTGCAGAAGGAATTGGGTGTGATAAAACATTGCAAACCTCATCACGGGATTTCAATGTCTCCAATACCATACAAAGATCTGCCTCCTAGGAAAGAAAAAACAACTTTAAATACAGTAAAACTGCTTCACAGTTACATGATGTATATGTTGCAGTTTAGCATACAAGCTGAAAAGGTCTATTAAGATCACATTTGCTTCTTTACATGTTTGGGTAATAAACTGTGTCTCAGACTTTTGTCCAGTGGTTTCTTCTTTTGATACAGTGTATAAGCAGATAAAGCTAGGAATAACAAACCGTTACCGCAATCTGGGAAAAAAGTACCCGACACCGGAAAAAGAACTCAAAATTCTCAGAAACGGTTTTTTAGAAAATTTATTGGTTCACAGGCAATAGATTTTGCAGCGACTTGCCTCAATCAAGATTATGACAGAATATAACAACAAAGCAGTCAATGTTGATGCATACCAGAGAAGAAACAACAATAGTTCTTTGACACAGCAGGAAAAAGTTTATGCTGCATGCAGTGGGAAAAACTATCTTCCAATACACTGCTCGCCCTATATATGATTCTTTAAATAAAAAAAGAATCTGTATAATCTGCAACTGTCAACAATGCTTGGAACCAATTATTGTGAACATAAACACGATGGAAATCACCAAGTATGAAACAGAAAAATATCACTTGCATTCCTGCAAACAGTGGAGGATAGCAGCCATATTTCAGCTTGATGTGCAAGATGAACATAAACAGATCTTTTTCTCTTCTTTGGAGGCATTTACAACTAAGTAAACTCATTCACAACTGACTCTGGAATCAAAACAATGCTGTAGACCTTTTTTACAGATAACAGTGCATTGCAAAATATTATTATAATTTGACTTGTGTCCTGACATGTACAAGCAATTTATCATGTGCAACAAGACATGTGGCTCATGGTTCTCTGGTGTGTATGTGCATGTGTCTCAACCTTTCACTCCAAAAGTGAATGATAAGGGTGGTTCTAACTTTTGAATGTGAGAATGAAATCCTATGGTGGGATAATTCAAATGAAACCTCTCCACCTGTTTTTCAGAAAAATGAAAAATCAAATTTGGATTTTTTTTGGGGGGGGAGGGGGGTAGAATTTGTACTTTAGCCACATCTGGGAGTGAAAAGGTTAAATAAACACCTAAATGCAAATTAACTATTTGACATGCATTCACAAGTGTTTTTCTGCAATTGTTGGCCTGATTCATTACAAAGTGCCATCACATGATCATTATTTCATCTATTTAAATAAAATTTACATAATTTCATGGGGTTATCAAAAGATCTGTACTTTGATGGTATAAAATCATGCTAACTCCAATGTAAAGTGCAAGTCTTAATAAACAATGTTGTTTTCTGTCTTTCTAGTGTCATCACAGTTTTACATTTACTCAACAACACATCACATTGGTGAAAAGACTCAAATAATAAATAATAATAATAATAAATAAAAACTTATATAGCGCACTTATATGCTAAAGTTCTAAGGCACTTTACAATTAATTAAAATTAAATTAAAAACTTAAAAATTAACAAGACGAATAAAAACATTTTCTAAATAAATAAGTCTTAAGATCACGCTTAAAAGTATCTAAGTCCACTGCCAGTCTCAGACTGTCAGGTAGGCCGTTCCAAAGTGTCGGCGCACAGACAGAAAAGGATCGATCGCCATACTTTGAATTGGACCGAGGAACCTTCAAGAGACCCCTAGATGAAGATCGCAATGGCCGTGTTGGCACATATCTGTCCAGAAGATCTGCTATGTAACTGGGTGACAGTCCATTAAGCACCTTGAATGTTAATAATAGGATCTTAAACACAATACGTTGACTAACAGGGAGCCAATGAAGCTCGATCAACAAAGGGGTTGTATGATCATACTTCTGTTTACGCAAAATTAGACGTGCAGCACAATTCATGACAGCTTGAAGTCGTTCAATAAGATATTTTGGAAGTCCGTACAGTAATGCGTTCCCATTATCCAACCTACACGTGATGAACGCATGAACTAAAATCTTGGTACTCTCCACGCTTAAATACTTTCTAATGCGAGATACATTACGAATATGAATACGTACTTGATTGTCATCTTCATTCTCACTGGATAGCTCTCCCCACTGAGATTCTGGCTCTGAATTCTCCTACAGACAAAATCACACAACCAAAGAAAATGCAATAATTTCTTACCAAAGAAACGTATTCTGTGTTGTCTTTACAAGTAAACTGCAAGTGTTCCCTGCAGATGAAAGAACCTATCATCTAATATTATACACAGGGATCTTGTTTTCTAGCTATGAAGATTACAGAAACCACGGGTCACAAGGACATTCATGTCACTGCTTATCACATGACTCCTGGTTTCAAAACTTTATTCTAAACTGGGATGTACCATGTCATCTATACAGGCAACTAAATTCTAGCTCTACATCACAGTTTTTCCATGTTCACTTGTTTTTAGTGTCCCATTAAAAGTAGATATATTTTTTTTAAAAACAAGAACAACTTGCCACTCACCTCTTCATCAGGTTCTGACTCTTCAGATGAGTCCTACAACAAAAACGAGAAAAGATAAGGCTAAATGACGAGCTAGATCCAAAAGGGATCCTTCACGACTATTTATACATGTGCGGCTTTCCTGTACACAGAATATTGACAAATTGGCTTCTCGCAAACGTTGGAACATAAACGGACTTTCCGCTCTATGCAAATAAGTAAGTAAGACCAAGAGTCGAGCTCACGCTGAATGAAGCTGAATCATGAAGTGGTCGGGTTCTCCGAATCCAGCGGGTTCGAAATACGTAGTCCGAGATAAATTCATAGAGTTAGTCCACGAAACTAAACCTTCAATTCAAAAACGTTCCAGGGATGGAATTGTTACAACCCTGATCAATAGTTTGCAAGCTAAATTAAAAAGTGAGATGTGATAAGCTATGACAGGTATATTGTGCGGTATGTGGTGAGAATTCTGTGAAATGAAGGTTAAAAGCAGGGGAAAAGAATGCCTTACGTTGCGATGACTTTCTGACGCATTACTAGTGGATGCAACGACCTCCAATGAGTTGAAACCAGCTGAATCAACCGAAGCAAAATTTCCCTCGCTTTCTGCCATATTGTCAACAACGTTCACGAGGGAATGACTCACTTGGTAACCACGTCTTTGTCCTCGTAGGAAAATGTGACGTCACTGTAGGAATCTGTAGGAATTGGTAGGAATCCACCACCATATATGGTGCGCAAAAAATTTTAATAATTCTGTTACGCTTTTCACGGTACGTCCGATAATTATTATTACTGTAACAGTAATGATGAACAAGATGGTTTATGGGATGGCATTGTCGATTGTTAAAATCTTTTTTATTGCTTAAAAAACTATGACGCCTCGTTCACTGGAAGCGGGTCAACTCTCCAGGGTGTCCGCAGTTTGTCGTTAGTTTCAAACTGTTTGCTTAAAACAAGGCCTATATTACTTAGGATTTGGTATAAGCGTAAGGGGCCACGAACAAAGAAATTGATTTTTCTCGTGTATAAGTGTTCCACAGTTATTAATGCTGTCCATAGCCCCCTTAACCCTTTCACAGCCAGAGAAAATGCTGTAGTCTTACGAAAAAGTGGTTCTAACTTTTGCGTCTGTGGATGAAATCCTCTGGTGTGATCATTCAAATGAAAGCTACACCAATTTTGCGCAAACATGGCCTTAATCAAACACTAACAATTGTAAAACATGTAACCTAACTGTTGAAGCACGCTTCTATTTTGTAGATTTGTAAATTGGTTTAATCTCATACATAGGCTCTATATATCACGACACTTAATCTAAGTGGACCAAATACAGTTCGCAAAACAATACTTGGACCAAATACAGTTTGAGAAAGAGGAGTGCCTTATTAAATCTAAGGATAGTGCATTTTTATATTTTTAAAACACTCTTTCTTATACTTAGTTTTAATAGAAATGTAAATTTTAAGTCATCTTAGATTATCTTTTAGTAGTTCTTGAATCCTAAGGATGCATTTCTGATAATTTTAGATTTTAGTTTTAGGTATACATTTTATGGCAGGTCCACACCAGCCCTTTGGGTTGCCAGACTCTGACCTGCCTCATCAAAAATATATGTATGTATGTATGTACTATGTATGTAAGAAGACTAGAGGATCAAAAACATATATGATTGTCTTTCTCGGGCTTTTTAAATGTTACTTGACGTAATTGCTCTCTCATTGCTGGCTAAAATCTTTCGGGATAAGGAATATCGCCTTCGAATACGTACCTATGACGACAAGAATCATTCGTGTTGGTAAAACTACTGGTGTCATATTCAATATAACTCAGGTCACACAGTTTTCCATTCAGTTTCATGACAGCACATTTAAGTTTCGCAACTGGTGGCTTTGTTTGACACGAATAAATATATACAACGCGTATCCACTGTTTGTTGTATATCAGTGAGGAAACTGAATAGTGAGACTAACGGAAAACAAGGTTGCATGGTAATACACCCGGCGCCTGTTTTTCTTTCTTTTCTTTTTCTTTTTTTTTCCATAGGAACTTTAGTAAATGCTTTATTAGGGCTAATACTTTGAGACTTTTTGAATATTTAGAAAAGTGGAAATTGTACACGTAAGAAAACTAAAAGTAAAGGTTCGAGTGAAACAAGAGAACAAAGCAAATGAAAGGCGTTCAATATTATGCCTTTCAGGTATATGTCACCTTTTCGCCTTTGTTACAGTAACTTTAAGTGTAATTAATGAAATGAAATTAGGTGTAATCCTTTTGTTAATGGTTTCCTAGTGTAAAACGTTTTAATGTAACTGGTGTACACAAACATATTGTCAGGTGTCTATTGTTACCCTAAAAAACGTTTCAGTGTATGAGACAAAGGGATTGGAAACAAAGAGCGTGATATCTCTCTACCTTACAAATGTGCTTTGCAACGTCTTTTTCTAAACCCAAATCAAATTGATGTTTTTATAAAAGTTATCCTTTTCCATGAATTTTGAGCTGTAAGTTACGTTTGGACTCGGAGAGCGCCCATATTTAAACTGTTTCAAGAGGCGGTACGTGGGGTGGAATGGGGTTTATAGTTCTCGTAAGAACTATGAGCCCTGCTGCTTAGTCCTAAGCCGGCATGTAAAAGCACGGCGGCCTATAATCTTCTGTTTAATAACCAAATGAACTACGTGATGTTTTGCAAGATTCTCCCTTGCAGAATAAGGAATTAAGATTGGCTGAGTCTACACTACAATTTCAGGCTCTATAAAAGGAAAGAAATAAAAACGACTCCCGTTTAGAAGTTTTCGTTTCACTGGTTCCCCCTTCATAAAGCGAGAATTTCTGTTTCTGGGTCAAAATATTTATGGGGGAGGAGATATTAGCATGTACCTACTAGCTGGTAGGTGATTTATTTCACGCCGTGTTGCCTTTTTGTCAAATTTACAACAACTTTCTAGCAAGATAACTTGCTTTTTGACCGATGCTAAAAACATCGTCAGAAAATTCAGATTGTACCTGAAAGCCATAATAATGCGAACTCAGGTTACAAAAAGTTACATATGCAGGTCGTAAACTAAGAATGTGTTGTTCACTAGTTTCTGAGTAAAACCTGCTAATTGCGGGTCAATGAACAAACGCATGGATAAACAGCAATGTTAACTTTCCAGTGGTAAGTGATTCACGAGATATACGTTGCACAAGGTAGAAAGATGTGAATAAATAACAAAATGCTCTTTGGGAAAGCACGTCTGATGACAGTTTGTTTTAAGTAAAAGCAAATGACAAATTGCCTTGTAAGACATTTCCCTTCTCATTGCCTTCTCTTTGCCGTAATTATTGTATCATGAGGTAATCATTATTAAGTCATTATGTGGTCATAACGTTACGTTTTTGTAGCGCATGTCATTCATTAAGAGGTCATGCATCATAGTAAAGAATATAATTCACATTGCTAAACGATTATTTCGGACTAGTCCTAATTCTGCTCTGTTTCTTTCAGGGGGGATCGAGAGTACGACGGTGATTAAAGCTGTGGGTAAGAAAAGAAAGTGATTTATAGCCGAACTGAATGATCCTTTTCGTCGATTGTAAAATACCAAAGAGCACTCCTGTCGGATAAATGACAAGTTAATTCTTTTCAATTTGGTGTAGATAAGGCAGTTGACCCGTGGCCGAACACACACTGAACTGTTCGTTAGATATATTTTTTTCTTTTTTAAGCTTAGAGATAATGAGCAATTCTAAGGGAAAACAGTACGACGGCCTTACACGTTTGCATCACGGTATGTGTGTGTTATGCCCTCAGGTAGGTAGGTCCTGCCTTTTAGTTCCCGATCTTAAAGATGCACCTCTTAACCGCTGGGTAACTCTGCGTCACTCTATTCAGCATTCCCGCTTAACGTCTTCCGGGTGGCCTCTTTCCTATTATTCTCGCCTCAGTAACCAATGGACAAGATTACCATGCCGTAGGGTATCATCAAGCCTGGCTCTCTCCCTTCTGTTGATAAGAGATATAATGGCCCTCTCCTCATCAACACGCTCCAATACGTCTTCGTTATAAACTTTGTCCAAAGCCACATCTCACAGATCTCCGCGGGCCTTCGCACGTCCTCAGTTTCTTTAAAGTCCACGAATCGGCTCCTAATAGTAGAGAACTCTAGCGGAAGGTTTTTGTCAGCAGTTTGCATGTCTTATCTTAAATGAGATAATGAAGGGAAAGGGCCTTTAGAGGCCCTTGAACTTATGATTCTGCAAGACAGTCAGTTATTAAGAAGGCTTAAAATTCACCGGTAATATTTCTACCATTCAGTTAAAGGGGCTATCTCAGGATATAAGTGCAATTCTGTGTCCAACTCATTACTCAGTTGATTACTCATAACAGTGTAAGAAGATTTACTTAATATACTCCTGTAGAGTCAGGAAATAATTTTTTTAAAAGACACTTCATCTGGGAACACTAACCATCATTTTTTTTTTGCTGATTTTCGTCGACGTAGCCGCAGTAAAATTTGAAAGGTTGGCCAAACGTGTCAAGTTTCAATCCATGACCATCGTTGCCATCCTTAGCAACAGTCCATAGGGAACAATTTCAATACCAAAATGTAGCCTTAGAATCAACAAAACTGAATCAGTAGTTGATACAAGAAAAAAAACATTTTAGCCTAGCAAGACTACAGCAAATAGCGTGACATATACGTCACTACCAGCTTTGAGAGTAATCACTTTGCACCTTTATTACAAGCTTGACTGTCAGGAGATAGAGGTTCTGGGAACTTACAATGGCTATTTATTGGCAAATTAGATTGTACCAGAATGCATAATTATGTATTGTCACACTTACAATTTTAATATCATTTTATTTTAGATATGGCAGCACTGCGCTCCTTGGTCGTCGGCTTTGCTCTGTCCATTTTCGTCTTGTCGGACGTAGATGGACGGAGAATCAGTGGTTTTAGGACAAGTGCGTTTAAAAGAATTGGAAATAACTTCCTTAAACGAGCTGAACCAATACGAATGTTACCGACAGGATCGTCAGTGACATCGGTGTATGTAGGTGTTACCGGTATCTGGTGGAGATCTGGTATAATTGCTGCAATATCCCAAATGGAGCAAGGAGAGCAAGAAGCGACAATGGAAACACTCCATATCGCTATGACAACCCTTACAGTGTTCGATACAACACAAGCAACAGTGTCCCCCATTGCATCTGAACTGATTTATCAGTTGGTAAAACACAAAGGATTCCATCAGACAGTCGCTGGGTTCAAAGAGTACAACAAATTTGTAACAGAAGCTGTGGTCGGTGGTAGTGCAGAGGACGTAGATGACATCATTGATAGCTCTAAGACACTGAGAAAGAAAATTGCAAATGTTTTTGATAATGAAGTAACCGCTTTTATGAAAAACACCCAAGGGTATGATGATCTCGTGAAAAGTCTAAATAATGCCAAAAAGTGGGCGAAGGGTTTGACCTGGTTTGACACCATAAGTGGGCCATTCTTTGATGCCGCCAATGTAGCATTTTGTGGCTGGCAGCTGCATAATGCAATCCATGATAAAGATTCCCCGCCTGAAGTGAGGTCTTTAAATATTGCAAGCGCATCACTGGGAGTTGCTAGCGGGGCTGTCGGAGTGCCAGTGCCAGCGGGGCTGTCGTTGTGGGGGCATTGGCAACGGCTGGAAGTACTCTGGCTGCTGTGGCAGGTCCTGTTGGTGTGATTATAGGATGCGTGCTTTCACTTGCAGCAGTCATTATTGACCTGATCAATTCTGCAAATCTACATATCACCATAGGCGGACATCTTGATGCAGTTCAGAAACTGAAAGAAGGTTCCTTAAAGTATCTACAAAACCAAGTTAACATAACCAGCAAGTCTCTCCCATATTTAATCAAAATACTGGATTTGACACTATTTACGAAGTTAATCAAGGAAATTTAATAGTAGCGATGCGCAACGATCAGTCTCAACTTGTTTGGGGATTTGAAGATCAAACAGATCTCGAATTCAATGCTTCAATGAAGCCCGGTAAAGAGAATGGGTACCTTACAATGGGAAAGAAACGCATGTTTGACAAGTCAAACTACGGCAGCAATTTTTTCTTCCACCCCGAAGGTATAGTGGAACTCGGTTACGACTATTATGGGAACGTGACTAATCCCGAAGGAAAGGGAGTGACCGTTGTTGCTAACACGGCCATGGTTTCTGAGCAGTTTAGCATCAGGGGAGTTACAATCGACACTAGGGTAGAAAACGACGAAGAACAGAAGAACCCTGATAACGTTGTGTTTGGTGAATACGCAGGCCTTGCTTGGGCTGGTTACAATACATTTTATACTGGTGCTGGTGATGACTTGGTCCAGGTTACTGGAATACCATGTTATTATTATAACTGTTTTTCAGGAATACTTGGTAAAGGAATCAATACATTGTCATTTCAAGGCATGAACCCCAGGAAGGTTAAGTTTACCCCTGGGCATTCTACCGGTCCACCTAAAATTTTCGCTGGTGTGAAGTTCGATATGAGACAACGTACAACTGACAGTGATACTCAACTCCATTTGCGAATGAAGGACTCAGAATCAGAATATTCTCCAGTAAAGGAAAAGCTTATCGGCTTCATATTTGGTGTAAATGTATTTCATGGTATGTATCGAACTTAGATAATCGGCCGTGCGTTATGTTTTTTACTGGGAATAATAAAGTAATTTCACATTACTATAACTATTTAACAATTAGACCCGTAGCCCTTGCGGGTCAATAGCCCATGAGGCGAAGCCGAATGGGCTATTGACCGGTGGCCCTTGAGGGCGAAGGGTCTAATTGTTTTAGTATCACCCAACTAGTCGGACAGAAAAGGTAATAATAAAGTTAGCAAATGCAAGTTGCAGAAATATTTATTTGGGAATAAAACAAAAGAAAGCGTCACGCTCGATTGCGTCAAATTTGCATAAATTTACATGACTGTCACGTTTTTGAAACACGTGATACAAAAGCGTAACTTGTGAAAATTCACTCTTTCATTCAGCTGTGAAGGTGGTGAAAATCTAACCAAAACTGTTCATAAAAAAAAAAACATCTTTAAAATAGTGCAGTGACCCACAATACTTTTATGAACTGCAAGGAAAGCTCAAGTGAACTGTAGATCAATTTAGCGATTGATAATTAGGCCAAGTTTTCAACAGTTTGTCGATTTTTATTTCATCGCATGTAGTTGTTGTTTACGATGGAAACGGAGCAGCCATGAAAGCGAAAAGACTGTGGCATTCCACAAAACGTGAAGCGTTCGCCATTGTTTCGGTAAGTTTTCAAAACCGGCGAATTTCGCTACTCGAGGACTATTACTAATAGTCCTCTAGTAACTAGCCAATTAAAATGCAGGATTTGCATTAGTCCACTAGTTGGGTGATACTAATAATGGTTATTGGCTTCATGGTAAGCTTTTTAATAGAAGACGTTGATTACCGTTGAGGCTGTAATCAGCGCAGTGTCTTAAGACCTCTAAATGAATATTGGCAGGATGACTGGCCAAATCAATAAGAAGTATTAACTTCTGGCCAGCGAAAGTCCTATTCATGACTGCAGTTTTCTTCCGCAAAACCTGATTTCAGTTACACTTAGCGAACGATTTGGTGCATTTTACCCCACGAGCAAAGGTTTCTTTCTGGCACGGCTTTTAACATCTACAAAGTCGTTCGGGTGACTTCATAGTAGCGTAGTTGGTTTTATGCCTCGAGCAAGTTTCACTTGGAGTGTAAACAAACCAACTACATCACCGGAATGATTTTAAAAATGCTAAAAGCCATGCCAGAAAGACACCTCTGCTCGCAGTGTAGTGCATTTTCGACAGCAGATGCGTAATCTCTTTTCATTCGCTGGGTACTATTATTTTTTGAAATGAAAACTTGTTTTTTGTATCTCATCAGGTGTACTTTACATCAAGATAGAAATTTAGTCTAATCTAATCCCTGACCCTCTTTCTGGATGACATAAATACGTCATAAGTGAGCTAAGCAAACCAGCTGGCTAATGAGCTTCAGGATTGTCCATTGCAAGTAATTAACCTTGGATCAGACCATAGCTTATGAGTTAGAGCAGGATTTGTTCCCATTTGATGCCCAAGTCAAAATCAAACGCTCTAAATAAACCATGATCTTAACTCTTTCATCGATTTCCTCTAATATGCAATGAGACTCAAACAACTGATCATGATTCGACTATGGAAAGAAAGAGGCAAACCGAGTCACCATTGGGAGTCTTCGCGAAATGTACAGTTACCGACATTTTTTCACAAATCGACAGATCTCATCAGAGGTAGAAAGCGCGGGGTTAGTTTCCAGTATAGAAACAGTTACTGCGGTGTTGTGTTGGGGGTAGTGACGTTGCAATTTTTAAGGCTTTTTGGCTGATCTTAAAGATAGATTTGCCCCTGTAGGGGGATAGAGAGGCTGATATCTTAAGCGCTAAGCCGTTATCCGCTCTTTACTCAAAAACGGCTGATATCACCAATCTTTCCAAGGACTGAAGGTAATTTGAAACCTCAGCTTTGTTATCCCGCTACAGTGACCATTCTACCTTTAGTCAAGTCAGCTGATGAGCCGAATTTTTTATTTTATCAGTTACATAGTAGTTTTTCTACCCCAATTTCTAGGGACTCCTTTCGATGACGTCATTGTGATGGGAGAAGACAAAAACTGTGCAGTGAATAACGATGGGGGAAACAACAAATATATCATCTATCTATCCGATAAGCGCAACTTTACTCACACTATTATCGATGATTCCCCAACGCTTGGGCAAATATACCTCGTAAAAAGGATTAATCGTGGGTATGCAAACTTTAAAAGTTACAAAAGAGAAGTAGCATACGATGAGGAAACACAAACATTGGTGACCTTCCTGAGAGACTGGAAAGGCGAACAACACACGAACACTGGAAGGATCATATTGAAACGAACAAAACCAGGAAATATAAACAAAATGAAGCTGTATTTGGTTGAACGAAAAACAAAATATTTTGGGTGCGACCAGGTTCCCGGTTTGGATAGTGAAGGACTTGAATGTATTAGAGACTATACATTACACTCCATTAAGAGAAAGCTTGGCAAACCATATGATCACCGACCTGTCCCTGGTGTCCCATTTCAATATAATTTAGACACCACTGCATTAAAAGCTGAACCAATTCCTGGTCTTTGTGGTGACTTTATAATCAGTTTTTTGCATAGAGAAGAGGATATGGTTTCCAGAGACGGTCTAAACATAACTTCATATTCCATTGATTTACCTGAAAATTCCTTTATCACCATCGCTGATGAATACATAGACTTACTTAAACACGAGAAAGCGCATTATGTTCTTCTCTACAAAAAAGCAGCAAAGACTCTCGTCTACAAACTGTATAAAGGGAAAAAGTGGCGGTACTCACTGGTCATCGAAGTTCCACAAGCTAAACGGATTGTGTTTGGAACAACTGGAAACTATCAACTTCTTTTAGATCTAAAGCATGATGATAGGCCAGTAGTAAACATAGGAAGTGAATACTTAGCTTTAGCTTTCAGGCAACCTGACGAGTACAAATTTACGAAGAACTATGTTAATGAAAGCTCGAAACCTAAACAGCTCGTCCTTGGAGTTCCTGCGAAAACTCCGACAGAAACAAAATGGAAAATAAGGTTTGGTGAAGCAAAAACTTACACAGGCGACAAAGCAGAGAATGCATTGATTGTTGACGATGTTCTTTGGGCTCACCTTTCTAGGGAGGAAAATGACATGCGCGTGACCTTCAAACCATCATTAAGGGGCGAAAACCGCTGGAAAATTACAGTCAAGAAGGGAAGGCAAAGGATTCACCGGGCCACAGTTGAGGGAGCAAATATTCTCGCTTATCATGAGGGGTTGGTGAGAAGCAGCCTTTATGACCTTGAGAATGGAGTAAAGGAAGAGTTTGATCTCTATGACGTGTGGAAGGAAAAAATGAGCGCGATCGAAGGTGACATCATTAGCGAAGCTAACAGATGCAGATGAATTAGGAACATTTGTCACGTGAAAAGAAAAATGATTTTACGATTTAAAAAATAGTCCTAAAGCATTCAAAGCAACGAAAGAAATGAAGAATGAAGAAACTCAATAATGGTATTATTAGTCGTGCTAACTGGCGGATATATAAACTAAGATTTATGCAGGGTCAATGAAAATTAGTGTGTGCATGAATATATTATTAAGGTAAATAACTGAGTTTCTTGAAAAGTGTAACATCAACTAATAAGAGTGAACTAATTACAATTTAAAAAACAAAGTTGTTTATTTAAAGCCAAGCCAAATATTTTTTGAAATAAAATTAATCAGTAAACTGACAAACGCGTATCTCTTAAAAAAGTAATAAATAATGATTAGGAGCCCATCATAGGTTCCTGTGATGAATTCATGATAACCGTCACGAATATATAGACAATTCCCGCCTAAAATGTGAATTAAACTATGTTATCATAATACATTGACTTTTTGTTTCAATTATAATGAAACTTTATTTCTTACTCAGTCGACCATATATTCCAATTCATTTAGAAACGGGAAGGAAAGTGAATTGAGTTAACTTTCACAAAGACTTCTGGGACATGTCAAATTGGCTGACCGGTGCGGGGCCTATTTTGGCCCTTTTCCCAGTTGTCGTTTCTAAAGTGGAAATTTCTCCCAGTTCACTATTTGCCCTTCTCCCATGCATATAATATAACTTGTTTGCCCTCCAGAAATTTTGCATAAGCGTTGTCTTCAATTTGCCTCTTTAAGAAAGAGAAGGATATTATATGGACCGGGCTGATTTTCGCAATGGTTTCTGGGACTGTTACTAGGGACAAGGAAAATCAGAAAACCAGGATTTAGTATTCGGAAGAAAGTTTGGGGCTGTCATCGCATAAACTGAGATACCTGAAATGGAATTCTAATAAAGAAATGCTTCCCCTATCAATCTGCGAAATAAAATTTTGGGGCAGTTCAAACTGCGAGTTTTTACAACTGAAAGCATTTAGGGTACTCACTTGATTTACGACCTTTGAACTTGTAGTTGTATTGATGAATATAAGCGAGAACTTAGACAGCATTTGAAACTCTGGCACAAATTCGCCCTTTTTCCACCAAAAATAATGATTCTAGATTTCACAGAGGTAACTTTTCGAAAGGAAAAGCAATTTTACAGTGCGAAAGGGAGCTATGAACTTTTTGACTACAACATTTCCCTTACGCGTGCATTTGTTTACTTTTGCCGCATTTGCAACAGTTATCATTTATGAACAAAACGGCTTTAGTGTCGGTAACTATTCCTTAAAATGCTCTCTCATTTCTCATGAAACAAATCGTTACAGAAACTCAGGCGGTACTTATGAAGACAAGAATCATCCGTGTTGGTAATTAACTACTGGCAGTGCCCGATCAAGAGCTTCAGATAAGAGGGGGGGGGGGGGGGGGGTTGGTTGGTCATCCAGGCCCTGAGATAAGGGGGGCCGTCTCCCAAAAAAATTGTTTCGGCCCTCATTTTGGTCTAAATATAATGGGGAGAGCCGACCCCCCCCCCCCCCCCCAGGCCCCTCCCTTGGATCCGACACTGACTGGTGTCATATTCAACATATAAACCGGGTCACGCAGTTTTCCATTCAGTTTCATGACAGCACATTTGATTTGCAACTGGTGGCTTTGTTCCACAAGAAAAAATATATACAACGCGTATCCATTGTTTGATGTATATCAGTGAGGAAAGTATAGCAAGACTTGAACGAAAAACAAGATTGGTAATACACCCGCCGCCTGTTTTTTGGTTTGTTTTGTTTTGTTTTTTTTGTCGTAAAACCTTTATTAAATGTTTTAGGGCTAAAGTTTGAGACTTTTTAAATATCTAGAAAAGTGGAAATCGTACGCATAAGAAAACTAAAAGAGTAAAGACAAGGAATTGACACTAGGTTCGAGAAACAACAGAACAAAGCGAATAAAAGGCATTCGATATAATGCCTTTCCGGTATATGTCATCTTTTTGCCTTTTTAGCATGGCAAGAAGTTACTTTTTTAGGCCAACAGAGTGATCTGATTTGCTTAGATGATATGGTGCTCAAACCTCCTTCCTCTCTTAATTATAAGATCCGAAACGTCCGCAATGTATGTCCCCTACAGAGTATTGCGCTATTTTTAATATCCTCTGTTACTTTAAGTGTAATTAATGAATGAAATTAGGTGTAATCTTTTCGTTAACGGTTTCATAGTGTAAAAAGTATTAAATGTAACTGGGGCCGATAATCTTCTGTTTAATAACCTAATATAATGAACTACGTGATGTTTTGCAAGATTCTCCCTCGCAGAATAAGGAATTAAGATTGGCTGAGTCTACACTACAATTTCAGGGTCTAATATATAGATTTAGCCAGGGCAAAAAGCGAAGCTCCATTAGTAAATTTATAATTTAAAACAAACAATAAACTTGTAATCCACAAATCAGTTAAATTAAGGGCACATTCGTGTGACTTTTGAGGAACAGGCTAAGTGATTTTAGAGTGAAACAAATCTTGCATCGGGTGATAGCCTTATATGTACACCCAAAAAATAGCACTGGCAATCATCTTCGGTCACATTTTAGAGCAATAATGGCTCTTGATCACGGTAGATTAGGCGTGGAAAACAAATTCTTGGAAAACAAATCAGGCCGAATTTTTACGTTCGACAAGTTTACTTTAGAAAATCTTGCCAACAAATCTGGGTGCGTGCAAATCAACCTTTTATACTTTTTATACATCACATCTGAGGTGACAGAGTACTATGAGGCGCTGTTTATTTTTTATTGATAGTTTTATGACCGTCACGGCGATGTGTGATACGCGCGGTACGTTGAGTACTCCTGCAAGCGATGTTTATGAACGACTGTAAACAAATAACGGCAAAGGGCGGCAAAGCGATGAAAATTGCAAAAGGCAACTAACAATAAATAAAAGATCAGAAATATAATTCGGTAGAACATTTACAGAGACAACAAGTTTCATTCACGAAAACAAGTATTTAAATGTCTATAAGAATCCAAGAGTCTTTAAGCTTAAAAATTAAGTTTAATTTTAAGCCGCCGGCTTCCCGGTGTTTGCTGTTTTCCTCGATGAACTCGCGACAAGTAAATCGCTCAAAGTTTTCTTTCTACAGCCAAAATAATATCTAAATATTCTTCGGAACGGTTTTTCTTGTTATTTGCGGTGAAATATCGACTAATGGCTTTTCAAAATTCTGTAAGCTTATGTCAAACCTCATACTAGCTCAGATCAGTGTCTCAAATCTAAATACAAACGTGCATAAACTAGCCTCATAAACTGCGCTCGACTTCATGAAAACAGATATAAATACAATGATAACTCAGGCTTACCATATTTCGAGATGCAGCTCCTGAAAGCTACCAAGTAAGGCCTGAATCGCTTACGCATCCAGCAAGGTGAAAAACAAAAACGATGCCATCCGAAATGGGATTTCCGACTTTGACAAGCAGCGCATTTCTCAACCAAAAATTCAATAAAGAAACCAGCCATGAATAACGTTAACAGAAGACTCTTGGTAGCAGCTGTATTTCATTTTGTACATGCAGTGAAAAAAGACAGTTATTAAAAACATCACAAGTTGACACAAAACTCTGTCAGCTTCTGTCAGCTGTTGAAGCAAACAAGTTTCAAGATGTTGTATGAATTTTCCGCATGAACTCACCTGTCAAATTTTGACCAATCAGGGCATAAAAATTGGACGTGGAGCGTGACCAAAGCGTGACTGTCCTGAGAAAAATGAAAACCATCTGTTTTCCTTTCTTGCATTTTTAAATAACTGGCTGAATTTTCGCGTCCGAGGTCAGTTTGAAATCCAAATGATAATAGTGCTGGGCCATAATGACATAAACACAGCATATTTCATATGAATTTTTAAAAAAAAAAAAATGAGCCTGCGATCATCTAAAAACTAGTAACTTGTCAGCGGATAACTTCAAACAATACTCGCCCTGGATGGGGCGAGACCTGAGCCCGCGATACGGCCAGGAGATACTGGTCAGCGGATACCTTGTCTTGACAGCTGTCAATTGATCACAACATTGACAGTTTTCTCCTAGTCTCCCTGGGCTCCCAAACTAGCAAGAAAGTGTGAGATTGAACATTGGTTCCCCTGTGGTGCGGACGGACGGTCGGTCGGTCGGTCGGTCAGTCGGTCGGCCACGTGATTACCAAATTTTCTGGGATGGGTAGATTACCTTAGCTATGGGGCTACACCCACGCGCGCTTCGGGCGCGCGAGGAGCTCCGCTATAAAAGGAAAGAAATAAAAACGACTCCCGTTTAGAAGTTTTCGTTTCACTGGTTCCCCCTTCACAAGCGAGAATTTCTGTTTCTGGGTCAAAAAATTTATGGAGGAGGAGATATTATGCATGTACCTACTAGCTGGTAGGTGATTTATTTCACGCCGTGTTGCCTTTTTGTCAAATTTACAACAACTTTCTAGCAAGATAACTTGCTTTTTGACCGATGCTAAAAACATCGTCAGAAAATTCAGATTGTACCTGAAAGCCAAAATAATGCGAACTGGTTACAAAAAGTTACATATGCAGGTCGTAAACTAAGAATGTGTAGTTTCACTAGTTTCTGAGTAAAACCTGCTAAATGCGGGTCAATGAACAAACGCATGGATAAACAGCAATGTTAACTTTCCAGTGGTAAGTGATTCACGAGATATACGTTGCACAAGGTAGAAAGATGTGAATTAATAAAGAAATGCTCTTTGGGAAAGCACGTCTGAAGACAGTTTGTTTTAAGTAAATGCAAATGATAAATTGCCTTGTAAAACATTTTCCTTGTCATTGCCTTCCCTTTGCCGTAATTATTGTATCATGAGGTAATCATTATTAATTCATTATGTGGTCATAACGTTACGTTTTTGTAACGCATGTCATTCATTAAGAGGTCATAGTAAAGAATATAATTCACATTGCTAAACGATTATTTCGGACTAGTTCTAATTCTGCTCTGTTTCTTTCAGGGGGGATCGAGAGTACGACGGTGATTAAAGCTGTGGGTAACAAAAGAAACTGATGTATAGCCGAATTGAATGATCCTTTTCGTCGATTGTAAAATACCAATTGAGAGCACTCCTGTCGGATAAATGACAAGTTAATTATTTTCAGTTTGGTGTAGATAAGGCAGTTGACCCGTGGCCGAACAGTTTGAGTTTGAGTTTGAGTTTGAGTTTATTGTGTTATAAAAAAAAAACCAAATAATATTACAGGTTTCCTGGCACCGCAAATAGCAGAGCTAGTCTAGGCGGGCCAGGAAATATATAGGAAAAAAAGAGAAGACTGCTATATATTCAAATGTTTGTAAAGTGAGAGAAAAAAAAAAGAAGAAGAAACATTTGTGGACTGTGATTCTAGGCAAGAGTTAAACAAAAATTAATTAAATAGCTAGATAACTTGATAAATGCAGTCAAAATGTTCTTTTCTTCATTTCAAAAATTAGTTCATCTAAATCATAATAAGTATCACCAGTTTCAAGTATATCAAATAATAGGGAACGAATTTTACTTTTAAATGTTTCGGAGACGTGCGTATCTCGGTTGGT
Organism: Porites divaricata; assembly: GCA_038088405.1. Lineage (NCBI taxonomy): Eukaryota > Metazoa > Cnidaria > Anthozoa > Scleractinia > Poritidae > Porites > Porites divaricata. Next base: position 3,096,389 of record JBBMOI010000015.1, on the reverse strand, counting down.
AGATGATTCCACAATTTTGCACCAATTCTCGAGAAGGAGTTCTTTTGGATTTCAAGATTAGATTTCATTACGTAAAAGTTTTGAGATTTAGACGATCTGGTGTTGTACGAGTGGACCCTAGAAAGTGGGAGAAACAATTCCTGAATGTTAGCGGGTACAACGTTATTACTCACGTCAAACATAGCTTCTGCAAGTAATTGATAATAAAGAAAGTTTACTGGCAATATTTTTGTGTTTATGAAAAGAGGAATAGCATGATCACGGGGATTGGCAAAGTGTATAAAGCGAAGTGCACGTTTCTGGAGAATTAAGAGTTTGTTAAGTTGTTTTTTGCTTGTTTGACCCCAAGCAACCAAACCATATCGAATATAGGGTGCTATTAAAGAACGATAGATTGAAACGAGTGTGTTACAAAATGCCGCAGTTTAGACAAAAGACCGACGGTTCTACTAATTTTTAAAAGAATTGTATTGATGTGGTTATTCCAAGAGAGTTTATGGTCAATTAGAACTCCTAAATATTTTACAAAGTCTTTACATTCTAACTGTGAATTTCTATTTGTACTAGCATTATGGATAAATAGTTTAGGTATAAAGGAGAGTTTCTTTTGATAAGGGCGAAAAATAACATAATTTGATTTTTTAAGATTAAGAGTGAGTTTATTTGAGGTTAGCCAATGATAGACTTGTGTAAGTTCCTCGTTCATAGTTATCTCAAGTACTTTAAGATTTTTATGGGAAAATAGTAAATTTGTATCATCAGCAAATAAATAGAATTTTAGTTTCGAAGAGCAAGAGCAGATATCATTGACATATAGAAGAAAGAGAAGTGGGCCTAGCACAGAGCCCTGTGGGACGCCACAAATAATACTTAAAGAGTCTGAACTAAAGGATTCTATGATAGTTGTTTGAGTTCTTTGCTTGAGATAGGACGAGAACCACTCATTTACAATTCCACGAAATCCATAATAGTCCAATTTTTTCAATAATATGTCATGATTTACTGTGTCAAAGCTTTCTTTAAGTCAATGAAGACTCCACAAGAAAAATGTCCCTTGTCCATATTTGACTGTAATTTATTGACGATGTCTAGTATGGCATATTCAGTTGAATGTTTTTGCCTGAACCCATATTGTGATGAGCACAGGATTCCTTCCTTATCTATAAATAATTTCATTCTCTTTTGCATAAGTTTTTCGAAAATTCTATTAAAACATGATAATAAGGATATTGGTCTGTAATTATTCGGGTCTAGTTCATCATCGGCTTTAAAAATTGGGATCACTTTTGCCATTTTTAGCTTTGATGGGAAATTACCAGTCTCCATAGACAGATTGAAAATGTCGGTTAGTATAGCCTTTATAGAGTCACATGCATATTTTAATATAAAGGTTGGGCAAGAGTAAAATCCATGTGACTTATTAGCTGGCATTGACATTATTTCAAGCTTAACTTCATTAGGAGTTATTGGTTGAAATAGAAAAGAAGATGATGGCGATTTTTCGTTATAAAGAAACTTGGTAAAGTGTTTCTCAGAGCTTGGGAGTTTAGCAGCTAATTTTGAGCCAACAGTTGTGAAATGTTCGTTAAAAATATTAGAGATTGTTGATTTATTGGTAGTAACTATATTATTATTTAAATGTTTAAGCGTATTTATGCTTTTGCGTTTATTCCTTTTACGATTTAACAAATTATTGATACCTTCCCAGGTCTTTCTCATGTTATTAAAATTTTCGCTGAAGTAACTCGAATAATAATTCTTCTTGCTTATACGTATTAGATTAGTTAACATGTTCCGATAGATTTTATATTTTGAATTATCGCCATTGTAGAAGAGTTGATTTTTTGTTTTTATGGCAGCTCTTATTCCCTTGGTTATCCAAGGTTTAGGTAGTTGTTTAACCTCCTTTTAGATAGGATCTTTATGGGTGCATGCTTGTTCAGAATTTTGTTAAATTTACTATAGAAAGTAGAGAATACATGATCGACATCATCTCCTCTTGATCGGAGTATCTCACTCCATTCTACTAGCGAGAGATCATTAATAAACTGGTCACGAGAGAAAAGCGACCAATCGCGCGTTTTTCGATTCGAAGGTTTAGGTGACACGTGGGAGCTTTTTAAAACGCAAAATTGCGAGAAATGGTCGCTAGCATCAGAAACTATATTACCGCTCGCAATAACTTGATCAGGATTGTTTACAAAGATATTGTCAATTAGTGTTGCCGAATTTTTCCTAACCCGAGTTGGCTTGTCAATTGTTGGAATCATGTAACAACTTTGTAGGCACATCAGGAAATCGTGGCTATAATTTGAGCATTCTAATTTTAAAAGGTCAAGATTATAATCTCCTAAAATGCAAAGTTGCTTTCCTGTTGCCGAATACCTTTCTACTGACTCTTCAAAATACTTTAAGAAGCGATCTGGATTGTTATGTTGCCTATACATAACAGCGCAGATAATGTTCTTTTTCTTAGAAAAGCATATTTCAATCCACAATGCTTGGAATTCATTGTTTGTAGTTTTTTCTATGACACGATAGTTATATTGTTCATCTATGAAAAGGCCTACGCCTCCAAAAGATAGAGGTGTCGGTGCATATTCAAAGTTGTATCCTGGAATGTGAAAAGCAGAAGTTTCCTCATTTGCATTGGTAATTTTAATCTCCGAAATTCCAATTAAATCAAAATGAAAGTCAATTTCTTGTAGAACATGCCCTTACCAAATCCAACACTGTTTTGAATGTATTTTTAAGCTATTTTTGAAAACTGTTTTTAACCTGTTTTGTGAAATAGGTTTTAAATAGGGTGAAAAGTGTATTTTTAATGTATTTTTCGACTGCTTTTAAAGGTGTTTTAACCTGTTTAAAACGCTATTAAAAAAGAATTTTTAAAGTATTTTAAAATTCGTTTAAAATACATAAAAAATTCCAGGGCTTTTGCAAGGCTCAAAACAGCTCTAAAACAGTTTTTAAATACCTTATAAATGGGGAATAAAAACAGGATAAACATAGTTTCAGAAAAATATTTCAATTTGCTATACTATTTTAATCGTATTTTGAAAAAAAAAAAACCAAACAGGTTAAAAATAGGTGCAAAAAATATATTTTTAATATATTTTTCGACTGATTTTAAAGGTGTTTTAACCTGTTTAAAACGCTATTAAAAAAGAATTTTTAAAGTATTTTAAAATTCGTTTAAAATATATAAAAAATTCCAGGGCTTTTGCAAGGCTCAAAACAGCTCTAAAACAGTTTTTAAATGTTATGCTTCAAAATATATTTTAATAGCTGTTTAATCGGTTTCGAAATTTAGAAAAATACTCGTATTTGCAAATACAATAAAAATACTTTGAAAATAGTATTAAAATACCACAGAAGAAGAAAAGCAATAGCACGCATATAATGTGAAAATACATCAAAAATAGGATGCAAAAATGCAAAAATTGTAAAAAAATAGCAAATAAAAAAAAAAATCGGTCGAGAGAACATAAAAACAGTACATGCAAAAACAGGATGGAAATACCATTTAAAATCATGAAATAAAATGAATACAAAACCGTCGAAAATTACCCTGAAAAAGCAACATTTACCTCTGCGAAATTTCTCCACACAGTCCTGGGCTAGGATTTCAGGAGAATTATCTCTTAGCCGATTACTTCACGTTGATTTCCCTACGAATTCTCGGGAAATTCAGAAATGCTGAAATCAATCGTTAGCCTGTGTGCAGACCCCCTCCCCTCAATAAAAATCGGAGGGGAGGGGGGTCTGTACACAGGCTTCAAAAGGCTATTGCGTTACTGACGTTTCCGGTAAATAATAATTTGCATACATATAGCTTACATTTTTTATTATATTCACGGCTTTTATACACAAATATTATCAGAAGCTTGCAGGCTACGCCTGAACATTAATTATTGGCTGATGAAGAACAACATAAGAATAACACCATCAAATTTACGCTGGCATGAAAAGAGTCGTTGATGTTACATCAAGTGACTGAGAACAGCGCGTCTGAGCATGGAACCCTGTAAAAACTAAAACTGCCGTACAGCATGCAGGCGGGAGTATATAAAAATGTTTACAACCCTTCATTTGTTTTTCATTTAGCGAATACTTAAGCGTCTTAGTAACATGTTATGCATATAGAGGGAACGTTGTATTCTATAATACTCACATGAGAGAAGACTCTTTGGATTAATGCACAAGACCGCGTGCTTCGAAGTAGAACCTGAACCAGAACCTTTCAAAGTACATAGCAGTCGCTGAGGAGTCATACCCATTTTTGATTCGTGATAAAAGCAACATCTAGTACGTGTTCAGACAATCCACAGAGTTGAAGTGTACTTTTGTTAGATCGTAAGAAACAGTAAAATCAAGCGCACCCGCAGTCACAACAACCGCCGCTTCAATAATTTGAAATGAGCAAAGGACAAATGACCGTTTGTTTATCACGTGCATTTGTCACATCACCGCGGCGCGAAGTCGTGATTTCAGTCGCGCGTGACATCTCAGAAATAATATGCCATGCATTTCCGGAATAATCTATAAGAGAAAGATAACCATATATCGGAGTTTATTCAGATCTGAGCTTTGTTTCTTGATGCAATATATACGAGGTGAGATCTTAGCTTGGATAATTTATTTATTATGTAATTTCAAGGGCTTATTTGAGATAAACCACTGTTGACCGCGAGCATCCGGTTCTCGGCCCGCGGCTTCGGCTGTTTGTGAAACATTTCTACTATATGAAATTACAATGCGATTTTAAGAAGTTTCTTTTAAAAAACTTATGGAATGTCCCGTAACTGCATTAAATGAATCGCGCCTAAAATCTACACGGAGATTTTCGCAGAGAGCTTGCAGGTAATCAACATTTAGGAAGGGATTGATCTTTTATCAGCACACTGTCACGTGTCAGTTACGTGTTGTCATATTGCAGTCAAAGCTAAAATCTATTCTTAATTTTCTTCTCTTTTTTTATTTAATTTAGATTTCATTTTTTGCTCGGCTTCGAACTTTGTTGAGAGGAGAATCCGGTCACAATATGTGACAGCTTGTTTTAAGTCGGGGTTTTGAGTCATTTATGAGTTCGTGACACGATGAAGGCCTAAAAATTAACTTGGTGCAATTGTTACTTTTATAGTCTCAGTATAAGTATCCCAAAATACATTACAATTAATATTGCGCCTCAGTCATATTAAGTAATAAGTACCCTACTCTATAGTAGTTAAAATAAGGTCGGCGTTTGATGTCTTTAAGCACACTTTGAATAGTTCATGTATGATCTGTTTTTTTAGTCAGAGTGTTGTGTGCCCAAAATACAATTCAAATAGACCTCAAAACAGTGTTTAAGTAACCTATTTAAAAGTATTTAAAATGCGGTCAGTACTTAAGGTTTTAAAACATATTTCAAATAGTCTATTTGAACTATGTTTGTAACTTTGTGAGTGGATGCGTCTCAAAATACATTTTAGATACAACTCAAAACAGTGTTAAAGTACCCTGTTTAAAAGGATTTAAAATACGGTCAGCATTTAGGCTCTTAAAACATATTTCAAATAGTCTATTTGAACTATGTTTGTAACTTTGTGAGTGGATGCGTCTCAAAATACATTTTAGATACCATTCAAAACAGTGTTAAAGTACCTTATTTCAAAGTATTTAAAACACAGTCAGCATAAAAGCCCTTAAAACATGTTTCAAATAGTCTATTTGAATTCTGTTTGTAACAGTGTTAGTGGTTCTATGCCCAAAATACATTTTAAATACCCTATTTTAATCATATTTATTAAACAAAATACATTGTAAATTGATGAGAGAGGTTTTCCTTTTGATGAAATACAATTTAACTACACTCAAGATATATTTCAAACAGGGGCGAAAATTTAAATTTTTTTGTCAAATAGGATTAAAATACAGGAAAATAGTGTTCAAATACTGAAAATACGTTTTAAACACTTTAAAATAAGTTTCAAAATACATATGGTTTGGTAAGGGTGTACTTGTAAATTTTCAAGATTACTATTTAAGCTAACAACATTATTGTGAAAAATAGAGAAACAATTGTTTAAAAATTTAGATTTTGCCTGACAAAATCCGTAGGGCGAAAAGTATCTACTTTGAATTTGGTTATTTAAAAGATTTTTAAATGGGCCAAGATCCGAGTCCAGCTTAGTATTGATCGTGTTGATATCAAATAAATTAACGTCATAGAGACTAGGCAGATTTTCCAGCTCATATTTGGTTGGCTGATGCTTGTCCTCTAAACTATTGTTAAATTTGCCGTAAAACATTACAGGACTTCCTCTATAATCATAGAAAGGCAGCTCTTTTAAAAGTTCTTTTCGATTGGCAATTTCAAGTTTGCTAACATTGTTTACCTTGTTTTTCCTTTTAGGTGCCATTTCAATTACTCAAATATACGTAATGTAAGGAATAGCGTTAGACTCAGCTGAATTATTCCTGTGTGGAGCTTAAACGTAGTGCTTCTAAATCCTCCAAGTGGCGTAGTTTGTATGCTCGCGACTGGTCTGATTTTCGAAGGAGGATCATAGAATCCTTGGCCCAGCAATATTTGAAGTCATGCGATTGCTGAAAAGACTTTGCGGCATGCAGCAGGTCTTGAAGCCTAGGAGTCAAATGAGTATAAATCCCTATTCTAAACTCACTATCTTCCGGGAGGCCAAAGATCTCGGATTGTAAGCGTCCAGTTTCCTTTCGTTTAGCCATTACCGCCTCTTTCGCAATGCGTCGTGTAAACATACATATGATGGGTTGAGACGACCCCGTAGCACCACCTCGGCTATTTTGCCTTCTTGTAGGGACTCGATGTGCTTTATCAATATCGAATTCCTTTACACTTGCTCCAATACCTGAAAAGATATCCAGACATTTTTTTACTGTGTCGCTCGCCTTCTCGTTTACTTCTGACTGAGGAACGCCAACTATTTTGAGATTATACTGAAAGCTATAGAGCTGCAACTCGTCGACCGCTTTAGAGATTTGAGACACTCTATCTGCTAGTTCGTGGAGGCGAAGTTCTATAGCAGTTAACTTTTCCTCGGCTCGGTCATTAGTCTCCTTCAATTCGTCGTATCCGTCACTGAGCCATTGCACATCAGTCGCGTTGGGTGGTTCGGCATCGAAGGACTTGGCGACGCCATGTTGTTTCGGCTCTCGTGTCTTTAGACTTTTTTTCATGGTTTGGACCTCTTTACAGATTTCTTGTAGTTGTTTAGAAAGATGATCGTTTTCTCTTCTTAAAACTTCAACATTATCTCCCATAATATGCTATAAGCTAAAGCATTTTGGACCAACAAAAGTGTCTTTCCGCAACGGAGCAGTTAGACACACCTGAACACACACTGAATTGTTCGTTAGATATTTTTTTTTTCTTTTTTAAGCTTAGAGATAATGAGCAATTGTAAGGGCAAACAGTACGACGGCCTTACACATTTGCATCAGTGCGTGTGTCTTATGCCCTCAGGGAGGTCCTGCCTTTTAGTTCCAGATCTTAAAGATGCACCTCTTAACCGCTGGGTAACTCTGCGTCAGTCTATTCAACATTCCCGCTTAAAGTCTTCCGGGTGGCCTCTTTCCTATTATTCTCGCCTCAATAACCAATGGACAAGATTACCATGCCGTAGGGTATCATCAAGCCTGGCTCTCTCCCTTCTGTTGATAAGAGATATAATTGCCCTCTCCTCATCAACGCGCTCCAATACGTCTTTGTTGCAAACTTTGTCCAAAGCCACATCTCACACATCTCCGGCCTTCGCACGTCCTCGGTTTCTTTAAAGTCCACGAATCGGCTCCTAATAGTAGAGAACTCTAGCGGAAGGCTTTTGTCAGCAGTTTGCATGTCTTATCTTAATTGAGATCATGAAGGAAAAGGGCCTTTAGAGGCCGTTGACCTTTTATTCTGAAAGACAGTCAGTTATTAAGAAGGCTTAAAATTCGCCGGTAATATTTCTACCGTTCAGTTAAAGGGGCTATCTCAGGATATAAGTGCAATTCTGTGTCCAACTCATTACTCAGTTGATTACTCATAACAGTGTAAGAAGATTTACTTAATATACTCCTGTAGAGTCATGAAATAATTTTTAACACACTTCATCTGGGAGCACTAACCATCATTTTTTTTTCTTGCTGATTTTTGTCGACGTGGCAGTAAAATTTGAAAGGTTGGCCAAACGTTTCAAGTTTCAATCCATGACCATCGTTGCCATCCCTAGGGAACAATTTCAATACCAAATTGTAGCCTTAGAATCAACAAAACTGAATCAGTAGTTGATGCAAGAAAAAAACATTTTAGCCTAGCAAGACTATAGCAAATAGCGTGACATATACGTCACTACCAGCTTTGCGAGTAATCACTTTGCGCCTTTATTAAAAGCTGGACTGTTAGGAGATAGAGGTTCTGGGAACTTACACTGGCTATTTATTGGCAAATTAGATGGTACCAGAATGTATTGTCACACTTACAATTTTAATATCATTTTATTTTAGACATGGCTGCACTGCGCTTCTTGGTCGTCGGCTTTGCTCTGTCCATTTTCTACTTGCTAAACGTAGATGGACGGAAAATCAGTGGTTTTAGGACAAGTGCGTTTAAAAGAATTGGAAATAACTTCCTTAAACGAGCTGAACCAATACGAATGTTAGCGACAGGATCGTCACTGACATCGGTGTATGTAGGTGTTACCGGTATCTGGTGGAGATCTGGTATAATTGCTGCAATATCCCAAATGGAGCAAGGAGAGCAAGAAGCGGCAATGGAAACACTCCATATCGCTATGACAACCCTTACAGTGTTCGATACAACACAAGCAACAGTGTCCCCCATTGCATCTGAACTGATTTATCAGTTGGTAAAACACAAAGGATTCCACCAGACAGTCGCTGGGTTCAAAGAGTACAACAAAGTTGTAACAGAAGCTGTGGTCGGTGGTAGTGCAGATGACGTAGATGACATCATTGATAGCTCTAAGCCACTGAGAAAGAAAATTGCAAATGTTTTTGATAATGAAGTAACCGCTTTTATGAAAAACACCCAAGGGTATGATGATCTGGTGAAAAGTCTAAATAATGCCAAAAAGTGGGCGAAGGGTTTGACCTGGTTTGACACCATAAGTGGGCCATTCTTTGATGCCGCCAATGTAGCATTTTGTGGCTGGCAGCTGCATAATGCAATCCATGATAAAGATTCCCCGCCTGAAGTGAGGTCTTTAAATATTGCAAGCGCATCACTGGGAGTTGCTAGCGGGGCTGTCGGAGTGACAGCGTTCGTTGTGGGGGCATTGGCAACGGCTCGAAGTACTCTGGCTGCTGTGGCAGGTCCTGTTGGTGCGATTATAGGATGCGTGGTTTCACTTGCAGCAATTATTATTGACCTGATCAATTCTGCAAATCCACATGTCACCATAGGCGAACATCTTGATGCAATTCAGAAACTGAAAGAAGGTTCCTTAAAGTATCTACAAAACCAAGTTAACATAACCCAGCAAGTCTCTCCCATATTTAATCAAAATACTGGATTTGACACTATTTACGAAGTTAATCAAGGAAATTTAATAGTAGCGATGCGCAACGATAAGTCTCAACTTATTTGGGGATTTGAAGATCAAACAGATCTCGAATTCAATGCTTCAATGAAGCCCGGTAAAGAGAATGGGTACCTTACAATGGGAAAGAAACGCATGTTTGACAAGTCAAACTACGGCAGCAATTTTTTCTTCCACCCCGAAGGTATAGTGGAACTCGGTTACGACTATTATGGGAACGTGACTAATCCCGAAGGAAAGGGAGTGACCGTTGTTGCTAACACGGCCATGGTTTCTGAGCAGTTTAGCATCAGGGGAGTTAGGATCGACACTAAGGTAGAAAACGACGAAGAAAAGAAGAACCCTGATAATGTTGTGTTTGGTGAATACGCAGGCCTTGCTTCGGGTGGTTACAATACATTTTATACTGGTGCTGGTGATGACTTGGTCCAGGTTACTGGAATACCATGTTCTGGTTCGACCTGTTTTTCAGGAACACTTGGTGAAGGAATCAATACATTGTCATTTCAAGGCATGAAGGTTAAGTTTACCCCTGGGCATTCTACCGGTCCACCTAAAATTTTCGCTGGTGTGAAGTTCGATATGAGACAACGTATAATTGATAATGATACTCAACTCCATTTGCGAATGAAGGACTGAGAATCAGAATATTATCCGGTAAAGGAAAAGCTTATCGGCTACATATCTGGTGTAAATGTATTTCATGGTATGTATCGAACTCAGCCGTGTGTTATATTTTCTTACTGGGAATAATAAAGTAATTTCACTTTAATATAATGATTAAGGTTATTGGCTTCGTGATAAGCTTTTTAATGGAATACGTTGATCAACCTTGAGGCTGTAATCACCGCAGTGTCTTAAGACCTCTAATTGAATATTGGCAGTATTACTGGCCAAATCAATAAGAAATATTAACTTCTGGCCAGCGAAAGTCCTTTTCATGACGGCAGTTTCCTTCCGCAAAACTGATTTCAGTTACACTTAGCGAACGGTTTGGTGCCTTTTACCCTACGAGCAAAAGTTTCATTCTGGCACGGCTTTTAACATCTACAAAGTCGTTCGCGTGACTTCTTAGTTGTGTAGTTGGGTTTATACCTCGAGCAAGTTTCACTTGGAGAGTAAACAAATCAACTACATCACCGGAATGATTTTATAAATGCTAAAAGCTATGCCAGAAAGACACTTCTGCTCGCAGTGTATTGCATTTACGACAACAGATGTGTAATCTCTTTTCATTCGCCAGGTACAGTGTATTATTACTTGCAAGGAAAACTTGACTTTTTTCAAGAAAGACATTTAGTCTAATCCAATCCCTGACCCTGTTGCTGGGTGACATAAATACGACATAAGTGAGCTAACAAACCAGCTGGCTAATGAGCTTCAGGGTTGTCTATCGCAAGTAATTAACCTTGTACCAGACCGTAGCTTATGAGTTAGAGCAGGATTTGTTTCCATTTGATGCCCAAGTCAAAATCAAACGCTCTAAATAAACGATCTTAACTTTTTCGTCTATTTCCTCTAATATGCAATGAGACTCAGACAACTGATTCGACTATAGAAAGATAGAGAAAGAAAGAGGCAAACCGAGTTAGCAAGGCCCTAACATAAATTGGTCACTATTGGGAGTCTTCGCGAAATGTACAGTTACCGAAATTTTTAGTTTCCAGTAAAGAAACAGTTACTGTGGTGTTGTATTGGGGTAGTAAAGTGCCAATTCTGTAAGGTTTTTTGACTGATATTAAAGGTAGATTTGCCCCTGTAGGGGGATAGAGAGGCTGATATCTCAAGCGCTAAGCCCTTCTCGGTTGGGCGAATCCGCTCTTTACTCAAAAACGGCTGATATCACCAATCTTTCCAAAGACTGAAGTCAATTTGAAACTTCAGCTTTGTTATCCCGCTACAGTGACCATTCTACTTTTAGTCAAGTCAGCTGATGAACTGAATTCTTTATTTTATATTTTAAATGTTATTTTTTTCTATCCCAATTTCTAGGGACTCCATTCGATGACGTCATCGTGATGGGAGAAGACAAAAACTGTGTAGTGAATAACGACGGTGGAAACAACAAATATATCATCTATCTATCCGATAAGCGCAACTTTACTCACACTATTATCGATGATTCCCCAACGCTTGGGCAAATATACCTCGTAAAAAGGATTAATCGTGGGTACAGAAACTTTGAACGTTATTACAAAAGCGAAGTGGCATACGATGAGGAAACACAAACATTGGTGACCTTCCTGAGAGACAGGAAAGGCGAACAACACACGAACACTGGAAGGATCACATTGATACGAACAAAACCAGGAAATATAAACAAGATGAAGCTGTATTTGGTTGAACGAAAAACAAAACATTTTGGGTGCGACCAGGTTCCCAGTTTGGATAGTGAAGGACTTGAATGTATTAGAGACCATACATTACACTCCATTAAGAGAAAGCTTGGCAAACCATATGGTGACCGACCTGTCCCTGGTGTCCCATTTCAATATAATTTAGACACCACTCCATTAAAAGCTGAACCCATTTCTGGTCTTTGTGGTGACTTTATTATCAGTTTTTTGCATAGAGAAGAGGATATGGTTCCCAGAGACGGTATAAACATAACGGCATATTCCATTGATTTACCTGAAAATTCCTTTATCACCATTGCTGATGAATACATAGACTTACTTAAACACGAGAAAGCGCATTATGTTCTTCTCTACAAAAAGGCAGCAAAGACTCTCGTCTACAAACTGTATAAAGGGAAAAAGTGGCGGTACTCACTGGGCATTGAACTTCCACAAGCTAAACGGATTGTGTTTGGAACAACTGGAAACTATCAACTTCTTTTAGATCTTAAGCATGATGATAGGCCAGTAGTAAACATAGGAAGTGAATACGTAGCTCTTGCTTTCAGGCCACCTGACGAGTACAAATTTACGAAGAACTATGTTAATGAAAGCTCGAAACCTAAACAGCTCGTCCTTGGAGTTCCTGCGAAAACTCCGACAGAAACAAAATGGAAAATAAAGTTTGGTGAAGCAAAAACTTACACAGGCGACTACGCAGAGAATGCATTGATTGTTGACGATGTTCTTTGGGCTCACCTTTCGAGAGAGGAAAATGACATGCGCGTGACCTTCAAATCATCATTAAAGGGCGAAAACCGCTGGAAGATTACAGTCAAAAAGGGAAAGCAAAGGATTCACCGAGCTACAATTGAGGGAGCAAATATTCTCGCTTATCATGAAGGGTTAGTGAGAAGCAGCCTTTATGATCTTGTGAATGGAAAAAAGGAAGAGTTTGATCTCTATGACGTGTGGAAGGAAAAAATGAGCGCAATCCAAGACGACATCATTAGTGAAGCTAACAAATGCAGATAAATTGACAGACGAGCAAAAACGTTAAGGAGCGGTTGAAAAAGCAGTGATTACATAAGCATTTATTAACCTCCCTCCCCCCCCCCCCCCCCCCCAAAAAAAAGCCTCATGATTCAAATACAGCTAATACTAATAGGAACTCTGGTGAAGACACTCAATAATTGATGTGGGTAACTGTTGGACATAAATGAAAAGAAACCTAAGTGCTAGTAAAATGATCATTATAACATTTAATATACTAACATTTGGTTAAGTCTAAAAATGAGGTGTCAAATTATATGCCTGTAATTAAAACAAACAAAAAAACCGAACAAGCTTCAACCCACGAAAAAATCTGCAAATTCATACTTGAGTGATTTCAAAACAAAAAGAGAAAAATATATACCAAAGTCGATCATTGTAATAGTCAGTTAGAAAAGAATTGTTATAGCCATACGCCCCCAACACACCCTTTTGAGAAGATAATAGCCCATGAAGTTTATTATTAAGGCTAGCTATCATTCACGAAACTCGTTGGGTGACTCCACATCAGAGTTTATTTTTATGGAAAATATTTCCCTCTAAAAGAAATTCCACCCAAATGGTAAGCTAGGCCGATTTTTGAGAACTGGAATGAACTACTCTTTGGATTATACATCACAATATTTGATACTCAGTAACCTTAAATGTATTAGTTATACCGCATTGTTTCTTCCGGCGAAAAGTCCCATGGAGGATGATAACTTATTTTAACTATTCATATGCAATAACGCAATAACGATATTATTACAAAAAAGCGAAGTCATTTTGACAAAGTTATGAGTCTGTCGGTAAAATAAGTGACAAATCGTTTATGTACTTTCTTTTCTGTGAGAATGAACAAAATGAGTTAATGTGTATACAATGGTGCAAATCACACTCCATGCTTAAGCCATTTTAAAACACTTCACTAATGCGTCATTCTGACACTACGCAAAAACGAAGAACTGCACAATACCTTCTCAAACTTATTAATCATTCATGATCTTGTCACCCAACCAGAACGGCTCAAACGTCTGGTCAGGCACTCGGCAGATGAGTTAAAAAGCCAATCGGAAAAACTAGTTGAAAACTACACGTGTTTGGAAGCTATTTCAAACCCGTGAGTAAAATGCATGGTTTCTAATCTGTACATTCATATAGCTGCATAAAGAAAGACCAACGCATGAAGATGAAAAGAGTTTTTTTTTTGACAGAGTTGCAATACACTTTAGTGCAAGCATATTTACTGCCAACATTAAATGTAACAGTATCAAATTATCAAAATAAACAATGACATAACGACACCACTGCACCTATTGTCCAAAGGATAGAGAAGATTAAAGTCCAACTTCTCATTCTTTTCCTTCATGAAACGACGTATTCCACAACGGTTTGGCAACTTCTTGGATAAACTTTGTCAGCAAGTAATTAAGAGCGACTTTTTCTGGAGACCGAGTGAGAGGTGGCACATGATGGAAAAAATGCCTATCCTCATATTTTGTCCAGAGATACCTTATAGTGAGTCAATAAATGTGATGCAATTTTTTTTGAAATACTTTTTTCTTTTCCAGAAAATTCTCAAAAACTGTAACGGGTGGCCACCGCCATAAAATGACAAAAATAAAAGCGACAAGTAAGGGTACAAGAAGTTTGCTCATCAAAAGCGCAGAAGGAACTTAGGGCTTTTTAAATTTAAATATGTACGTAGGAGATATTGACAAATGATTTAAGCCTAATAACAGGATTATAACGGTTATTTTGAATTTCCGGCAAGTTTTTGAAAATCGCTAATATTTCATTGTTGTAAAATCCCATTTCGGAGCAGATTTTCAAGAAAACTTTTTCCCACGCGGTATAACTCAGAATGACTTGAAATTAATTTTCCTGTTAAGTGTAAATGGCCTTCTTTCCAATGATGTAAAAATTTATTTGGGGCTTTTATTCACTGCTAGGAAAAAGTCCACTAAACTTTGAAGAAATCACGCATTTACTTGTCAACAAACGAAAGTAATCAAATTACGCTCTTTGTTATCAAAGCCAAACTTTCACACAAATCTTAGCTTTAAGCACTATTTTAGATCTAAAAGACAGTACAGTAAGCTTACCTTGTAGAGGTAGCGGTGGAAAATTGGTTTTTCTCACAATTTTCGTTTCAAATTGCCATCTCCACGTGAACAAACGGCACGCATTCCTGGCGGCTTTCCAGTGAAATATCGCATTACTCAACATTTTAAACCATATTTGAGCTTTTACACGTTAATACCCTACGCGTTGACTAGATTCAGCTAAAAAGGACAATAATGAGATTATTTAGAGTTGAAGTAGAGTGAATTTTGAACTCCAGAGTGACTGAATGTTCGCCAGCCAGTTTCAGCTTGTTTTTTTTTTATGTTTGTCACGCAATGAGACACAGGACACCCAACAATGCTATCGTGTAATCCCAATCATTACTTTTGGAATAAGAATTCTTTTCCTGAAAGTATGAAAATCTTGCATTAAAAATAAAACAAGCTAATGCATCTGATATTTTCTTGGAAATCCGAATTCGAAATCATATCTGTAACCTAGATGAACTTTTCGCAAAGCGTTTACGAGACGGTCCGGACGATGCCTTTTTTTCGGCCCTGTTGACGAATTATGCGGATGACACCGTGGAGAATTTTGTGATCGGCAATTCGAGTAATGACGACCAATCCTAGCACTAGTGGGACATAAACAGTGAAAAAAGCGGGCGAGAGTTGACAATTAAGCAGAGGTTGTCGTACTCAGTACAGCTTGGACACTGACTTGCGTACATCGATTGATCAGGGTCGTCCCAAAGGGGTGGAGGTGGTGGCCGGAGCCCTTAAAGTTTTGCTACGGAGCCCGGAAGCCTAACATTATTTTTCTTCGGAGATTGGTAGGTTTAACAAGAGATAGGAACCATCCATGAATCAGCGAAATTGCTAGAGGGTAAGCAATGATGAATCAAAGGCTCTAACAGTTAAAAAAAAAAATTCCTACATAGTTCTCATTTTACTTGGGGTCGAACAATTTCAAAGTGCCAAAAATGTTTTTTTTTTAGGCGCTTATTGAATAAGCGCCTAAAAATACCGTTTGGCACGAAATTGTTGCATTTTCTAATTTTTGTGATTTTTCCAGCGATCCGTAAAAATGATTTCCTAGAAATAAAAATCACCGCAAACATTTTTGCCACAAACATTTACTCCACAAAAATGTAATACTAAGAAATCGTGTCTGTTCAATTACAACTTGTCTCTTTCGTTCAGAAACAAAACGGTATACAATGAATTACTGGTTTAAAACATAATGTACGCACATCGTGATAATACATATTATAAAAATACATAACAAAAGGCCATTTGCACTAAGAGGTCATGTGACATCATTTTTATGAAAATGAAAGTTACATGATTTTGCCTTCAAAAAACGATTAGTGGGTCATATCTTAAACAAAATAATAGTGATTTAGTTTTTCAAACCCACACCATTTTCTTAAAATGAATACGTTCGTAGCTGGTCACGTGACCAAAATGTGATTTTAAAACTATGAATTACCTTTTTTCTAAAAAGAAAGTTTGCACTTAAACTTCAAGGAAATTGTTGAAAAGATGATGTGGTAACGTTTACAGCACACCTGAACGTAACTATCAAACGTTAAAAGGAAGCATTGGTCACGTGACCTCTTAGTGCAAGTGGCCTATATTATTGTTAATTATGTTTTTCTGTTGCACGTAATCATTAAAAACTGTTTAATTTTCAATTTTTTTAATTTTGAATACAGTGGTTTCAATATGGGTTCAGGACCCACCTCGCCCCCGGCGCCTCTATCTTTTGGAAGATGAAGAGAGCCTCTGTCCTCCGGGAGCCTCTGTGCAGAAGAGGGAGCCACTGAGTGCTCTTTATTATTTTGAAACATCACAAGCGCCACAGCTATGCAAAAACAGCTAGCATCGACGTGACAAGGAAGACAGCCATACCATTTTTTTTCGTTTTTTGTCAGTTCCAAGTTGATATTTATCTCTACGCCACGTGTTTTCCCAATTCTTGTAAGTGCGTTTAATATCATTGTTTAAATTTAAATAAAGCTTCCTTCCGTTGAAGGAAGGTTACTAATCCCACTCCCTTGACTTAGCTATGAGCCGAACTTAATGTGGGTGTGTTTATGTTTGGGTTTTCGGCCAATCCAAACATAGATTCTTTACCTTAAAATGGAATTTGCGTTCCTGTAAACACAAAAACGGACAATTCTAAATCCATTTTCTTAATGCGGTGAATGGCTTTTTCAAAAATGGTTTGCTAGATTTGAAATCCAACGGATCCAGATCCAGATTAACGAATTGTGCATGATCTATCCCATTCACATAGGATTCGACACAGCGCCTCTCTCCTCCGCAGAAGCTCTCGCTGGTTATCCCGATAAAAATACAGTAGAACCCCGGTAACTCGAACTCTGAAGGGAAACGAAAAACGGTTCGAATTTTCAGGGTGATCAAGGGAAAGGAAATTAACTTCGAGTTAGCGGGGAATTCGAGTTATCCGAGTTCGAGTTATTGAGGTTCTACTGCGGGTAGGAATAACCTAAAAGAAACTGCGCGGGGGACGATGGGAAAAGTGAAAAAGTGGAAAGAGGCATCTGCGGAGAAGAGACCCAGTGGTATTTCCAGCTGGACCATACCCAGATAAAGCCTCTTTCAAACATCAAACTAACAGTAGAAGAACGTAGCGTTCCTGGTGTAGTAGAATCTGTTTATTAACCATATAATGGTACAAAATCCTAAATAAATAAATCAAATTAACAAGACAAATGAACTGCAACCCCTCTACAAATACGAATGTAAACAGGATAGGCGCTTAATCGAGTTTCATAAAAAAATGCCAAAAAAAAAAAATAATAAAAATATAATTAATATATGCAGAGACCCTCTTGATTCCTTAAGAGGCGTTCCCAGCATTGGAGGTCTTCCACCCAGTTCAAGCCAGCTTCCAGGAACGCCGCACTGAGTCGGCTCGACATATACGAACGCAGTGTGCAAGCTGTACTGAGTACGGCAACCTCTCTTCATCTTCCGAAACATAGAGGCGCCGGGGGCGAGGTGGGTCCTGAACCCATATTGAAACCACTGTATTCAAAATTAAAGAAATTGTTAGTGGAAAGAAACAGGCTTTCCTGCTTTCTTTGATAATAATTTAAGACGAAGTGTGGGTGAGGAAGGGAGGGTGCACTCATCCGAGGGGATCGAGACGTTCCTAAGCCGAGTATGCCATGCTGTCCAGTATGGGCGCATATTTTTATATTTTTATAATTATTGTTATTACCGCGTGGCACGGAATTGATGATTTTTTGCGTTTCGCGGGAACTAATTTTTGCGATATGGACAGATTGATGTTTCTTTTTCGGGAATTAATTTTTGCGATTTTCAGAAAGTACCAGACCCAGCATATATTTTAGTTTTTAATGATTACGTGCAACAGAAAAACATAATTAACAATAATATAGGCCACTTGCACTAAGAGGTCACGTGACCAATGCTTCCTTTTTAACGTTTGATAGTTACGTTCAGGTGCGCTGTAAACGTTACCACATCATCTTTTCAACAATTTCCTTGAAGTTTAAGTGCAAACTTTCTTTTTAGAAAAAAGGTAATTCATAGTTTTAAAATCACATTTTGGTCACGTGACCAGCTACGAACTTACTCATTTTAAGAAAATGGTGTGGGTTTGAAAAACTAAATCACTATTATTTTGTTTAAGATATGACCCACTAATCGTTTTTTGAAGGCAAAATCATGTAACTTTCATTTTCATAAAAATGATGTCACATGACCTCTTAGTGCAAATGGCCTTTTGTTATGTATTTCTATAATATGTATTATCACGGTGTGCGTACATTATGTTTTAAACCAGTAATTCATTGTATACCGTTTTGCTTCTGAACGAAAGAGACAAGTTGTAATTGAACAGACACGATTTCTTAGTATTACATTTTTGTGGAGTAAATGTTTGTGGCAAAAATGTTTGCGGTGACTTTTATTTCTAGGAAATTATTTTTACGGATCGCTGGAAAAATCACAAAAATTAGAAAATGCAACAATTTCGTGCCTAAACAAAAAAAAACCAAAACCTTTTGGCACTTTGAAATTGTTCGTCCCCAAGTAAAATGAGAACTATGTAGGGATTTTGTTTTATTAACTGTTAGAGCCTTTGATTCATCATTGCTTACCCTCTAGCAATTTCGCTGATTCATGGATGGTTCCTATCTCTTGTTAAACCAACCAATCTCCGAAGAAAAATAATGTTAGGCTTCCGGGCTCCGTAGCAAAACTTTAAGGGCTCCGGCCACCACCTCCACCCCTTTGGGACGACCCTGATTAATCGATGTACGCAAGTCAGTGTCCAAGCTGTACTGAGTACGACAACCTCTGCTTAATTTTCAACTCTTGCACGCTTTTTTCACTTTTTATGTCCCACTAGTGCTAGGATTGGTCGTCATTACTCGAATTGCCGATCACAAAATTCTCCACGGTGTCATCCGCATAATTCGTCAACAGGGCCGAAAAAAAGGCATCGTCAGACCGTCTCGTAAACGCTTTGCGAAACGTTCATTAAGGTTACAGATATGATTTCGAATTCGGATTTCCAAGAAAATATCAGATGCATTAGCTTGTTTTATTTTTAATGCAAGATTTTCATACTTTCAGGAAAAGAATTCTTATTCCAAAAGTAATGATTGGGATTACACGATAGCATTGTTGGGTGTCCTGTGTCTCATTGCGTGACAAACATAAAAAAAACAAGCTGAAACTGGCTGGCGAACATTCAGTCACTCTGGAGTTCAAAATTCACTCTACTTCAACTCTAAATAATCTCATTATTGTCCTTTTTAGCTGAATCTAGTCAACGCGTAGGGTATTAACGTGTAAAAGCTCAAATATGGTTTAAAATGTTGAGTAATGCGATATTTCACTGGAAAGCCGCCTGGCAATTTGAAACGAAAATTGTGAGAAAAACCAATTTTCCACCGCTACCTCTACAAGGTAAGCTTACTGTACTGTCTTTTAGATCTAAAATAGTGCTTAAAGCTAAAAGATTTGTGTGAAAGTTTGGCTTTGATAACAAAGAGCGTAATTTGATTACTTTCGTTTGTTGACAAGTAAATGCGTGATTTCTTCAAAGTTTAGTGGACTTTTTCCTAGCAGTGAATAAAAGCCCCAAATAAATTTTTACATCATTGGAAAGAAGGCCATTTACACTTAACAGGAAAATTAATTTCAAGTCATTCTGAGTTATACCGCGTGAGAAAAAGTTTTCTTGAAAATCTGCTCCGAAATGGGATTTTACAACAATGAAATATTAGCGATTTTCAAAAACTTGCCGGAAATTCAAAATAACCGTTATAATCCTGTTATTAGGCTTAAATCATTTGTCAATATCTCCCACGTACATATTTAAATTTAAAAAGCCCTAAGTTCCTTCTGCGCTTTTGATGAGCAAACTTCTTGTACCTTTACTTGTCGCTTTTATTTTGGTCATTTTATGGCGGTGGCCACCCGTTACAGTTTTTGAGAATTTTCTGGAAAAGAAAAAAGTATTTCAACAAAAAAATTGCACCACATTTATTGACTCACTATAAGGTATCTCTGGACGAAATATGAGGATAGGCATTTTTTCCATCATGTGCCGGGATTTTTCGATTTCACTCGGTCCCCAGAAAAAGTCGCTCTTAAGACTTAAACCATCCTTTTGAGCTAGGTACGTTTTAAAATCTCTGTAAACTGTGATTGAATTTTACAAGGAAAACATTTGGATTTTACTCACATTACATGTCCTCAAGTGTAGACGTTTATAGACATTGCACTCTATAAATGGTTCAAGTTTTCCATTGAATTTTAAATTCGGGAAAAGAGGGAAAAAGGCAGAGGGGATTTGCTGGGAAAGAAGGAAAGGGACGCCTGCTACATGGAAGCCCCTTTAGTTTATGTCTGCGAACACTGGTGTCCGCAAATTTATGATTGGCTGTCGCACAATGAGTAACTTATTAACGTGTATTTGTTAAAAAAAACTATCAGCTCCCACTACCTTTTACCTTTCGCGCTCTTCTCCCAACCCATCTCCCCTTTTTCCGCCTAGCTACCACGAAAGCAAGTTGAGCAAACAAAGTACTTTTTTCCTAACAACAAGTGGGCCCGCGGACGCTGCTGAGGTCAGCACAATAATAGAATGACCGGCTCAAGATAATGAATGATTCCGATAAAGCGCCGCAAAACTATAAGCAAACAGGTTGCTGAGCTGTAGACCTAACTGTGTACAAGATGTTAGTTTGATCCCTGAGGTACTAAAAATAGATTAGATTCGATCAGTGTGGGAAGCAGAGGACTGCTAAGTAACGGAGTCTGTGATAATCGCTCTGCAAAACTCCCCTCCCATCAAACAGCAAACCACCACCATTACTCCACATATAGAGTGTTTTCACATGACGCCACGGCGGCCATATGCATATTGGTGTCCCAAACCAATCCTCTGGGAGTTGAACTCTTTTCTTATGCAAACACTTTCTTTTGGTCCAATAAATTTGCATAGATGCTGGCCACGTGAGTGAAAACACTCTATAGTCTTGTTGGACTGAGGTGTTTATCCGAGGATCTCAAGCTGTGTCTGTTTGATTCTACAGCTTCACATATTTCAGCATATTACTTAACTGAATGTGCCAAGGCAGGCTGGCTAAGTTTTTCATTTGCTACCCAAAATAAGAAAGCATTTAAAAATATATCACGAAAAATGGGAAGGAAGCCCAAGCAAACCATAAGGGTTATAAATCATTTTATGGGCTCCCCCAGCAAATGAAAATTGCCAATAATTGTTAAGGCCAAGATCAATCTGTTCAGCCTGACCCAACAAGATCGCTGCGGCTCGTTCCTGTGTTCTTTTTCTTAATCTTGCCCCCGAGCATGGAAGCGGGGCGTTTCATGGCTTCAGGAAGGGTAGATTATTGCACAGGTGCCCAATTTTAGAGATTTTGACTAAAATCCTGCAAGAGTACTAGTTATACGTAAAAAGGTAATACCATTTTAGGAATTTCCTTTTCTTTACTGTTCACCCTCCACTCCTGCCAAAATTTCCTCTTTTCTTAAAAAAGTTAGCCATAGCCACAATTCCATGCGGAAGAGAGACAATAAGGTGAGTAACAGAACCAGATATTGGAAAGAAAAGCACAGAAAATGAAAACAGAGAACAGGATAAAGGGATCGAAATATAGAGGATGGCTGCTATATACAGGTTTCCTTCAAACTCTACTTACTAGAAGTTAAGGAACATCGCCTTTATATATTCATGAGTGGATACCGCCTGTTAAATTAGCATAAGGCAAATACTGATGCTAGGAGACAGATACTACATGTACACTCTTTTGAAAGAATCAGCACTTTCGTTGTTCTTAATCATGTGTCAAATGCCGAGGTTGATATACATGTATATTTGTAACTTCAGTTAACCATAATACTTGTACTTGAGTGAGAAGTCCTCCTCGGGTAGTGATAAAGTAATCCGCTTTTGAAAAATGGTATCAGTAGTTGGGATGCTCTTCAAAGAATCTTTATAATTAAACATGGGGGGTTTGGGAGTGGGGGATACTGGGTCTTATGGTTAGGGTTAGGTAAAGTTTTTCATCGCTTGAGTACTATTTCAATTTGGCTTATCACCTTATTGTACTCCACAAACTAGATCAAAGTGTTTTTACAATAGGCCATTTGCACCAAGAGGTCATGTGACATCATTTTTTGAAAATGAAAGTTATATGATTTTGCCTTCAAAAAACCACTAACGGGTCATGTCAGGAGCCCATAACCCGGAACGTTCAACTGCCATAAATTCGTGTAACGGCGTTTTTACAAGTGAGTTTATTTTTAGATAAGCTTTTCCCGCGGAAAATAACTGTTCCACGAGGTCAATTCCTGCATTTGATCGTCGCTTAGACTGTTAGTAGCTCGCTTGGACCTTTTCACAGTCGGCTATTTCGAAGATGATTTCGATTTAATTCCCTTTGCGTGAATTATGCGTTGTCGTCGACGAAGTAGACTTCCTGGCTAGGTTTTGCAAATCTTCTTCTGAACTGCTAGTTTCCGTGTAAATACTGAAATTGTCGTTTGAAGTACTGTCCTCTGAAGATTCCTCACGTGTGTCCGCTATGTTTTTTTCAATGTGAAGGAGTTGTCCTAGTTACGTATTAAAAGTTTATCATTGATGGCGCAATTGCTAGTGATTGGCTTTTTGAAAGCAATTCGCGGGAAAAGCTTATCTAAAAATAAACCTACTTGTGAAAACGCCGTTGCATAGGCGCAGTTTGGAAGTTAGACGCTCCAGGTTATGGGCTCCTGGTCATGTCTTAAACAAAATAATAGTGATCTAGTTTTTTAAACCCGCACCATTTTCTTAAAATGGGTCAGTTTATAGCTGGTCACGTGACGAGATATGATTTTTAAAACTATGAATTACTTCTTTCTGAACAAAAATTTTGCACTTAAACTTCAAGGAAATTGTTGAAAAGATAGGTTGTTCAAACGTTGGATAGGGCTATCCACCGGATAAATCACTATCCAGTGGATAGGTATTAAGGGAACCTAATTGGCTATCCACTGGATAGAGATTTATCTTGTGGATAGCGCTATCCAGCCTTTGAACAACCGAAGCCTGAGGGTAACTATCAAACGTTTAACGAGATACAAGCAAAAAGTAGTTTTGGCCGCCATGTTGGAGGGCAAGAGTATGCCTTCCAACATGGAGGTCAATACAAATCATACTACATGTACTTTGTTGAAAAATCAAGTGCCATAAAATATCTCCCTTAAATGCGTTTCCTCTCAAATTTCGGGTGTAAGATAATTTTTATGCCCTCCGTCAATTTTTGGCATCAGCAAGATTCCAACCCATTGTTTAAAGGAAGCATTGGTCACGTGCAGTATTCAAAATTTTTCTGTTGTTTCTGGTTGCCCTCATAAAACAGTGCTTCATTTTCAGAATTTTTTGCAGTTCTCCCTCCCACACCCTACAAAATTTTGAAACGCGCAAAAAATTCTGGATACACGTATACAACATTGGGCTGATTTAGCAACAGGACGGGAACGTCAGTTAAGGACGGGAAAGTGGGCGGATAGGACTAAACACGACTTCCGGTGCCCAATTTGCCCCTCTACCATTGGTTAAGTCAGTTGTTGGTTTGAGCAAGCTGTCGTCGACTGAGGTTCCCGTTCTGTTGCTAAATCAGCCTATTGTTTGTGAGGTGGGAGGAGGAGTTGGGCATGTGTGAATCGAGAAAATCCCCACAAATGCAAAAGGGTCCCATTAGACTTTTGTCCATGATTATAGGTATTTTGGCTTCACTAAATTCTGGATACATGCATACAACATGTGAGGTACTTTGGCTTCACTAAACATACACACAACACATCTATGAGGTGCGGGTGCATTCGGGTTAGCCAGGCCAAATATAAGCATTTATTGACACCTCAATAAAATACAGGAAACAGACTAGCTGAGGTAAATATAAACTAATAGCTTACAAGCACTACAGTCAGACAAATAACCCTAAAAGACCACTTAAGGAAAAAATGGGAACCTTGTACCCCCAACCAATGTTGTGGTGTAACTTTTATGGTTAACAATACTAAACCAAAATAAGCCAAAAACAATATTTCCACAAAAAACCCAAAGTTAACCAATAAATAAGCAAACAGATAAAACAAACTAAATGTTATGCATGTGTTGCTGAGGGAGGCTGACCACAGAATGTCACAAACATCTGAATGGAAACTTTCCAAACTACCAAACCATGAGTCTCCATGCACTAGGCTCACCCCACTTTTCAGTTACATGTTGAAAAAAGTATTAATTTATGTTGACCTGAATCAACACATGTTTCCTGGCCTTCCAGTAGTTTTCTTTCTTTCCATTTTTTTCTGCATGAGCGTAACTAGTTTTATTACCGAATGTGTGTCATTTTAATGTTGTACCAATATTGAATTATCATTTTTATTTTGTAATAAAGGCTCTCATGGTCCCAGTCTTGCCTGTGTCTTGTGTCTTGGTTGGCATTAAGTACCGTTTATTGTGATTTGCTAATCATGTGATCATGATCCATGATGGTGGCTATATAATACAGGCAAAAAATAATGAAATTATGTATTTTGGAAGTCCAAAGGGTTACTGCATCCATTAAATACATGAAAAGACCACCATAGCCAGGGAGGCACACCCACACATTTTGGATAGCTGTATTCCACCCACTGTGTCTTTTTAAGACCTAGGGTTTATTTAAGGGTGAGACAAATGAAAACTGACTCCCTAAAAGACCTGCACTTATCATGGCACTCTTTTCGAATTCAGGGGAAAAACAAAAACTAAAAATTTAATGGTGACATTTATACAAACCTTGATCAAGTAACTTAAGTTTTACAGATTTTTTTTCTCATGTAGCCAGGCATTTATGCACATATTAAATCTTAAGTGATAAAATATAGGAACTCTATTTAAGGGTCACACTGGGAGTGCAATGTGAACATGGACAAAAATGATACCCTATTTTAATGTAAGAGACCTCAAAAACCATACCTTGTCAGACAGTACTTTACTAATAAAGTAAAAACCCTTGTATAAGAACCTAGATTTTTCCAACTTAGCCTAAAGTAAATAGATTTTCATAGAAATGATATTTAGTGGGATGAATGAATGAATGAAAAACTTTATTTAAGTGTCTATGTGTTTAGCTATAAGCTAATGGGGGACAATATAAATTAATAAGTTAAGTACCAGATAGGTTCTTAATTTGTTAGGGGTACCAGCGATCAGCACAGATAACTTTAACTACAGGGCATATGAGAGAGACACATGGATCTGTGATTCTTAATAATTGCTTTGTGTAATCCAGTATTGGCAAAGACATGATATGGTTTTCATTTTAGTTCATTTTTGAATCTTACTGACTGAAACCTAGACTAATTTTTTTTCCTGTGTTTTCATCTGCGTGCCTTCATTTTGTAAAATATTAGAACCGATTATTTTAGACTAAATAAGTTCTTATAAAAAGGGGCTTTAAAATAAAAAATTTAGCCTAACAGGTAATGGGTTCTTATACGCAGGTTTTTTATTCTACCATATTCTACATGTTGACATTCATCCTTCAGCAGAATCAAGTACAGTTATCACCCAGTTATCATTCTATCTAGCCTGTATGTGGGAGTACCATGCCCCTCTCTTCCCTCAGGAAGCCTTTATAAAGGTAAACTTCACAGAAAATGTAAGGTAAATTTTATGGGAAATTGTCCCAGGACTGTAATAAACAGAGTGAGCACTATACACCACATGGCCGTTATATACACGTTAATTTGACTGTAGGCTATTCATGCCATGAGAAATAAATTCAACAGTAAGTACATGGCTACAATTGGCCACAAAATTGCTGACTGACATTGTACTCAAATACCGTAATTCCTCCTCAAGGGAGGTGATTATTTCAAATATTGCTCAGTGGAAGTCATGCCTTAAATATTTTGTTCTACATGTATTTTTCCATTAAATGAAAAAAATAATCACATCACATAAACTGAACATTGGTATTTTTAAGAAGTGTTCCACAAATTTGGTTCCTCAAGATTAATTTTCAATGTCAATGTCCTCAGCCTCAGTACTGATCAGTTTTGCTGGATCAGACTCAACTTTAGCTTCATCCTCCAGGTTTACCGCTATGGGTTATTATTTAAGGGAGGCATTTATTTTAAACATTTCCATTAAAGGGAGGCGATTATTTGAGGGAGGCTATTAAACAGGGGACAGATATCATTCAACGAAATACAGTAGGGTAACTTGAGAAGAAAAAACAATCCACACCCCTCCCACGGCCCTCTCCTCTATTCAAAGTTGGGGTGTTTGTTGTTTTCTACTGGTAGATCGAGCAGCCGCACAACATTGCATGGAGGGGCTGAAGAAAGCAAAGCTCTATTTCCCCATTTTAAAGTCCGTAAAACTTCAGACAGGCCCTTTAGGTCAAAGTGTGTCAACTTATTTTGTCGCCGCTTAATTGTAGGTATTTTGCCATTTTAATCCGTGGATGATAGCTATTAATAAAATAAATAAATAAATAAATAAAATCTTAGCATGGAATGTCCCATGATTAAAAAAGTAGCTACGGAAACATCTCAGTATAGTCTTACCTTCACTTTCTGAGCTGGTCGTACATCCCCTGTGTTCATTCTCTTTTAGTTCAAATGCCACTTTAAATGGAATCGTATCATCGTTCTAGTGTCACTCTTCGGAAGCATGGAATAACTTGAATCGTAGTTTTCAGCAAATCTTATCCCCGTAAAGCTTTCTTTAGAAGTAACTCTGTTTTTGAGTAAATCGAATTTTTTTTTCAATTTAACTTCGATCTGTCCGTTTCTTAGAAAGATCGGGACTGTTTATGAAGTTCACTGTTACGCCACCTTGGAATTTTGGCGCTAATCTTATTTGAAAGTGAGGCTGCGCTCTTGGGCAAGTAAGCTGACCACTGTGTTTGTTTGTTTTGTTTTGTTTTGTATTTTTTGACGTTTTTGCCATTTTTGCAGGTTCAAAATCTCTTGGGAAAATAACGCAGTTAAAATAAAGGAATATATTTTTCTGCCATTTGAAAGATATAAGATCATCTCAGTTTTCCCGTTGTCTCTGCGAAAGACCATTGTAGGTTGCTTGTTCGACCTGAATATCTTTAAAAAAATGTAAAAAAGCTTACTGCAATCAATTAAACTAAAAATGTTCTCTTTATTGACCAATAATGATCAAAGAAAATGCAAAATTATTACGAGAGTCTCAATGATGATATTGGCGATAATTATTATCACTGTAACAGTAATGATGAAAAAGATGGTTTATGGGATGGCATTGTCAATTGTTAAAATCTTTTTTATTGTTTAAAAAACTATGACGCCTCGTTCGCTGGAAGCAGGTCAACTCTCCAGGGTGTCCACAGCTTGCCGTTAGTTTCAAACTATTTGCTTAAAACAAGGCCTATATTAATTATAGGATTTGGTATAAGCGTAAGGGGCCACGAACAAAGAAATTGATTTTTCTCGTGTATACTGAGTGTTCCACAGTAATTAATGCTGTCCATAGCCCCTTTAACCCTTTCATAACCAGAGAAAATGGTGTAGTCTTACGAAAATGTGGTTCTAACTTTTGCTTCTGTGGATGAAATCCTCTGGTGTGATCATTCAAATGAAAGCTACACCAATTTTGCGCAAACGTGGCCTCAATCAAACACTAACAATTGTAAAACATGTAACCTAAATGTTGAAGCACGCTTCTATTTTGTAGATTTGTAAATTGGTTTAATCTCATACAAAGGCTGTATATATCACGACACTTAATCTAAGAAGACTAGAGGATCAAAAACATGTATGATTGTCTTTCTCGGGCTTTTTAAATGTTACTTGACGTAATTACTCTCTCGTTGTTGGCTAAAATCTTTCGGGATAAGGAATATCGCCTTCGAATACGTACCTATGAAGACAAGAATCATTCGTGTTGGTAAAACTACTGGTGTCATATTCAACATAACTCAGGTCACACAGTTTTCCATTCAGTTTCATGACAGCACGTTTAAGTTTAGCAACTGGTGGCTTTGTTTCACACGAATAAATATATACAACGCGTATCCACTGTTTGTTGTATATCAGTGAGGAAACTGAATAGTGAGACTAACGGAAAACAAGGTTGGTAATACACCCGGCGCCTGTTTTCCTTTTTTTTTTCTTTTTTTTTTTTTTTTTTTCATAGGAACTTTAGTAAATGCTTTATTAGGGCTAATACTTTGAGACTTTTTGAATATTTAGAAAAGTGGAAATTGTACACGTAAGAAAACTAAAAGAGAAAAGGTTCGAGTGAAACAAGAGAACAAAGCAAATAAAAGGCGTTCAATATGATGCCTTTCAGGTATATGTCACCTTTTCGCCTTTGTTACAGTAACTTTAAGTGTAATTAATGAAATGAAATTAGGTGTAATCCTTTTGTTAATGGTTTCATAGTGTAAAACGTTTTAATGTAACTGGTGTACACAAACATATTGTCAGGTGTCTATTGTTACCCTAAAAAACGTTTCAGTGTATGAGACAAAGGGATTGGAAACAAAGAGCGTGATATCTCTCTACCTTACAAATGTGTTTTGCAACGTCTTTTTCTAAACCCAAATCAAATTGATGTTTTTATAAAAGTTATCCTTTTCCATGAATTTTGAGCTGTAAGTTACGTTTGGACTCGGAGAGCGCCCATATTTAAAGTGTTTCAAGAGGCGGTACGTGGGGTGGAATGGGGTTTATAGTTCTCACAAGAACTATGAGCCCTGCTGCTTAGTCCTAAACCGGCATGTAAAAGCACGGGGGCCTATAATCTTTTGTTTAATAACCTAATGAACTACGTGATGTTTTGCAAGATTCTCCCTTGGAGAATAAGGAATTAAGATTGGCTGAGTCTACACTACAATTTTCAGGCTCTATAAAAGGAAAGAAATAAAAACGACTCCCGTTTAGAAGTTTTCGTTTCATTGGTTCCCCCTTCATCAAGCGAGAATTTCTGTTTCTAGGTCAAAAAATTTATGGAGGAGGAGATATTATGCATGTACCTACTAGCTGGTAGGTGATTTATTTCACGCCGTGTTGCCTTTTTGTCAAATTTACAACAACTTTCTAGCAAGATAACTTGCTTTTTGACCGATGCTAAAAACATCGTCAGAAAATTCAGATTGTACCTGAAAGCCATAATAATGCGAACTCAGGTTACAAAAAGTTACATATGCAGGTCGTAAACTAAGAATGTGTAGTTCACTAGTTTCTGAGTAAAACCTGCTAAATGCGGGTCAATGAACAAACGCATGGATAAACAGCAAAGTTAACTTTCCAGTGGTAAGTGATTCACGAGATATACGTTGCACAAGGTAGAAAGATGTGAATAAATAAGAAAATGCTCTTTGGAAAAGCACGTCTGATGACAGTTTGTTTGAAGTAAAAGCAAATGACAAATTGCCTTGTAAGACATTTCCCTTGTCATTGCCTTCCCTTTGCCGTAATTATTGTATCATGAGGTAATCATTATTAAGTCATTATGTGGTCATAACGTTACGTTTTTGTAGCGCATGTCATTCATTAAGAGGTCATGCATCATAGTAAAGAATATAATTCACATTGCTAAACGATTATTTCGGACTAGTTCTAATTCTGCTCTGTTTCTTTCAGGGGGCATCGAGAGTACGACGGTGATTAAAGCTGTGGGTAAGAAAAGAAACTGATTTATAGCCGAACTGAATGATCCTTTTCGTCGATTGTAAAATACCAAAGAGCACTCCTGTCGGATAAATGACAAGTTAATTCTTTTCAGTTTGGTGTAGATCAAGCAGTTGACCCGTGGCCGAACACACACTGAACTGTTCGTTAGATATACTTTTTTCTTTTTTAAGCTTAGAGATAATGAGCAATTCTAAGGGCAAACAGTACGACGGCCTTACACGTTTGCATCACGGTGTGTGTGTGTTATGCCCTCAGGTAGGTAGGTCCTGCCTTTTAGTTCCCGATCTTAAAGATGCACCTCATAACCGCTGGGCAACTCTGCGTCACTCTATTCAGCATTCCCGCTTAACGTCTTCCGGGTGGCCTCTTTCCTATTATTCTCGCCTCAGTAACCAATGGACAAGATTACCATGCCGTAGGGTATCATCAAGCCTGGCTCTCTCCTTTCTGTTGATAAGAGATATAATGGCCCTCTCCTCATCAACACGCTCCAATACGTCTTCGTTACAAACTTTGTCCAAACCCACATCTCACAGATCTCCGCGGGCCTTCGCACGTCCTTAGTTTCTTTAAAGTCCACGAATCGGCTCCAAATAGTAGAGAACTCTAGCGGAAGGTTTTTGTCAGCAGTTTGCATGTCTTATCTTAAATGAGATCATGAAGGGAAAGGGCCTTTAGAGGCCCTTGAACTTATGATTCTGCAAGACAGTCAGTTATTAAGAAGGCTTAAAATTCACCGGTAATATTTCTACCATTCAGTTAAAGGGGCTATCTCAGGATATAAGTGAAATTCTCTGTCCAACTCATTACTCAGTTGATTACTCATAACAGTGTAAGAAGATTTACTTAATATACTCCTGTAGAGTCAGGAAATAATTTTTTTAAAAGACACTTCATCTGGGAACACTAACCATCATTTTTTTTGGCTGATTTTCGTCGACGTGGCCGCAGTAAAATTTGAAAGGTTGGCCAAACGTTTCAAGTTTCAATCCATGACCATCGTTGCCATTCTTAGAAACAGTCCATAGGGAACAATTTCAATACCAAAATGTAGCCTTAGAATCAACAAAACTGAATCAGTAGTTGATGCAAGAAAAAAAACATTTTAGCCTAGCAAGACTACACCAAATAGCGTGACATTTTCGTCCCTACTAGCTTTGAGAGTAATCACTTTGCACCTTTATTACAAGCTTGACTGTCAGGAGATAGAGGTTCTGGGAACTTACAATGGCTATTTATTGGCAAATTAGATTGTACCAGAATGCATAATTATGTATTGTCACACTTACAATTTTAATATCATTTTATTTTAGACATGGCAGCACTGCGCTTCTTGGTCGTCGGCTTTGCTCTGTCCATTTTCTACTTGTTGGACGTAGATGGACGGAGAATCAGTGGTTTTAGGACAAGTGCGTTTAAAAGAATTGGAAATAACTTCCTTAAACGAGCTGAACCAATACGAATGTTAGCGACAGGATCGTCACTGACATCGGTGTATGTAGGTGTTACCGGTATCTGGTGGAGATCTGGTATAATTGCTGCAATATCCCAAATGGAGCAAGGAGAGCAAGAAGCGGCAATGGAAACACTCCATATCGCTATGACAACCCTTACAGTGTTCGATACAACACAAGCAACGGTGTCCCCCATTGCATCTAAACTGATTTATCAGTTGGTAAAACACAAAGGATTCCATCAGACAGTCGCTGGGTTCAAAGAGTACAACAAATTTGTAACAGAAGCTGTGGTCGGTGGTAGTGCAGATGACGTAGATGACATCATTGATAGCTCTAAGCCACTGAGAAAGAAAATTGCAAATGTTTTTGATAATGAAGTAACCGCTTTTATGAAAAACACCCAAGGGTATGATGATCTCGTGAAAAGTCTAAATAATGCTAAAAAGTGGGCGAAGGGTTTGACCTGGTTTGACACCATAAGTGGGCCATTCTTTGATGCCGCCAATGTAGCGTTTTGTGGCTGGCAGCTGCATAATGCAATCCATGATAAAGATTCCCCGCCTGAAGTGAGGTCTTTAAATATTGCAAGCGCATCACTGGGAGTTGCTAGCGGGGCTGTCGGAGTGACAGCGTTCGTTGTGGGGGCATTGGCAACGGCTGGAAGTACTCTGGCTGCTGTGGCAGGTCCTGTTGGTGCGATTATAGGATGCGTGCTTTCACTTGCATCAATTATTATTGACCTGATCAATTCTGCAAATCCACATGTCACCATAGGCGAACATCTTGATGCAATTCAGAAACTGAAAGAAGGTTCCTTAAAGTATCTACAAAACCAAGTTAACATAACCCAGCAAGTCTCTCCCATATTTAATCAAAATACTGGATTTGACACTATTTACGAAGTTAATCAAGGAAATTTAATAGTAGCGATGCGCAACGATCAGTCTCAACGTATTTGGGGGTTTGAAGATATTAAAGATCTCGTATTCAATGCTTCAATGAAGCCCGGTAAAGAGAATGGGTACCTTACAATGGGAAAGAAACGTATGTTTGACAAGTCAAACTACGGCAGCAATTTTTTCTTCCACCCCGAAGGTATAGTGGAACTCGGTTACGACTATTATGGGAACGTGACTAATCCCGAAGGAAAGGGAGTGACCGTTGTTGCTAACACGGCCATGGTTTCTGAGCAGTTTAGCATCAGGGGAGTTAGAATCGACACTAAGGTAGAAAACGACGAAGAACAGAAGAACCCTGATAACGTTGTGTTTGGTGAATACGCAGGCCTTGCTTGGGCTGGTTACAATCAATTTTATACTGGTGCTGGTGATGACTTGGTCCAGGTTACTGGAATACCATGTTCTGATTGGAACTGTTTTTCAGGAATACTTGGTGAAGGAATCAATACATTGTCATTTCAAGGCATGAACCCCAGGAAGGTTAAGTTTACCCCTGTGCCCAGCCCTGGGCATTCTACCAGTCCACCTAAAATTTTCGCTGGTGTGAAGTTCGATATGAGACAACGTATAACTGATAATGATACTCAACTCCATTTGCGAATGAAGGACTCAGAATCAGAATATTCTCCAGTAAAGGAAAAGCTTATCGGCTACATATCTGGTGTAAATGTATTTCATGGTATGTATCGAACTTAGATAATCGGCCGTGCGTTATGTTTCTTACTGGGAATAATAAAGTAATTTCACATTACTATAACTATTTAACAATTAGACCCGTAGCCCTTGCGGGCTACGGGTCAATAGCCCATGAGGCGAAGCCGAATGGGCTATTGACCGGTGGCCCTTGAGGGCGAAGGGTCTAATTGTTTTAGTATCACCCAACTAGTCGGACAGAAAAGGTAATAATAAAGTTAGCAAATGCAAGTTGAAGAAATATTTATTTGGGAATAAAACGAAAGAAAGCGTCACGCTCGATTGCGTCAAATTTGCATAAATTTACATGACTGTCACGTTTTTGAAACACGTGATACAAAAGCGTAGCTTGTGAAAATTCACTCATTCATTCAGCTGTGAAGGTGGTGAAAATCTAACCAAAACTGTTCATAAAAAAAAACATCTCTAAAATAGTGCAGTGACCCACAATACTTTTATGAACTGCAAGGAAAGCTCAAGTGAACTGTAGATCAATTTAGCGATTGATAATTAGGCCAAGTTTTCAACAGTTTGTCGATTTTTATTTCATCGTATGTAGTTGTTGTTTACGATGGAAACGGAGCAGCCATGAAAGCGAAAAGACTGTGGCATTCCACAAAACGCGAAGCGTTCGCCATTGTTTTGGTAAGTTTTCAAAACCGGCGAATTTCGCTACTCGAGGACTATTACTAATAGTCCTCTAGTAGCTAGCCAATTAAAATGCAGGATTTGCATTAGTCTACTAGTTGGGTGATACTAATAATGGTTATTGGCTTCATGGTAAGCTTTTTAATAGAAGACGTTGATTACCGTTGAGGCTGTAATCAGCGCAGTGTCTTAAGACCTCTAAATGAATATTGGCAGGATGACTGGCCAAATCAATAAGAAGTATTAACTTCTGGCCAGCGAAAGTCCTCTTCATGACTGCAGTTTTCTTCCGCAAAACCTGATTTCAGTTACACTTAGCGAACGATTTGGTGCATTTTACCCCACGAGCAAAGGTTTCTTTCTGGCACGGCTTTTAACATCTACAAAGTCGTTCGGGTGACTTCATAATAGCGTAGTTGGTTTTATGCCTCGAGCAAGTTTTACTTGGAGTGTAAACAAACCAACTACATCACCGGAATGATTTTATAAAATTAATGCTAAAAGCCATGCCAGAAAGACACCTCTGCTAGCAGTGTAGTGCATTTTCGACAGCAGATGCGTAATCTCTTTTCATTCGCTGGGTATTATTATTTTTTGAAATGAAAACTTGTTTTTTGTATCTCATCAGGTGTACTTTACATCAAGATAGAAATTAAGTCTAATCTAATCCCTGACCCTCTTTCTGGGTGACATAAATACGTCATAAGTGAGCTAAACAAACCAGCTGGCTAATGAGCTTCAGGATTGTCCATTGCAAGTAATTAACCTTGGACCAGACCATAGCTTATGAGTTAGAGCAGGATTTGTTCCCATTTGATGCCCAAGTCAAAATCAAACGCTCTAAATAAACCATGATCTTAACTCTTTCATCGATTTCCTCTAATATGCAATGAGACTCAAACAACTGATCATGATTCGACTATGGAAAGAAAGAGGCAAACCTAGTCACCATTGGGAGTCTTCGCGAAATGTACAGTTACCGACATTTTTTACAAATCGACAGATCTCATCAGAGGTAGAAAGCGCGGGGTTAGTTTCCAGTATAGAAACAGTTACTGCGGTGTTGTGTTGGGGGTAGTGAAGTTGCAATTTTTAAGGCTTTTTGGCTGATCTTAAAGGTAGATTTGCCACTGTAGGGGGATAGAGAGGCTGATATCTCAAGCGCTAAGCCGTTATCCGCTCTTTACTCAAAAACGGCTGATATCACCAATCTTTCCAAAGACTGAAGGTAATTTAAAACCTCAGCTTTGTTATCCCGCTACAGTGACCATTCTACTTTTAGTCAAGTCAGCTGATGAACCGAATTTTTTATTTTATCAGTTAAATAGTAGTTTTTCTACCCCAATTTCTAGGGACTCCTTTCGATGACGTCATTGTGATGGGAGAAGACAAAAACTGTGCAGTGAATAACGATGGGGGAAACAACAAATATATCATCTATCTATCCGATAAGCGCAACTTTACTCACACTATTATCGATGATTCCCCAGCGCTTGGGCAAATATACCTCGTAAAAAGGATTAATCGTGGGTATGCAAACTTTGAACGTTACAAAAGTGAAGTAGCATACGATGAGGAAACACAAACATTGGTGACCTTCCTGAGAGACTGGAAAGGCGAACAACACACGAACACTGGAAGGATCATATTGAAACGAACAAAACCAGGAAATATAAACAAAATGAAGCTGTATTTGGTTGAACGAAAAACAAAATATTTTGGGTGCGACCAGGTTCCCAGTTTGGATAGTGAAGGACTTGAATGTATTAGAGACTATACATTACACTCCATTAAGAGAAAGCTTGGCAAACCATATGGTGACCGACCTGTCCCTGGTGTCCCATTTCAATATAATTTAGACACCACTGCATTAAAAGCTGAACCAATTCCTGGTCTTTGTGGTGACTTTATAATCAGTTTTTTGCATAGAGAAGAGGATATGGTTTCCAGAGACGGTCTAAACATAACTGTATATTCCATTGATTTACCTCAAAATTCCTTTATCACCATCGCTGATGAATACATAGACTTACTTAAACACGAGAAAGCGCATTATGTTCTTCTCTACAAAAAAGCAGCAAAGACTCTCGTCTACAAACTGTATAAAGGAAAAAAGTGGCGGTACTCACTGGGCATCGAAGTTCCACAAGCTAAACGGATTGTGTTTGGAACAACTGGAAACTATCAACTTCTTTTAGATCTAAAGCATGATGATAGGCCATTAGTAAACATAGGGAGTGAATACTTAGCTTTAGCTTTCAGGCAACCTGACGAGTACAAATTTACGAAGAACTATGTTAATGAAAGCTCGAAACCTAAACAGCTCGTCCTTGGAGTTCCTGCGAAAACTCCGACAGAAACAAAATGGAAAATAAGGTTTGGTGAAGCAAAAACTTACACAGGCGACAAAGCAGAGAATGCATTGATTGTTGACGATGTTCTTTGGGCTCACCTTTCGAGAGAGGAAAATGACATGCGCGTGACCTTCAAACCATCATTAAGGGGCGAAAACCGCTGGAAAATTGCAGTCAAGAAGGGAAAGCAAAGGATTCACCGGGCCACAGTTGAGGGAGCAAATATTCTCGCTTATCATGAGGGGTTGGTGAGAAGCAGCCTTTATGACCTTGAGAATGGAGAAAAGGAAGAGTTTGATCTCTATGACGTGTGGAAGGAAAAAATGAGCGCGATCGAAGGTGACATCATTAGTGAAGCTAACAGATGCAGATAAATTAGGAACATTTGTCACGTGAAAAGAAAAATGATTTTACGATTTAAAAAATAGTCCTAAAGCATTCAAAGCAACGAAAGAAATGAAGAATGAAGAAACTCAATAATGGTATTATTAGTCGTGCTAACTGGCGGACATATATAAACTAAGATTTATGCAGGGTCAATGAAAATTAGTGTGTGCATGAATATATTATTAAGGTAAATAGCTGAGTTTCTTGAAAAGTGTAACATCAACTAATAAGAGTGAACTAATTACAATTTAAAAAACAAAGTTGTTTATTTAAAGCCAAGCCAAATATTTTTTGAAATAAAATTAATCAGTAAACTGACAAACGCGTATCTCTTAAAAAAGTAATAAATAATGATCAGGAGCCCATCATAGGTTCCTGTAATGAATTCATGATAACCGTCACGAATATATAGACAATTCCCGCCTAAAATGTGAATTAAACTATGTTATCATAATACATTGACTTTTTGTTTCAATTATAATGAAACTTTATTTCTGACTCAGTCGACCATATATTCCAATTCATTTAGAAACGGGAAGGAAAGTGGATTGAGTTAACTTTCACAAAGACTTCTGGGACATGTTAAATTGGCTGACCGGTGCGGGGCCTATTTTGGCCCTTTTCCCAGTTGTCGTTTCTAAAGTGGAAATTTCCCCCAGTTCACTATTTGCCCTTCTCCCATGCATATAATAATATATAGATTTAGCCAGGGCTAAACGCGAAGCTCCATTAGTAAATTTATAATTTAAAACAAACAATAAACTTGTAATCCACAAATCAGTTAAATTAAGGGCACATTCGTGTGACTTTTGAGGGACAGGCTAAGTGATTTTAGAGTGAAACGAATCTTGCATCGAGTTTGATAGCCTTATATGTACACCCAAAAAATAGCACTGGCAATTATCTTCGGTCACATTTTAGAGCAATAATGGCTCTTGATCACGGTAGATTAGGCGTGGAAAACAAATTCTTGGAAAACAAATCAGGCCGAATTTTTACGTTCGACAAGTTTACTTTAGAAAATCTTGCCAACAAATCTGGGTGAGTGCAAATCAACCTTTTATACTTTTTATAAATCACATCTGAGGTGACAGAGTACTATGAGGCGCTGTTTTTATCATACAGACCGCCTGACCTCAGACAATTAGCAGTCAGTTTCACAATTTTTCAAGACTAATTCCATTCATTCAATATCCAGGACCATCGAAGCAAGCGTGGGCTTTTAGCGAAACCGTTCAAAAAAATTCTAAAATCACCTACCAAGTTTGCAAAGAAATTTTAACAGAGTTACGCTTCAACATAATAAATAATTTATTGTGTTTATTTTTTATTGATAGTTTTATGACCGTCACGGCGATGTGTGTGTGATACACGCGGTACGTTGAGTACTCCTGCAAGCGATGTTTATGAACGACTGTAAACAAATAACGGCAAAGGGCGGCAAAGCGATGAAAATTGCAAAAGACAACTAACAATAAATAAAAGATCAGAAATATAATTCGGTAGAACATTTACAGAGACAACAAGTTTCATTCACGAAAACAAGTATTTAAGTGTCTATAAGAATCCAAGAGTCTTTAAGCTTAAAAATTAAGTTTAATTTTAAGCCGCCGGCTCCCTGGTGTTTGCTGTTTTCCTCGATGAACTCGCGACAAGTAAATCGCTCAAAGCTTTCTTTCTACAGCCAAAATAATATCTAAATATTCTTCGGAACGGTTTTTCTTGTTATTTGCGGTCAAATATCGACTAATGGCTTTTCAAAGTTCTGTAAGCTTATGTCAAACCTCATACTAGGTCAGATCAGTGTCTCAAATCTAAATACAAACGTGCATAAACTAGCCTCATAAACTGCGCTCGACTTCATGAAAACAGATATAAATACAATGATAACTCAGGCTTACCATATTTCGAGATGCAGCTCCTGAAAGCTACCAAGTAAGGCCTGAATCGCTTACGCATCCAGCAAGGTGAAAAACAAAAACGATGCCATCCGAAATGGGATTTCCGACTTTGACAAGCAGCGCATTTCTCAACCAAAAATTCAATAAAGAAACCAGCCATGAATAACGTTAACAGAAGACTCTTGGTAGCAGCTGTATTTCATTTTGTACATCCAGTGAAAAAAGACAGTTATTAAAAACATCACAAGTTGACACAAAACTCGGTCAGCTTCTGTCAGCTGTTGAAGCAAACAAGTTTCAAGATGTTGTATGAATTTTCCGCATGAACTCACCTGTCAAATTTTGACTAATCAGGGCATAAAAATTGGACGTGGAGCGTGACCAAAGCGTGACTGTCCTGAGAAAAATGAAAACCATCTGTTTTCCCTTCTTGCATTTTTAAATAACTGGCTGAATTTTCGCGTCCGAGGTCAGTTTGAAATCAAAATGATAACAGTGCTGGGCCATAATGACATAAACACAACATATTTCATATGAATTTTTTAAAAAAAATTGAACCTGCAATCATCTGAAAACTAGTAACTTGTCAGCGGATAACTTCAAAAAGTACTCGCCCTGGATGGGTCGACACCTGAGCCCGCGATACGGCCAGGAGATACTGGTCAGCGGATACCTTGTCTTGACAGCTGTCAATTGATCACAACATTGATAGTTTTCTCCTAGTCTCCCTGGGCTCCCAAACTAGCTAGAAAGTGTGAGATTGAACACTGGTTCCCCTGTGGTGCGGACGGACGGTCGGTCGGTCGGTCGGTCACGTGATTACCAAATTTTCTGGGATGGGTAGATTACCTTAGCTATGGGGCTACGCCCGCGCGCGCCCTTCGCGCGCGCGAGGAGCTCCGCTATAAAAGGAAAGAAATAAAAACGACTCCCGTTTAGAAGTTTTCGTTTCATTGGTTCCCCCTTCACAAAGCGAGAATTTCTGTTTCTAGGTCAAAAAATTTATGGAGGAGGAGATATTATGCATGTACCTACTAGCTGGTAGGTGATTTATTTCACGCCGTGTTGCCTTTTTGTCAAATTTACAACAACTTTCTAGCAAGATAACTTGCTTTTTGATCGATGCTAAAAACATCGTCAGAAAATTCAGATTGTACCTGAAAGCCATAATAATGCGAACTGGTTACAAAAAGTTACAAATGCAGGTCGTACATTAAGAATGTGTAGTTTACTAGTTTCTGAGTAAAACCTGCTAAATGCGGGTCAATGAACAAACGCATGGATAAACAGCAAAGTTAACTTTCCAGTGGTAAGTGATTCACGAGATATACGTTGCACAAGGTAGAAAGATGTGAATAAATAAGAAAATGCAGTCTTTGGGAAAGCACGTCTGATGACAGTTTGTTTTAAGTAAAAGCAAATGACAAATTGCCTTGTAAGACATTTCCCTTGTCATTGCCTTCCCTTTGCCGTAATTATTGTATCATGAGGTAATCATTATTAAGTCATTATGTGGTCATAACGTTACGTTTTTGTAGCGCATGTCATTCATTAAGAGGTCATGCATCATAGTAAAGAATATAATTCACATTGCTAAACGATTATTTCGGACTAGTTCTAATTCTGCTCTGTTTCTTTCAGGGGGGATCGAGAGTACGAAGGTGATTAAAGCTGTGGGTAAGAAAAGAAACTGATTTATAGCCGAACTGAATGATCCTTTTCGTCGATTGTAAAATACCAAAGAGCACTCCCGTCGGATAAATGACAAGTTAATTCTTTTCAGTTTGGTGTAGATCAAGCAGTTGATCCGTAGCCGAACACACATTTTTTTTCTTTTTTAAGCTTAGAGATAATGAGCAATGCTAAGGGCAAACAGTACGACGGCCTTACACGTTTGCATCAGTGCGTGTGTGTTATGCCTTCAGGTAGGTCCTGCCTTTTTAATATGGTTTGTTTTTATCCTGAGCGCGTGCCCCAGAAAGCCATTTCAAAGTCAACTGCTGTCAGAACTCTCCTTGCGTTAGCGAATAGGAAGCAAGGTCTGTCGTACACGTTTGACCCTTCGGCTACTTTATTTTTGCCTTGTGCTTGTTTTTACATTTGTTTTCAAACTTTTTAAACAAGCTTCACACTAATCTTAAGGATAAATAGTGGTACTTCACTGAATTTACAAGCCGTTTATCTATAACATCTCTCCTTAAATTTCCAAATCATTTGCTCGAGAGGGAAAATAATTTACACCTTTTACCTCTTCGGTGGGAAACTGAAAGAAATGAAACCATTTTGCATTTGTTGTGTTACAATTTGACGATAGTTGTTACGTATATGTAGGTGCGAAACAGTACCACTTAGCCTATAGTTTTTAACTCGCAATTCCTCGCTTTGTTAACCAACCAGAATGCGAGATTTTATTCAATTATGCGATTCTAACATGACTCCGAGGCTTTGGGGGCAAAATTGAAAATTTTTCACGACTCTATTGTCTCGCAATTCCTAGAAGAGACTTGAGCACAAAGAAAACCAAACCAAATATGGAAAAATGACCAGAAAACCTCGGAGTCATGTTACGATTTTATTATATCGATCCTGGGCTATTATCTTTAGGTGTTTTGACATTATATTGTGTGACTTTGACGTCATCATACGCCCTGCTTTTAGACAAGTAAAGCTCTCAAGTACAGGGCCTCTAAAGCTGGGTTTTCTTAACAGTGTACTTATTTGGTGAAGTAAAAAAAAAAACCTAAAAAAACTTAAGAACATGCATTAAAATAGTTTAAAACGGACTAATCGTTATAAACTGATTAAAATATTAAAAAATATAATTATATCAGTATAATTATATATGTATATAAACACATTTCGGGCAGTGTGTATATGAACGCATTTCATGCACGGAAGTTGCTTATCCTGCGCATGCTGGAGGTAAGATGTACACCTGCAAAAAGCCTGGTTAACCATGGTTTTCCTGGTAAGTCTAGTGAGTCTGGTTTACCTGAGAACCAGGAAAACCAGGCTTTACCAGACTATCAAAGTGGCTGATTGAACCAGGCTAACCAGACTTGAACCATATGTGCAAAAAGCCTGGTTAACCATGGTATTCCTGGTTAGCTTGGCAAGACTGGTAAACCAGGCTTTACCAGGCTATTTAAGTAAGTCAATAACCCAGGTTAACTTGCCATTAACGCCGTCCAGTGACATCACTCAGTACCCGAAAACTGGTTGATTGCATTCGCAGATGTATAATTGGGTTTTTTCCTGGCTTTTGTGATAAACAAAATCGCGTAAACAAAATCACCGGCCGCTGAAATCACAAAGCGGCTCCAAATGAAAAACCTTATCGAAATGTTTGAACTACACGAAAGAATGCCAGGGATGCGATCTGCTGAATATCAAGTGACAATCCCACTAAAATTTTTTTATAATTATACATATGCGAATGCAATCAACCGGTTTTCGGGTACTGAGTGATGTCACTGGACGGCATTAATGGCCGGTCGATTCAGACGTTGTTGAGAGGAGAAAAATGACTTGAAGCAATCTGATGAATTTCAGGCTATCATAAACTTAGAATTTTGTATTTTAATTACACTTTTTTGTCATTAATGGCCTGATTTACACTGCAGTGCACCTCACTAAAACCTGGTTTTTTCAAAGGATAAACACGAATACTGCAGATAACCGGGCTTTCCTTATATTGCATTTAAGGCTGGTATAGCTTGTTTCTCAAAGAAATTCTGGCAACCAGGATTTACCAGATTTGTCAAGAATACCCTGTTTAACCACACTAATTTTTCTCAATTGGTTCAAGCCTGGTTAAACCCATGTTAATTCAGTTCTTCAAGAGCCATGTTTAGCCTGGTTTTTCTGGTTATTGAATGAGAAACCAGGCTAGCCAGAAAAACCCTGGTATACCAAGTTAAAGAGCCTGGTAAAGCCTGGTTTACCAGTCTTGCCAAGCTAACCAGGAATACCATGGTTAACCAGGCTTTTTGCACATATGGTTCAAGTCTGGTTAGCCTGGTTCAATCAGCCAGTTTGATAATCTGGTAAAGGCTGGTTTTCCTTGTTCTCAGGTAAACCAGACTTACCAGGAAAACCATGGTTAACCAGGCTTTTTGCACATATGGTTAAAGCCTGGTAAGCATGGTCCATTCAGAATTTCACAAGCCTGGTTTAAGTCTGGTTTTCCTGGTTCTTAGGTAAATCAGACTTACCAGGAACACCATGGTTAACCAGGCGTTTTGCCCATATGGTTCAAGTCTGGTTAGCCTGGTTCAATCAGCCACGTTGATAGTCTGGTAAAGCCTAATGTGTGCATATACACACTGCCCGAAATGTGTTTATATACATATATAATTATACTGATATAATTTAATTTTTTTGATATTTTAATCAGTTTATAACGATTAGTCCGTTTTAAACTATTTTGAATACATGTTCTTAGGTTTTCTTAGGTTTTTTTTTTTTCAGAAAATAGTTTCTTAAAAATGTTCCCAAAATTACGATGTTTTTAGGTTTTTCTTAATATTTATATATACATAATTCACTTTTTATCCTGTTTTGTATTTTTTAAGTTTGTCGAGCGTTTTTAACATGAGCCTCTGGCTCGGAAGATTTTGTAAACGCTTCCCACGTCTTCGACATTAAATAAATCATTCATTCATTTCCGCTCTACCCAACGTGGATGAAAGGGAAACCTCACGTAGCTGACTTGACTGAAAATTTCACTTTCTAGGATAATCACTTTTCTAACACACAAACCGATACGTAAAGAGAACAAGGCGGGTGGGTTTTACCTGCAGCAAGCCAAGATTCAAACTCTCCTCCGAAAGCTTTACTTTCCGTTTTACCTGGTTCAACCAGGCTTGCACCCTGGTAAACCCTGGTTTAACCAGGCTTTTGGCGCACGGGTTCTCCTCTTAGCTTCTGTCACTGAGACCTGGTTTCGGTGATGTTAGATAGTATTTCGTAGCGTGTCGACACTAAATAACATCGACCTAAACCTGAGCCACAGCTAAGTTCCCCGAAACGACCATAAACCACGTAATTCGGCGCAATTGTTGGTTTTCACATGACGTCACCAAAATGCAAACTAAAAAACTATCGATCCTACCGAGATTTTACTATCACGATGCATTACAGCAGCTGAAAACTAATTTTCATACAAATTTTCGCCTCAAAAGGATTCTTGGTTTTGTGATAGAGTACGCTTGAATTTCTAAGCTTTTGCGTGACGCGCCATTTACATAACGGCCAAGAGAGCTGTCATGTAGGTTAAAAAAATGACGTATTTTAGGAAATTTTGCTATCTAAACAGTTCATGTATTAGAAAAAGTATTACTTTAATGTTTATGAGTTTCTCGAAGAATAAATTCACGCTTTTGTAGCAAAACTCGGTAACAGATGTTTCTGTTGGGTTTCCGTCCGCCATGTTGGAGCTCATCCGGATGAGCACCAGCATGGCGTCTCCATACAAAGCTCTATAAATTTGGGTAAAACATTTCTTCAGATATCTCCTATACGAATTATTCCTTCGACCCAAATCTTGGCGAGGGTCTTTGTATATTTACCTCCTTTCATTTCCAAGATTCTGGACTTTATCTGTCGAATGGTTTTGAGTTTTATTTTAATCTATTTGGAATGGCGTGACACTGAAAACCAGCAATACTGCTGAGTCTATTGTAGATTTAACAGT
Organism: Porites divaricata; assembly: GCA_038088405.1. Lineage (NCBI taxonomy): Eukaryota > Metazoa > Cnidaria > Anthozoa > Scleractinia > Poritidae > Porites > Porites divaricata. The sequence continues at coordinate 3,052,061 of JBBMOI010000015.1, read as the reverse complement.
TTTTAGTAATATCAACTGTTAATGTCAAAAATTGACCCTTTTTTAAACTGAAATTAACATCCTCGCAGCGATCGATCAAATAAGCGGAAGTCGAGGGTTCATTTTGTAAGACGCCGCTGACATCACAGGTAGCCCAAGCTCGAAATATGAGCATCGGCGAATATAAGGGTTTGTATGGGTAAAAAAACCTACAGTTTCTGTAACCTACGAAAATGAAAGGATTTCAGTAAAAAACAGCTTACCTTACTTAAAATGTGTGTTACGTCTCTCCTGTGTGGTCCACGGGCCGAATTATGGCCGTTTTATGGGTTTTTATGTAAACGGTTTTCTCTCTATATAAAGGTTTACCAACTAAGGTTGGGCACTCCAGCGAAGCGGCTCGACTGATTCACCGAAGGAAAACGGCCGTAAATTCGCTCCAACTGCTCCAATCGCCTCCAAATTCCGCCTAGGTAACACACGATAGTTCTCCTTTCCATTCGTTACCTTGCTTCAAGACGCCTTTGCACCGAGAGCGAATCAAAGGTCGCCAATCTCTGCAAACCTTCCCGATTGAAGCCATCGACCGAGGCTCGGGATGAGCTCCGCGACCCGGCCTGAGATTCAAATTACTCACACTCGGGGTGGGAGACAGTCTCTTGTAGTCTCTTGGGTATTGATGTCAACAGGAGTGAAGACATCGATTGACAACACAACTGGTCAGCGTTCTCTCTTTCTCGACTCGCGTTTTTTTTTTTTCAACTCTACTCAAATTTCAAAATTTCGACTCATGTTTTTTTTTTTCGTTCGTGAACATATATTTTGCAAATGTCGACTCATATTTTTTACTGTATTCGATGTATTTTACAAGTTTCGACTTAAGTATTATGTTTTCAACATGTTTTTACTATCGGTATAATTTTGTCCGCGACGGAACGCCATAGGATGACATGAAGAATGTAGTAAGTATTCAATTTGGTGTTTGTCTGTAGGTTTGGTGTAAAGGTCAGTGACGATTTTGCCATTGCGAAGTGAGACGTTGACGTCGAGAAAGGGTATGGATGTGAAGGAATGGTCGCATGTGAATTTTATGGTGGGGTGAATGTCATTGAGAAAGGAAGTGAATGTGTTAAGGTCCTGTACTGATAGTGTCCATATCATGAAGATGTCGTCTATGTAACGCCACCATATGAAGGGTTGGAAAGGGGCACGTGATAAGGCGTCCGTCTCGAATTTAGCGAGGAAAAGGTTGGCGTATGAAGCAGCCATCCTTGTCCCCATAGCGGTACCATGTGTCTGTAAGTAATGTTTGTCGTTGAAAGAGAAGTTGTTCATAGTGAGAATCATGTGTATGAGGTCGCAAAGTGTTTCAGTACTGATGGGTGAAGCGTTGCGGTCGCGTGTATTGAGAAAATGACGACAGGCATCAATACCCTCGTTATGAGGAATGTTGGTGTAGAGTGTTTGTGCAATTTTTCCACCTTGAATACAGTGACAGTTATACTTGTAACATCCATCACTACTGTATATGCCACTCACAGGATACTGCATTTGAAACACTCTTGGCACTAAATTACAACTCATTCATTTTAACGGTGGCAATTATTGGTGCTGGTATCTACAGTATTGAGGCTGGGGAATTTAATGTATTTGATTCTCATGCTAGAGATATGTATCATAACAGTCATAGTGAAGGGACATGTGTATTGTTGGAAATACCATCCATGCATAAATTATTACAATATTTTCAGACTCTACATAGGAATGAGGATATATATGACCTTAAAGGCGTACATGTTGCCACCTTTGAACCTCATCTTTTCTAAAGCAATGTTGAACATTTTAGTATATCAAATGTTAATAGTTACCAGTGTTCCTGTAAACAGTGCTGCCCTATAGCAGTTTATGCAATGTGTTACTCTCTTATTAATCCTTGTGGATACTGGGCTTAAGGAACTTTATTTGCCCTTGTTAGTAACCGGAATACACTGTACAATGTGATGGGTGTGAAAACACATCTGTCAGTATCAGTGGAGCTGAGATAAAACTTACTCTCCGGGCTGTAACCACTTATGTCCTATGTTGCAATTTGGCTCCAAGCGTGTCTGCATTAGAGATGAGCTTATTTTTAAATATTGTCACGAAATGACACTATAATTTTTGTTGTGGATTGGAACATACTGTATAAGCTGTGTGGTTCAGCAAACAAGTGGAGTAAAGGATTTGTCCTCTCTGGTAAGATATGATGACAGTTCTTTAGCTGCAATAAGGCATGTTCAACGTATCATACCCTTAGTAGGACCACGCCCAAATACACGCTCCCACAGCGTCTTGTTTGTAATATTGTGCTTATTTACACACACATAAATAGGCACCTTCTTGGTTTTTACTGAACCACATTGATGACTGTGCTTCTCAATGATTCTTAAATCAAGTTCGCACTCCTATTGTACAACAGCCTGTAGGCTGGTTGTAGAAGTTCTTTCGTTTACTATTATTATTGTGCTAGCCGAAAACTGTACTGTTATGTATCCTTTTTTCCAAGGTTATCAGGTGCAATAATCGGTTTAGCTGTCAACAAAACACTTGGCGGTGCTCCTCCGTATTGAGTATTGACCTCGAAGCTGAGTCTTCCCGTAGAAAACACGGATAGAATATTATGCTCATGCGCTTATCAGACTGCGTTATCAGATATCCCGCGCTCAGGTCACGTTCACGTTCTGGTGACCACACTTTGGGAGGCACATGTTATTATGAGGCTTTTAAATTCCCTTGTTAACGCGCTGAAAGCGTTAGAATTGGGTTAAAATTTTATGTTCTTTTTATTGTTATCGCTTCTTGTTTCCCTTAGCGTTTAATTATCCAGTTGTTGGATGCGAAGAAGGAACAGGCAGTAATTTCTTGTTTTACGCTTATCGGCGGGAATCACCACGGCGGTAGATCTTAGTTTTCGAGGGTCTAAGTTTTGCGCAATACCCGACAGCAGTAGTTGCATGTTTAGCAAAAGTTATTCACTGAACGCTTATTTATAAGCAATGCCTGTCACAATCTCTTGAAGGAATCAATGCCTTCATATTCTCTCCTTCACTGCTACTTTTGTTCAAGCAGAAAACAGTACCGACTTTTTTCTGAATTATTTATATCTATTTTCCAAGGTTATCAGCTGCAATAATCAGTTTAGCTGTCAACAAAACAATTGGCGATAGTGCGAGTTACTGGTGTACTACCGTGAGAGCACAACATTTTAAAAAAATGAGCATTGCACGGGCACAGTTAAGACAATAAAGCCAATTAAAGGCAAATAAAGGCAACTTAATAATCGCTTATTAAAGTTTGCCATTTCTTTTTGCTTTGATGCTCTCAGCACTGGATGAATTATAACTACACTTCTAGCAATTGTTAGGCAATTTCCTGTATTACGGTGCGCTAGATTTCTATCAGGGGATTCCTCCTATGTCGAAATCCATCATTATTGCATGCATGTCATTCAAAGCCTTCTCACAAGCAAATCCAATGTGTGACATTGACAATTAAATTGCAAAATGCATTATAATTATCTTAAAATGGAATATTTCATTCATAAGAAACCTGAAAAATGCACCTTTTTATACTGTTTTTAGGTCTATTGTTATTATTACATCTTTAAATATAACATTATATACAAGATTCACCGGTGATCCAATAAAGTGCTGTACAGAGAGTAGGAACGGTATAATCCATAAAGTAAAACCACTCAACTCTGATGACCTTAACTTTCGTGGGTTGTAACACCTACGAAACAAGTTTGTATTAAACTTATAGTCATCAGAGTTGAGTGGTTTTACTTTATGGATTATACCGTTCCTATATATATAATATGTTGTGTAAAAAAACGGTACCGTAAGAAAGCTGTTTTTTTACACTGATATATATTTGTAAAAGGACAGCTTTTTTATAAAAATATATCAGTGTAAAAAAACGGGTCTTACTCTAAATGTTGCTGGCGAATTAAGCTAGTGTTCATATTAAAGTTGTTTAGCCTTTACAATTGTTTTATGGCTTATTTCTTGATCTCCAAAATAAAACACGCATTGCCGTACGTTACAGACGCCTTTTTAAAATCGGCTGCTGTTTTTATGGTCTTACAAGTTGCTCTTTGTGTTGGAAAATTTAGACTAAGCAAGTGTATGTGAGTTTGTAGGGGAGCGTTTTCTTTTGCTTGATTAGCCGTTGAATGAACATGTTGCTACGTTGTAACGTAGACATGATACTCTTGCATGCAGCCACAATAATAAGTGATGTATGCATGATGGTTGTAAGGGAGTTTGTTTACTTTGGTGATTTTGTTAAAACCTAGCAAGGGTGCTTTATGATACACCCCGTATTCAAATTTCCCGTTGTCAATAGTGCACACAATACTTGTTGCACCCCATTACCAGCTGTGGGTCAATCTGGTTGAGAAAGCACTTAAGCTGAAAAGAAAATTCCACATCCACCAGAATTGTGTTTTACACATTTATTTGTGCTGGCCATTTAGCATCTACTTTCTGCAAAGTTTCCTCTTTGCTAGGGGAGCTGAGATATTATTTGCTTCATAAACTTGCACCAAAAAGAAGGTATTTAAAAGCATTTGCTGTGAAGATGGGACTTAGGATGTTTGGTGGAGGACCTTTACACATTACTCTAAACCATTAAAAGGGGTATGTTGAGTTCATGTTTTGCTTGGATTTTCTGTGTCCACATAACTGCTTTTATAAAAAAGAACTACATCTAAAAGCCCAGTGAGTCAATAAATTTAAACAGCCATGTATCCTGTACAAATCACATGATTAAGTGGTGACTTTACGTTACACATATTGGTGGCTAGGCCAAAAAAGAAGTGTCTGTTACCATTGTTACATCCATGCATACATGTGCAGTATCAGTACTTAAAAATTAGGATATAATGTCCATCAGCCGAACTCGCTTTGCCTCTGCAGCTAATGCACCATCTGGGTGTCTTCCAGCATACCCATCACCATCATGATGATCCAAGAAGTAGTTGTCATCAAAGTCGTCATGTAGAAGACAAAAGTTATGCAAAACACAAGCAGACATAATAATATGGACCAAGAGTTCCATATCAATATGCTCCAGTGAGCCAAGTTTCCTCCAGCGCCCTTTCCTATTGCAAGCAGGTGCGTATTGGTGGTTCATTTAATAATTTGTACATGAGTCAAATAAAAGGGTGTGAGAGGCCCTGTTTTATTTGAGCTAACATAGATTCCTGATTGACCAAACCTTTTCAAAGGGTATCCGCCATCACCAAGAAGGTGTGTGTCACAAGGAAACTTGACTGCTGCTGTGGCATGTAATGAAGAATTTCTCAAGACCCTTGAATCGTGGACTGAGCCAGGCCAACCAGTAAGAATATCTCTAAATAACATGTTATCATCACACACAACCTGATGTAAAATAGATTGTTGATTTCACAAGAAAAATTATTTCATCCATTTATCTATTAGGTAATTCAAAGCCATGGAAATGTAACTGGAATAAAATCACTTGTGGTCACTCTCTTAAGCAAGAAAGAGAAGAAAAAAAGGTCAAAACTACTTTATTAAATATTGGTCAACAACAATTAATGCTTTCACATGATATGAAAATCACGTTTTCTACTCATTATTGTAATCAAAGCTTTAAAGTGTTTTGACTTTTAGAAATTACTCTTGCAAATATTTTTTTTCATTAAGCGTTAAAAATGAGAGAGACATGGCACTTGCCTGTTTAACAAGAGAATGAAATTTCTTTCTATTCACATATGCATCTGGCTGTCTAGTTGGGGCTCTAATTTCAACGTGAGTGCCGTCGATCACATCTATGATTCTTGGGAACCCAGGAAGTCCTTTTGCTTCAAAATTTTGCATTATTTCATTCATTTCATTACCTGCAGGAGATTGTGACCAAAAAAATATCAAAGTAAAATTCCTCCCTCCTCCTCTTTTCTTGGGTTTAAAATTTCCTTCAGAGCTGCCTAACCCAAAGTTGTCATGATTAGTAGTAAGGATGAAGAAACTCTCACCTATTAAAACTGAGATTACTTGCTTTATTTAATTTGTTTAAAATCATATTACCAGACATTAATTTTTTTAAACATAATTTGTAAGTCAATTATAGAATTACAGAGACAAATTATTCTTAAAACATAATTGACATAATTCGTTAATACGCAACGTACGATTGGGCCATTTGATGTACTCTTGTCTCATATCCAAGCATGCTCTGGACACCCGACGTATAATCCTATCTAAACTGCTCATAGTGACGTCGAATCTGTCAGACACAGTGCGTATTACTTCCGAGTTTGATATAAACCAAACGAACGCCAAAACCTGCTGCCGGAGGGGTATTGGAGCCCTCCCAAAAGTGTTTCCCTGGGGAACCCTTCCTTCAGCCTCTATTTTTCTACAGAGAATTTCCATGGTGGCTCTTGACATCCTGAAGTGATTACTGAATTCGTCCATGGAATACAGTGGTACAATATTTTCGCAGAAACCTTCGCTGCGATGACGATCGCGTCTCATAAACATTGAGATCGCTCCAATGGTATTAATTTCATCTTCTTTATTGGAATTTATGAGCATCTCCTCATCAGCAGATACATCTAAAATTTCCTCTAACATCAATTCAGTCTAGCGCGGCGCGACAATCCGGAAATTTGGGGGCAAATGGTAAACGACACGTACCGTTCTTTCCGAACGAAAATTCCGAACCGAAATTTCCGGGAATTTGTGGTAAATGGTAAACAACCTTAGTAACCTGAGCGGGAAGCTCTCTTGTAATTGGCTAATCATGTTAGTAACCATGGCGACACCAATATCCTCACGCGTAAAAGATAAAAGTAGTATCTTCACTGCGCGCGATGAAGGTATGATCTTTTATCCTGGTATTTCATCAGTATCTACATAATAAACTGCTTTTACAACCCAGCTCACTGTTGAGAAAACGAGGTAAGTTTGTCTCAAAGACAATGTGATCACAAAAATTTAAAAATCTATGTTATTGGTATACATTTAGCATCAGTTCTTTACAGATTTCATCTTAGGTTACATTTAATTTTATTCTACAATAGAGCAAGAAAGGGAAGGAGAGGAAGGTTACGATTTTGGATTTGTTTCACCTCAATTTAGCTTGCAAGAGGGAGCAGTGGGGTACGTATGTTCTCTTTTACAACTCATCATATTCGAGGCCGCATTTTCAATGAAATATTGAGCATCAGTACTATTTAGATCTTCAGAGAATATGTCGTAAAAATTAGCATAATGCATACTCGACGCAGCCTGACCTTTAAAGATATTAGTTTTATGTGGACTCCTTTGCATTTTGCGTTTAATATGTTTCAACACTTAACAGTTAATTTCCTTGCACTGTCAACGGCTAGAATTGTCACATTCATGCAAAGAATTAGAGCCATGTTGCCCTCAATGTATTTGATCGAGTAAACTGGTCCTTCCCATAATTCACCTGATAATTGATTTTGAAGTCGGTTCTGAAACGACCTCTCTTATGGAAACTGAGCTGAACTGCAATCGCAAGTCTCAGTTGTACGTAACTCTAAGAGAGTCGTGCCTTTGAATCATCGTCTGAGACAGCAAATTAACTGCATCACGCGCTTGTACATACGTTAGACAGAACGAAATGAATTAGAAAGTCAATCTCGACAGTAATTTACATAATTACGAGATTTGGGGCGCTTTCCATTCAACAACCAGACACCAGAGGGTGTAAACTGGGCTCCCATAAAACCTAGACTAGATAGAAATTATGTATTTTATGAAAACGAGAAGTTTATCACAACAGACAGCTGACAGCGTAAGAAAGGAAGAAGTAACCCTGCTAAATCCATTAACATGCGCGCCGAACACCACCCCAACCCAAGGGTCTCATTAAGCTGTTTGAACTGAAACTATAAATAAATGAAAATGATAATTGATGGTCGATACAAAGCAAGCTAGGTGGGTGTACCGTGTGGCACGAAATTTTTTGCGGTTGTTTGTTTTTGCGGATGGGCATTTTTTCTGTTTCGCGGAAGCAAGAGAGCAGCGTGATTGTGAGATGGCGTATTTTACTCCTTTTAAACTTTGTTATTATAATAATAGTTTCCCTTGTCTGTCAGATTTTACTGATTGCGGGGTTAAACATTCGAAGTATTCAATTAAATTAACAACATAACTAAGCGAAAGAGAACTTGGTGACAGATCGGATTAAAAACTAATTAAAAGCTTATAGATTCAAGAAAGTCACGATTGCCTGTAGTGTATGAGCGAGCCATTGTACTGTGAGGATTGAAGCTGTGAAATAAACCCTGTTTTTGCTTAAAACTGTGATATCGTAAAGAACGACCGTACGGCATTCACGACACTAGGACACATCGGTTTTTCTTGCTGAGAATTAATTTTCAAAAAGTATCCAGTACCCACGCGATTAAAGAAAATTTCAAGGGACGATTTTTTTAATTGTTTTCTTCAAATATAGAGACAAGCTGTCAACAAAACAAAAAACGTTCAGATAAACTAGAGATACCTTGTGGCACGAATTTTTTGTGGGTTCTAATTACCAGGGCCCAGCCGAAGGCTGGCACCGGTCTTAAAATGCGGACGGTTTCCGTTTTTTCAACGTTACATTGTTAGGGATATATCGCTGACTGAGATATATCACTGGGTCGTTACTTTTGCTCGCTCATTGAAATCTTGTCCGCCATTTTGAAAAGCACGAGGCATGGAGGACAGTCAAGATTGTAGCTTTTTGTTCCCCAACCTTTACGATGCACTAGTTTATGAGCGAAAATTTAAGAGTGAATATTTGGAGAGACAAATTTACGAGCGATCACTTAAGAGTGAACCTTCCATCATGAAACTTATCGAGAATAAGAGCGACTTATCAAAGCTAACTTAAAAGGCGATCTAGACGTGCTCGTGAACCGAGCAGAATCCATTGCTATTTCTAAGAGGTCTCAACAAAAAGAATAGCATGTTGAAGAAATTTGTCTTCAAAACGATTTCAACGATTGAGATACCGAAGTCTTCAAAGCTCCATCGCTATGTTAATAATTAAGGTGAGAAAACTTTATCCTGCACGATATAAATGTAATAACAAACGCGATCCTAAGATGATTAACTTAAATAAAATGGCTATACCCAAGAAAGCTTATTTGTTTTCTTTCTTTAGCAGGCATAATGAAACTAAAATGTAAAGCACATCGATATTTATCATTGTTTTCTTGCAATTGTGTGAGTCATATGACCAATTATGTGAATTTCAAACTAAGTCAAAATGTTGAGAAGAATCCAGGACCTACTCAATACAACACTGATCATCATGAAGTAATAATTAGACCTTTTATGCAAAATCACAGCTCAACAATGCAGTTGACCTCTCCTATTTCCTCTGAGAATTTGATGCAGTCAAGATTTGGTGAACTTGGTTTAACAATGCATGGCGGTGCAGGTGATTGTTTCTTTAGATCTGTATCACATCAATTATATGGCAATAGCGACCATCTTATGCGCATACGTACTGCTGGGGTTCAATTTATGAGAGACAACCCAGAGAGATTTATTGAGAGCAATACCGAAAATCCATGGCTAAGATATCTGAATAATATGTGTATTCAAGGTACATGGGCTGATGCACTTATCATTCAAGCAGTTGCAGATGCATCAAATGTTACTATACAAATATTAGAATCTAATCAAGGCTTTGCACCACTTACTACTGTTTACCCAGTTCAGGAAAGAAATACTTCCTCTACAATTACTTTTCGTCATATTGATGAATGTCACTATGTATCAACCACTGCCTTACAATCAAAAGCCTCCATTTCAATGTGCAATGAATTAACAAATGATACTCAGTCATCAATAAATAAGCATTTTATTATGTCCATATATGCAGTTTGTTTCTCTGTCATCAAATCATTCCTTTACTGGGATTCTTCAACACTGCAGGCTTAACTATATCTATGCAATCCCGTGTCCCACTGGGCCCCGGTAAGTTCCACGTAGTGGTTCTCGTTTGTACGATTTTTGCGATTTTCCCAGGGATCCGCAGAAATAATCACCCCCCCCCCCCCCCCCCCCCCACCAAAAAAATAAATTAACGAAAACACTTTTCCCGCAAAAATTTACTCCAGAGTATTAAGAGGCTGTGTCTGTAAAAGCGGTCCGGTGAATTCGGGGTCGAAAAATAGTTTGCCCTCAAACTTTGCCCAGTAAATCATCTTAGTTCATAAGTAAATGAAACGACTTTCGTTTTGGGAAATATTTCAAAATACAGACTCCTTGTATGCAGCCAGGCAACATACTGTCCAAAATAAAGAGAGGGCAAATTAGTTCTTTCATTCACTTAAGACAATTAGAGCGTGTCTCCATAAGAACCGACCAATGATTTCGGATCAAAAAATCGATTTCCCTTATATTCTGGGATATTAAAGTCTTTACCTAATTAGTCACAAAAATGCATTTTGTTTGACCGAAGATGCGAAATATAATTTTTTACGAATTTTTGGGCCGGTTGGCACCAGCGCCATAGCATTTGAAACTGCAAAAATCGCCTACATTGCCGGCGCTACAGAAAACAGACAACTCGTTCAAGAAGCCCGATTTTATTTTTAATATACGGATACACCACTCTAGATGTCCTAGCCATATCACAGTTCCGAATTATTTATTCATTTTAACGGTAAGAATCTTTTTTTCTGGCACATGTTATCAGCCTTCCTTCAAAACACGAAAATAGCTCAACTTTGAGGGCAGTTTAAAAAACTGTGGCACCTGTCTGAACTTTGTTATCTGTATCAATACAAACTAGAAATGATAGTAAAACGTAAAAAGGAATAAAATTGTTGTGCTCTTAACGTTTTCGAACTTGACCGCCGTTTGAATTTACAGAAATTTTGAAGACCTGATAATTAACAAACACTTGCCTTGTCGCTTTGCTCGTGAAAGTCCAACTTCACTTGATGGTTTGATGGATCTAGCCTTAGTTCTTTTTCATTTTAAGGTTATTTCTTAATCATTTGAAACTATATTGACCGATGATTCCGCGTTTATATTTGTTTTGTTGCAATGTTATCTGGTTTGTAAAATGGTCGTATCCGCGAGCGGTGACTGGTTCGTGACATCAAACCTCGAGGTCTTTGCTAAAAATAGAATTTCATTAAGATCGACTCCTCAAGATATGGTAGTAAAATTTCTTGGGCAAATAAAACTAATTTGTTCGCAAATGTGACGCGATAAGACGCTAAGAAAGCCATTTAGCCCAGTCATCTATTTGAATACTGTATGCGTAGTTGTATGCGTGACTTTGTATTTCATGCCCAGTCCTCGTGGACTGGACACCAAGCAGACAAGGGCTCGCAATTTCTTCATCAAAGTTTTCCTTCTCGGACTTGGGAAATTCTACTTGAAGAGATTTTCGAGGCTCGAAATATTCAGTATGTACGTTGCGAAAATGACAGGAAGATATAACGAACCACTTAAAATAAGAACTGATATTTGTCAGGGCGGGTCTCTTCCTTTGTGTGAGACATAACTGAGAAGGTGTCGATATCTTCTTCATTTATGAGACATACTGAGAAGGGGTCGATATCTTCTCCATTTATGCATCAGTCAATTCTACCTGCGCCCAGCCCCCCCGGGCAACCGCGGGGCATTTGCCAGCCTTGTCAGTCCCGGGTGAGGGGCTTTAGCTAATTAGCGCGACCCGGGGGCCGGGCATTGGCCAACCCCGGGGGCACCCCCGGGCTTTTGACAGGCACGTAGTTAACTTTAAAACGTGGTCGACATGGAGAATTTCCGAGATAAAGATCAGCAGTTTGTGGCGGATTGGCTTGTCCAGCAAGGGCTAGAAAAACTTGTCGACGTTTTTGAAGGTATGTTTTCTTAATTGCAATATATACTATAATCTAAAAAGCCATAATTTCAAAGCAAATAGCGAGAGCGTGAATGAATTGTGGCGTTTTTCGCAACAGGCCGCATTTGATTCATTCTATATGGTAATTAATAAAATTACGGCTTCTGGAAATATTAAAGGCTTGCAAATTTGAAATCAAGGACTACAATATGTATAATTAAAAACGTCTGTGTTAGAAAATATTTACGCATTTCACATCAGGCCACAATTTTAGCGGTGTTTTGGTGCCTGAATGGTTTTTTATCATCGGTTTGCAACTGCTGCCAGCTCATTCAACTCATTCTGCGACCTTCGAATTTCAGAAAACGTGAATTGGGCCTCAAAACACGCTTCATTTCTTTGGCTAGAACAACTTTGCGATCTATTGCAGCGTACGAAAATGAAAACTGGCATTAAAACGGTCCCGGGGGGGGGGGGCATTCGCCCTTTACTTTCGTCCCCACCGCCGGGCATTTGACAGCTTAAGTGCTCCAGCCCCCGGGAATTTGCCATCTATGAGAAAAAAAAAAAGGCTAATTCCCAGGGGTTAGCCCAGGGGGAGGCCTGGGCGCAGGTGGAATTGACTGATGCATTAGGAGCAATGAAAAGCTAAAAAATGATCATCTAACATCACTCAATTTTAGGAAACACAATTCCCACTCGGTCAGGTAGGCTTTCTACTGCGCTACTTTGCGTTTGCACTTGCTTTTGAGGGGCAAGTATTGGTACAGTTGGTTATTGGGCGGCCTGCTATGGGAGAAGTCCCGAGGTCGATCTCCAAATGTGACCTCCAATCCTTTTATCGACTTCTTTCCTTTCCGTGTTATTTATTAGGCTACGTAGTTTTGGTCTGGCGCGCAGTACAAGCTAAGGCGGGCGAGGGCTGTGAAACCGCGAGGAGATTGGGGCGGGAGCAATGATCGTTCGCGTGAGCTTCGCGCGATAAAACCGCCATGCTACGCAGGCTAGTCTATATGTACAAAGAATTTCTGATTTTTGCTTTATGTTAAATTTGCACGGAAGGTTTTTACAAACTATTTCTTTTTTCTGCATCCAGATTTCTAGTATTCTTGAAAGTCAATTTAATATTAACCGACATTTCGCTTTTAGTAGAGTAGATGCACGTGACTCAGGAAACAACGCGGAAATTTGACAATAAAGAAAGAATCATTGACAAGGGCATACTATGAGGCAGGTGGAATGAAGCAACAGACATGGAAAAAGAAATCTGCATTGCTGACGTAATAGCGCCAAACGCTGGGGATCAACCTATTTAGATCATGCGCTCCGTTGTCAGATCGAAAAAACAAAAATCCTTCCAGTGCCTTCCTTATTTTCTGCAGGCATAAAAATATGCGCTATGAAGGAGCCTTAAGACCCAGATTCTTAGTCTTAATGCTTACCGCTACCAGATGGAAAAGCTACAAAAGCTACATGAGCTCTTCCCTGGCTCTTCGGATGTATAATTATGTAGCAAATAAAGAGGGCAAGAGTTCACGTTTTGTGGCCACGGCCCAGTACGTTACCCTTGCCCTTGTGAATCATCTTACAGAGCTGTACACATTTTTATTAGCTTTGTTGGGTTTCATTAGCTATACATAATTACGTAGAAACGTTTTAAAAAAATCGTCGACGTGTTAGTCCAGTCCAATGATTTTTCGGCGCAACAGTGGGGCCTGGAACGAACTTTAGTAGCGTCACCTCGTTCTCTCTTGGTAGCGTTTTAGTGGATTCTCAATTTCCTTCTCTAAAATGTGTCAAGTCAATTTTTTCAATGCATTTACGTTAAACTAAAGAAGTAAATTTAAAGATGTATGGCGATTCAAAGGCAATTACATCTAACAAACAGCGGAAAAAAATTGAATGTCAGGAAACAACCGTGTCACGCTCGCGGCCTGCAACGAGTGCCATTACTTTTATCACAAACAAGACAAAAAATGCCGTTGGAGGACTAATGTTAAGAAAACCAATATTTGTATAGTAAAAGCGATTGCTTCAGGCACAGTAGTTTCCTCTACAAACCAAGAAGGACATCACAAACAGCGGAGTTAAAGGAGGAGAATAACAAGGTAAGTGTTCGTTGATTATCTTCTCTTCGAAGTTCTGTAAATTCAAACGGCGGTCAAGTTCGAAAACGTTAAGAGCACAACAATTTTATTCCTTTTTACGTTTTACTATCATTTCTAGTTTGTATTGATACAGATAACAAAGTTCAGACAGGTGCCACAGTTTTTTAAACTGCCCTCAAAGTTGAGCTATTTTCGTGTTTTGAAGGAAGGCCGATAACACGTGCCAGAAAAAAAGATTGTTACCGTTAAAACGAATAAATAATTCGGAACTGTGATATGGTTAGGACATCTAGAGTGGTTTATCCGTATATTAAAAAGGAAATCGGGCTTCTTGAATGAGTTGCTTGTTTTCTGTAGGGCCGGCAATGTAGGCGATTTTTGCAGTTTCAAAGGCTATGGCGCCGGTGCCAACCGGCCGAAAATTCAAAAATTCCTAAAAAATTATATTTCGCATTTTCGGTCAAACAAAACGCATTTTTGTAACTAATCAGGTAAAGACTTTAATATCCCAGATCATAAGGAAAACTAATTTTTTGATCCGAAATCACTGGTCGGTTTTACGGAGACACGCTCTTAACAGTTCGGCAATAGTTTCAACTAAATTAACCGGCACAAGGTTCCACGGGTATAAGTGAGTTAAACATCTCTTTCTAATGGAGGCAAACTTCAGTGTTATGACAACCATTCCAATTTGCCAAGACCTAGAGCTGTTAATGGCTCCTATCCTGAATTCCCAATTGACACTGACACATCAGCTTGAGTGGGATTGCAAATGTCCCTTTTTTTAGGAGGACCAATTTATAAGTTGTTTAAAAATTCCTAATCCATCCTTAATGGAGAATCAAAAGGTCTCGATCAGAGCAAAAATACATTGTGGTTTCAAAGTAAAAGGTTCAAGTCAACTAGCTGTAATTTGCACTTGTTTGCGAATGGTAACTCAACATCTCTCACTGCAAATTAAACAAGGTTTGTTCAAAATGTTCTCGTGTCACAGAATATGTTTCTAATAATATTGAATGGCAAATTGGTCTTAAAGCAGCATATAAATATGCTGAGTCCGTGAATATATATATATTGGTTTAGCATGTATATGCATATGTACATATACATTCATATTCAGGGCTAAGAGTGTGGTGTTGTCATATCAAGCACAATGCCATGGTTGGCTGCTTCAGTTACCAAACAGAAGGGTGATAGATAATAAATATCAAGTTATGGCTTATTAGAAATCAAATGCCCTTTTACGTTATGAAACTTGACACCTGAGAAGGCATGTTCTGAGGTTTTATTGTCACATAGTTAATGAAAAGCCTGAGCTCAAAAGGGTCCACCTTTTTCAGGGTCGTTTGGGTTGGGCGGGATTAAAGTAGTTCAGTCATCAATATTCTTAAAAAAAAAGACTGGTTACATTTTCACTTAATATTTAGCAGTTTTTTACCTTCTACCTTTACTGCTAAAATTTCAGCGTCGGATTCGTGTAAGCTGTGTCGCTCAGCATCATTTGGCTCAACAAACACCTCACTCCCGTGTTATATATAAACCATATTTGGTTTCCCTCGAATCAGATTCCTGTTCAACTTCATCTTATTTTGGATGTTAGGGATAAGGTATGGCTTGTGTACAGGGCATTTAAACACCGATCGAGGGGAGGCTGCACGTTTTCAAAAGCTACCGACCACTATTAAAAGACAACACAATACAATACTTCCAAAGTCATCATCCCGAAAATGAAAAGAACAAAAGATTGCATGTTTAATTTCTGCCCCTAGCAAAAAAAGCAATATTTGAGAGATGAATATAGCCGTACAAATTAGAACCCACACACAAAAAGACTAAGTTACACACCTTTACGGTCGAGTACTCCTCCCTTTTAATTCGCTGCAGCCGCGCTAGCTTTTAATACATGCTGATCGCTTGGAATCTTATGTCACATTTCTTAGTGTTGCGTTTGTTATCGAACATGATATCTCCGTATAACTGCGATTACTTTAGCCTGGGAAAAGGATTCGCTGGTATTTGTTAATGTTTATACAGAAAAAGAATGGAATAAAGCGATTGCCTGAATTTGTCTCTCGTCCTGACATGGTACTGTCACGCGAGTCAAAACTCAAAGATGGCGGCTGAAGTCTCCGCGAATGATGTCATAAATTAAAAATTCAAGATGGCGCCCAGACTTATTAAAAGCGTGTATACCATTGAGCTATAGTTAGAGCGGCGCACAGAGTTAAATTGTCTAAACTAAACCAAACTGGTTCGACATGGACAGAATTTTTAAGCGAAGAAAAAGTTTCTTTTTTCTATTTAGTTAGTTATCAGTAGTATTTTTATACACTGCGAACCGACCGAATGAAAATGAACTCATTCAATTTTTTGAACTATCATAGAAGGGACGTCTGTACACAGGCTAGCGTGTGCATAAGATAAAACTGTTCATTCCGGAGGTCATATAACAACAGCCTCGGTATAAACATTTACATATGGCATTAGAGGATTGATCACTAAATAAGCGATTACAATAATTGCATAAATGATGATAAAAACAAAGAAAGATAAAATCAATGAAATTAATACAAAAATTAAATGTAAAAGCAAGGATATTGTTACCGAAAATCTGGCTTTTGAAGTACTGAATTCTTCCATAAGGCTGTTGTGTTGATCAAAAACACTGTTGAATTTCACTGATCCAGTTGCTCGTAATGTTTACGTAAGGAACAGTTTGAGTTTAACAGTTAATTCGGGTGATTCGTTTAGCGCTTCTAACTCAGTAGGTAGCTCACTTACTATTCAAGGTTTCCTGATAAAGACTCGCTCGGAAGAGTTCGCTTGTAAATGGGTCTCTCGCATAGTATAGTTCATGAACTATATCACTCCCAAAATGTACTCTTGCCATCTTTCAGACAGTGGGCTAAACATCAACAGCGTTTACATTCGTATGTTTGTATTCGTATGCTTCCACCGAAGATAGATTGCTAATAGCTTTGAGTTGCTTCGAGCTCCTCGGAATGTACTCTGCTGAAGTCCGCTGATCTATTCTACGCATTCTACGCATACACTAATATCTTGAGCACGCACTGAACACACCAGAGTGCGATTTGTGCCAGAAGGAAAAACCGAGTCCAAATTATAACTGGGCTGTGCCACAGGCAGCCCAGTAAAAATTCCGGTTTGCAATTTTGGAAATTCTACGAGCCCAATGGAACGGTTCATTCCGGTTGCACAGACCCGACCCCAGCCACAGAGCGTTTGTTTATTGTTCTTGAAAGTAGGATACAAATGAGCTAACTAGGCATGTCCCGATTGCGCTGGGCACTTTTTCGGCACTTTTTGGAGCACTATTCTATATTTCCAACACTCTTGAGCACTTTCTTGACTTTTGAGCAGAATTTGAGCATTTTTTTGGCTTTTTGGTCAAAATCTAAGCACCTTTTTTCACAGTTTTTCACATGTTTAATGCAATATTTTATCTTCGAAACGTTTTCAGTAAGCTGAGTAATTCTTTTATCATGAATTGGAATAATTCCACCTTGTTGCCTGACTGTTGGCATGAAAATGCATTTCATGCACAATTATTCTTTTAACCGGGAACACTCGATTTTGATTGGTTCGTGTGATGCCTCGATATAATATATCGAAAAGAGACTAATAACAGTTGTAGCTATACGGTGATACGTTAAACTCCATACGGTTCTGTGTTGCTGGGGGAGTGCTTTAGAAACTATGCTGACTTTTACGGTTGAAGAGCTTGACTGGGTCGATCTTGGGTTTATATCTTAATAAAGAGTTTTTGTTCAAAAAACAGTCAGTGTTTCTCTTGTATGTCACCTATTAGAAAATCGAGGGTTAAAGCTTTGATAAAACTAAGAATATTTATGAACATCTGCTAGGAAATTATTAAAAACTACGAGCAACTTCCCAGCACTATTGCTAAATTTGAAGCCTTTTTTCAAAAATTCCAGCACTATTTGAGCGCTTTTGTGCTATGTTTTGAGCACTTTTTGGCGAATTTTCGTGCGCAATCGGGACTTGTCTAAGGCCATCAATTTTGCCAAATGTAAAGGACATTTCTGTCCGATCGAGCGAAGTGATCAGACCGGTCAACAAGGACCCCCTTGAAGGCTGGTCCCGAATATTCCAGTCGGACCAAACCGAAATGGCCCGTTCCATTTGATGTACCAACCGAAATTTCCGGAATTTTGTGCCCTTGTATTCTAGGGGCAGATCATTAGAAAAGTTATTGGCGGGTGGTGGGCAGTTATTGAGTTAGGGTTAAGGTTAGAGTTGTCAAATTCCTTCACGATTTTTTTTTTTGTCAAAATGTCGAGCACGAATATTTTTTCTTGACGTTAAAAATAATCCTGGCAATTGGCAAGAATATTTGTTTTCTGGACTACTCAGCATGCCAATTTTTTTAAACTAAATTTGCTCCTGCGTGAATATTTGTTGGTACTTTTGATAACTTTCCTAACTATACCTCATTAGCTTTTGGTGATCATTCTTTTCTATTTAGGTATTAAATCCCTCTGAGATTGATGGCATTGGCTTTCACACACCTTCTAAGTCAATGAGCCTCCTATTGCCGCTTATTAAATGAACCACGATGAGGGGCCAGGATAAGAATGGTTTCTCCACAGCATTTCCTTTGATTAAAACCCACTTTTATCGACTGACTATACAAACTGAAATTTTTTTAGTCAATTATAATATATCCATTGGTGTCACGTTTCTCCCCCGTCATTCTGGTTGTGGAAGGATTAAACAAGACTGCCACCAATTTTTAAAGCAGAATCCAAGCATCCAATAAACGTTCCGTTTGTTCAGTTATTGGCATTGCTGTAGATATCAGCTTTCAGAATTCCTTAAAGCGACACTCTATGGAAGTCTTCTCACTAGGTGAGCGATAGTCTACCCAGAAGACACATAGCATGCATTTTTAGTACAATTTTGTACTCAGGAGCAAGACGTATTTTCTTATGGATTGACAGTTTTCTTTTAGAAGTTAATAATAGTTTTACTAAGCTAGCTTCAATTCTCGATCCCGTTTGTACCTGGGGTTTCCAATTTAATTTACTTAGGCTTAGACTATTATGCTGGTAAGCTTTCCTTCCACCCCTCCCTTCAGTTTAAGTAACATTGTAATTTCTGTCACTTTTTCTTTAGTCTCACCAATGATATTGACATAGAAATGGCTACAGGTACATCACTATCAGCGGCAGATGAGGCGTTACGTGCAACAGATGAAAAAGCAAATTTTCAGCGATTGACACGGCTTCTGATGCGTGGAGGTCTCGCACTTTTAAAGGAGGTGTTTGACAGTATCCATCCCCCACCCAACCTTCCAGCTGTGTTGAGTAACCCTGCAATAGAGGCGCAGCTCCAAACTCTTAGAAGAAACAGAGTCCTTACCCACCCCGAATGGAACTGCCTTTACAACCCAAGTGGGCCAGGGACGTATGGAAAATCGACCGATTTTGATATCAGCTTACTTTGTAAATTGCTTCGAGCAATATGCAGCCTCACTCCTCCTGCTACTGGATGGGACGACTTACCTAACAGCGCTGATCACATTCTTGGGGCCGACTTGGTTAGAATTAGGATTTATCGTAACACAATTTATGGTCACAACCACAGCATGGAGATAACAAACGCTGATTTTGAGAAGCTTTGGAGGGAAATCAGTGAGGCCCTATTAAGAATTGCTAGCAGCATAAATAGTGCAAAGAGGGATGAGTGGAAGAAGTCCATCGACAAGTTTTTCCATGAACCATTAACACCATATGCAAAGGAATGTGTTGATGAACTGCGAGAGTGGTACTCAAGGGATATGGAAATTAAAAATGAGCTCGAAAAGATGATGGAGCAAATAAAAAGTGAACAACAACAAATGAAAAGTGAACAAAAACAAAGACACATGGAAATTCTCATTTTCCTTGAACGTCTGGAGACACGTATACCTATACCACCAGAGCAGTCATCAGCAGAAGGTGCTGCTGGCCTATCCACACTAGCGGAACTGCAAGCAAATCAGCAGAATATTCCAGTAGTTCTTGATTTCTGGTATGTTGTTTGTTCATTCAAGAGGCCATTAGAGCTCTTGATCAGATACCTGAGAATAAAACTTGGAGTTGACGTTCAAAGCTTCAGACTAGGAAGCTTTGTCATAACAGTGTCCTGCAGTTCTTTAGAAGTTCTTGAGGCATTGTGGAATAAATATCAGACAGGCCGTCTTAACGAAGTGGTTCAAGATACTCTTGTAACGGGAGAGGTACTGGAAAAGCTTGAACTCAGTGAGGTAAAACTGAGAACCATTATTTCAGAGGAAGACTACTTGTCATACAAAGATTTTCTGAAGAACAGATCAGGTAATGATAAGATATCTTTAAGTGGCTCTTAAAAGCAACAAGTTAATAAATGGGGGTTAAAAATTGTTGCCTTAGAGTTAATTAACACTTGTTAATTTACAACTTGTGGCATTAGTAGTTTTCACTCCTTCGCTTTTTGTAGTATTCACATATGGGAAATTAGCAGATCGAGTGTGTGTATGCATGCACGAATAAGAAAGAAACAAAAACTCAAGTTAATCGATATGGCGTGAACAAGGAATGTTTATTTGCATATTACCCTTTCATTAAGATGTAAGCTCCAAATAATTCATGCGCCGGGATATATTTTGAGACGGGCGATGAACATAATCACCAAAAAATTACTCTGAGCTGTGTCCCACCTTGGTGGTTTTTACTGGGTGGTTAGATTATTTGTATACTGGGAACATCAGCCCTAGAAACAAGCAAGGTAGATAGTATTAGAATAACTGTAGAAACGTCATGTACTGATACACGTTGATATAGTACTGAACTATAGAGTTGTTACACAGCTAGCCATTTACTAAAAAAAGGCTGTGTAGCAGACTACACATTACCATCCTTTTTTCGGGCAAATGTAAAACTTAAAGACCCACACTCCACGGTCGCTGTTGCAAATCGTGACTAAAGAGAAGAGTAATAAGGCGCTTGTTTTTCCCCTTAACATGCTGCTGTAAGTGGCAATATACACATTATCATGTCAGGTGTCGAGGGAAACAGTCAGTTTTGCTTTCCCGGGAGTCCTGATGTTTCTCGAACCGAGGACCCAGGGGGAATAAATTATTATAACTAGTTTCCTCGGCCACATGAGCACTTTTAATTCTTAAGACAGCTAAATAAATGATTCACAAAGTACTTTCCTTATTTCATTTGCATCTTTGCAATCCACTAGCTGCTCTAGCTGTTCTTGGTTAATTTGCTATTTCTCACCTTGACACTCCATCTTTGAGTTGTTGTATTGATTCACAAAAGGTTAAACGGAGCAATGTTTTGCCGCCTTCCCTAAAGTCACAATTTTGGCCATGTTTTGATCATGTTCCGCCGTATCCAGAGCGGGGTACAATTGTTGAATTTTATCACGATCGGGATACCTTGACTAAAAATTAAAAAATTTATTCAAGGCAACGTGGCCAAGAATCAACCAATGACAATCGCTGTTTAATTGGGGAAAGCCAAGGAATATATTTTACAATATCAACATAATTTGCCAAAGTTTTAAAATTATGTAAATTATACTCGCTGATGCAAAAACAGCCGATTGATATTAATCCAATCTCCGAAATGACGTTTCGCAAATAACACAATCACACTTCTGACACTTTCTAATAGCTTCAGTTAAAATAATTTCTCAAGGTATAAGAGGTGAGTAGGAACATGGGAAGATCTTTGCACGGAAAAGTTTACTTTCATTTAGTGCTATTGTTCAGCCTGAAAAGTCTAATGAATATCCGGGAGAAAACAAGTTCGAATTTTCCATTCGATGCAACGCTTGGTGGGCTGATATTACTTCCTCTACAAAAATGTTTACTATGCATGTCTGTAGGTTAAAAAATAAAAGTGAACTACAACGAAGAGAATGGACTCAGTTTTGCGCAACTTTCTCGTATTTTACAGAAGCCAATTTGCTACTTTTATCATTTTCCTGTACAGCAATGTCCAATTTCTGAACAGTATGAAGCAATCAACCGGTCTAAAATTAGGGTGACATTCAAAAGGTTTATTTCTCATACGGTTACACATGGCCATTCCAAAAAGCCTCATGCTCGTTATACGTGCGCATATGTTGATGTTGCAGCCAAGGTGGAGGAACCCAGCAGTCTGAGGGCTACACAAGTTTCCCACTACCAACTCACTAAGCTTTCAAAAGCGCTTGGGTCAAACTGGAGAAAGCTCGGTAATTCCCTTGGAGTTTCTGAGCAACAACTCGAGTATGTTAACAAAAGGAATAAACGTCAAAGTAATAAAGGAAAGGACATGCTTGATGAGTGGAAGAGAACAGGTGGTGATGCTGCAACGTTGGAGGCCTTACAGGAAGCACTGGAGAAGGCAGAAATGGATGATCTGTTGCCGGATGTAGTTGCAGGTACACATTCTTATGATCGCAAAAAGTAAGCAAGCGGTTAGGCATGGGACTATGCACACCATACCACGAAAGTTAGCTCAATTCCTAAAATGTAATCATTTTCATCATCAAATTTTGAGAGGTAGCCATCACAATCCTTTACTGATCAGCAGCAGACGTAAAATCAACTGAAGACACTAGGTGTTATTCCTGAATGAAACCTTGACCTTGATGCTATCTCGGATTAGGAGTGACAGGGGCACCCAATAGATCTGTTCCTCAAAAAATATTTTCTTCAGACCAATTCTTGCTGGCTGGCCGCACCCATTTTTTTGTAGTGCTTATTTGTACAGGTAATCACATAATATCGAGTGCAATTTGGAATAAATAAGAACGAGAAAATTTTATCAAAGACTAACAAAATTGCACGAGCCCGTAGTCCTTATTTATTCCAAATTGCACGAGAAAAATCATGTGATTACTTATTAATATTCATGAAAAAATTGCGAGATAGCTTTAAAATCACTTTGATAGGGAGTCAACACGCGTAAACTACGTGCAAAAATAAATTATTCTCGATGTTTTCTTAAAGTTTGCAAGCTGCAGAAACGGGCTGAACAGTTCATGGAATTGTTCAATGTGCTTGAATTAAAGATTCTGGGTTATTACCTTTCGCTTTGTCCTCTAACACCTCTTTGGACGAACTAAATTCTCGGTCACATACAATGGACAGGGTGCAGCCTTTGTTCCTTAAGTGTCTATCAAGCGATGCCATCATTACTTTAAGGCTTTCTTGTTCATAATCTTCACCCTTTTTGTTGTTTGTCTTCGACGTGGAAATGCTCAAACTCGTAACACAAAACCCCTCAGTGAAAAACAGCGTTCCTGTTGTAAGAGCCTCAGTAAAATTTCAAGACGGCTTTCCTCCCATTCACTCAAGCCTTTCCCTCCCCCCTCTAAGTAATGATCGGTTTCTTATAAACTTACTCAGCGGCCGGGACTATTTACTCGCTTTTAACAAGCGATTTTCAAGGGTCTCTATACTAATAAGCTCAGACAACCGAGCTGGCTCGGTTTCCTAGATCTCGACACATTCAGTTTCGATATGTAGACAACTTCTGTAAAGTATTAGTCACAAGTGTGATATGTTTGCGCACATAGCATGTTTGTAACCGGTTAATGATATTTACTGTTTCTTATGGAGCCTATTTGCCAAACGCAATCGATCGTGGAACTGCGTTTCAGTTCAGTGAAAATTAAACAGCTACGCCGGTTTGGAATGTTTTAACTTTTACGTGTCTCAACGTTGAAAAAAGCCCTAAACGAAAGCAGCCGTCTCTAATTGTTGGAATTGCTTTCGGCTTGTGATTGATTTCAGATTTGCCGATTTCCGGATGATCCGGATTTCCGCCTTTCAACATTTCCGGTTTTCGTGCCAACCTGCATTTGATCTTCCAGAACCGGTTGAATATATAGAAGGTTTATTCGAGGTTGTAGCTCTGAAATCTCAATTTTCTGATCCAAAATAAAACCTGCCTAGTTGATTTTCTGATTCTGGAGCAAACTTTTACCTGTGAATGGTTGTTTTACCGAGCTATTTAGCTCGAAACGTGACACAGTTTCACCTGTTTTGAGCTTCGGATTGTTAGCGTGGGATTCAAAAATGGCCGCATACCAGCAGTTTCTAAAGCACATTTACTGGAATTTTATGAAGTCCGGCATCTCAGGAATTGGAGTATGACTCAATTTGTGAGTCAGTGCCAGTAATGAATTAGGTAAGCCTTACTTTTGACAAAATCTGCTTGAGATAGATCAGTTACGCTAAATCTGAAAATATCGTATTAGCTCGCATACGCGTTGATACAAACGGTCATAACTTTTAAAATACTAAAATCGTACATGGGGTTTTAAATATTATTAAGAACAGATGGTCTATCTTTGCGTCTATTTAGTCTAGAGCTTTCAACTATGTCCGAAAAGTCAGAAATAAGCTTTTAAAACAGGGTCATTTTTGGCCTTTCGCTCCAAGACAATTAGTTGGGGTCATATTTTGCTTGATTTCGTCTTTCCAGCCAAAGTTAGCGTATAACTATTTAATACTTTCAGGAAAAACTAGAGATGTTTATCTATAAATAGGTATAAAATTCATTGGTAGATGGTGCAAATCAAACATTGTACAGCGCCACAAAAAATGCCAAATTTTCAGTATTCAAGACCTTCAAAATGGCCGTGGCGGGACAAAATACTCGGCGTCCCCCCAGTGCGGCCAGAAAATTATTGGGAATCAAAGCAAATCTATTTTAGTTATAGTCTCGATGAAGCCTTTCACTCGCCAGAGCTTCAGGCAAAATTATTTTTCACGCGAAATTAAGTGGGCGGTTTTTACTGAGACAGCCTCTTAAAACCCGATAAATGAAGGAGGTAATTTGTCTTCTTTCGACGCTGCCATCAATGGGTGAGTGGAGCCACAGTTGTTGCGATGTCGGAAACTACCAGTATTAATATAATATTTTGCTTTTTCTCAGCGCTGGGGTTTTCATTATTTCATTTGGCCTACTGCAGGAGTCCTCGTAGCTCTTCTTCGTCGGCTTCATCGTAGTCGTTAAGGAAATTTATACCTCTGTGGCCTGTGACGTTGGCGATATGTTCTGAAATTACAATCTTTGCTTTCTTCAGCTTCCTGCCTGTTTTTTTTTTTTTTTTTGCACAATGATTCATTAACTTTTTTCTCACTTTCTTTAAGGCTAGTACCGGCTACGGATACTTTCATTATGTTAGTTATGGTATTTTCGCCCATTGGCTTAGTTTGGACCAGATGTTTAAATTTTCGGTTTCGTTTGCTATTGAAGTAGAAAATAAACAGACCATCGCATGGATGTTTTTTTTACAATAGAGGTCTTCGCTCCACAAAGGACTCTAAGAGGGCAACCGGACACCTTTCTCCTCCAAGAAATAACGTACGTGACTTAAAATCCATGTTGTTATCTTGGAAAACTTGTATCCTTGTTCATTTAAATGCCTGAAAAGTGTAGCTGTCATGGTTTGAGTGTGGTTGCAACCTTTTTTTTTTATTATTTTATTACTTTAGCGTACTCTGTTGTAAGTAGCTTGTTTTTCTAGTTTCTCTGGCTCATTTTCCTCGATTTTGTTGACGGTATTTTTCTCTTAGCAACGCATTTTCAATGCATTTAGCTTTTTACTGCGTTCGGGTTTTTGGAATATTTTTTTAACATTTCTATTGTTGTTTTGCGTACAAAATTAAATCCTGTCGTCGTCTTCTGAAAACCATAGCCATTTTCTTGAATTTTGTTGTAAAAAAGACAGCTCTAATCTGATTGGTTCTTGGTGGTTTCTTTTGTGTTTTCAGCCAATCAGAAACCATTTGTAATTTGCACCTGTGTTACAAAAGAACTGGTCTCCTTTCTCAGCCAATCAGATTTGAGTATATTTTTCGTGTATATTATTAACACAAATACACAACTAATTAATTAGAAATAATTTTTACGATAATTTTTCTGGCCAGTATAAATAGGTTCCCCCCTTGTAGCCTTTTACCCCCGTTTTATGCTAAAATTATATACACACTATCGCACGATTACGCCAAATTAGGATTATCAATGTGGAACCACGGGGCTGTAAGAAGTAAGTCACGTTCTAATTGTCAAATCCAAATATAACTGTGCGAGGCTCGCGAATTTTATCCCATAGTTGCAAGTCATGCCCAGATTGTAGGAAATCTTACGACCGGTAGCCTTCTTTGCTATTAGTTGTTGGGTGGTTTCAATATTGCCAGGGTAAGAGACAGGAGCCCGTTAATTAGTATCATGTAGTACTTACTCGCTTGAAAGATTCCGCATCATCCTCTTTCGTCATTGCAGGCAAACCAGTTTCCTACTTATTACTTGATGGCCTTACAGAAGGTCTTGATACAAACTGGATAGAGCTTGGCAAAATCCTTGGCTTTTCCAAGAAAAAACTACATAAAATAGACAAGAAGAATGAATGTTTACGTGATAAAGGAATGGCGATGCTTGTTGGGTGGAAGAAGAGACGCGGTGATGATGCTACAGTAGGGGTATTACAAAGTGCTCTGATGGAGTTAGGAATGACGGATATGTTGGGACTTGATACAGGTACGAATTATTATCATAATACTTAAAGCTTGAATTTGCTATAATTACCAGCAGTTATTATTACAAACTTGATGTCCAATTTTTTAGACCAAGCTGACCCCATGGCTAAATATTGTGGAAGGGCAAAAACGATTCGAAAACGACAAGAGAGGAGTTATTTTTTCTTAACTCCGCAAAACAATACGGATACGTGTGGACGGCTCCTTAGCTTCCTATGAGGCGTTTTCACATGATATCACAGAGGCCATATTAGTGAACCAAGAACAATGAAACTGCTGCCGTGTTAGTTCACCGAGACGGTCCTTTGGGAGTTGAGTACCTCTCTCATGTAAGAACTTTCTTTTCTTCCAAGAAGCTAAAATTCCTTTCATTAGTTTATTCCAGTTTAAACAGGGCTGTAGATACGTATTTATTCATGTATCTAAGTGACTGAATAATTATACCTGGAGTTTTGAAAACCTGGTTAGCCAAAAAATCAACTGATTCCACTATTTAGCAATTAAGAGCGAATGCACAGAAAAATCGAGCAAACCGTGGCCACAGTTCAAA